>CAWUFW010015429.1:0-361812 GCA_963921515.1 Calotriton arnoldi | reverse complement strand
CGCGTGGAGTCCAAGTGGGATGTACTACATGAGATGACGGCGGTGCACAGGGACATTTTACAATGCCTCCGCCAGATGAACAGCAACCAGTCCACACCTCCCTGTGTGCCAACAACATCTGGTACCGAACAAACTGCAACTGCCACAGGGAGGGAGGAGGACTCTGGCGGAGAGTCCCCTGCACCGCAGCAGCCTGCACTTGAGGGCCCCCCAAGAAGAGGGGTCGTCCGAGGAGGGGAAAGTGAGAGGCTGATGGCCAAGCGCAACTCCCAGGAAGCCTGAACCTGTTCTGGATTTTCGCCTTTGTGCACAGACTGTTCACCCTGTTGATGGCAACACTACTCCCACACATTGCATGGGGAGTATAAGTTGGAACAATGTGTCAGACAACAGTGGCCCCGATACTGGGGATCCTGTCTACCTGGACTTTCTATTCATCTAGGAACTTGGGATTGCAAGATTCATGTACAGCACAATCCATCCTATGCACTATTATCACAATAAACACACTAATACACCATACTTGCCTCTGTCGTGATTCCAACGTGGGTGCTGTTATGGGGATGATGAACTGCAAAATTACACAGTGTATGCGAACTGCAACAGCAAGGACAACACAGGCATGTGAGTACAGGCAACGTGACACATATGAGGGAGACACACCACCAGGGCTACACAACACATACACACCTAGGCCATCTGACTCATTGCCTACACTGATGTTGCCAGGGAAGACGGTGCAATGCACAGACACCACACCCATTCCCAGTTGTAGTCAAGTAGCCCACAGGTGCAGTAAGCAAATGGCAGTCAAATGTGTGACCACAGACAACGCACATCACTAAGTGAAGCACAGGTTTATTACACAGTAGCAACATGCCGTAACCACTACAGATGCAAGGTAACCCCACCTGGTAGCGGGCACACAGTCAACAACTGTAGACAGAAGGAAGTCCATGGGTGTGGCGCACATCACCTGTAGGGACACAACAGCTACCAGCCTGGATGTGCAATCACGTCGTCGGTGGACACAGTTCACCAAACGAATCTGAAAGTACCCTGTGAAGGACAGAAATGACACACAGTCAAAAGCAATGCAGTACAGGACAGAACAGCAAAACTCATGCACAATACATGTTACAAGATACCCACCCAGAACCAAGTTAGCATGTCAACACTGTTGGGGAGTACAGCCCACCTGTCACCACACATCGCAACACACATCCTGTCAAGTAGCCCATGGACACACTCCAACAGCACCAGAGCACCACCCACACATCATGCCAACTCACATCATTCACATGACACCTCAGGATACTCACATTCAGCTAAAGAAGTTGGTGATGAGCTGTGTGCGGACATCACCATCACCATCATCATCATCATCGTCACTGGCATCGTGGTCCAGGCCAGGATCCTCCACAGGTGGCGGATGTTGGTCATCGTCATCCTGGATGAGAGGCAACTCCTTCCGCACTGCCAGGTTGTGGAGCATGCAGCAGACGATGATAATCTTGCACACTTTCGCAGGGGCATATGGGAGGGACCCTCCGGTCTTGTCCAGGCAGCGGAAGCGGCTCTTCAGGAGACCAAAGGTCCGCTCAATCACTCTCCTGGTCCGACCATGTGCCTCATTGTAGCGCATCTGGGCAGGTGTCACAGGGTTCCTGAGGGGTGTCAGCAACCACGGCATGTTGGGGTATCCCGAGTCACCTACGGACAGACAAGTGCACATCAGCTGACTTGGAAAAGTGGGCGGAATACTACAGATCAGATCACACACAATGGCACAAAGTCAGTACACACCGACAAGCCAGGCACGCTGGTTCTGCATCTGTGCCATCAACCTGGGGATGCGACTACTCCTCATCACAAAGGCATCGTGTGCTGAACCAGGGAAACGGGCACACACGTGTGTGATGGTCATGTCTGCAAGACACACCACCAGTGCATTGACCGAGTGGTAGTGCTTGCGGTTCCTGTAGGCCTGCTCCTGGGCCTGTGGTGGTACCAAAGCCACATGTGTCCCATCAATGGAGCCAATGACATGCGGCATCCTCCCCAGGGCATAAAAGTCACTCTTCACGTCAGTGAGTCGTCGCAGTCTAGGGAAATAGATGTACCGGTTCAGGAAGAGCAACATTGCCGCCAAAACATCGCGGAGCACACGGCTGAACATGGTCTGTGACATCCCACCAGCAGACGCCACAGTATGTTGGAAGGTACCGGTGGCAAAGAAGTGTAGGGCTGCCATCACCTTCACCTTGGGGGTCAGCGCTGTAGGATACGGCCGGCCAGGCTGCAAATGTGGGGACAACTGCACTGCCAAATCCTCAATCAGCTGCCTGGTGAAGCGGTACCGTCGGATGCTGTCCCGTTCCACCATCGTTGCCAGGTCTGGGAATGGCCGATGGACAGCAGGAGCCCTGCAGTGCAGAGGAGAAGTAAGCAAGATCGTCAGTCACCCCACATATGCGGCATTGAACACACTCAAGATCCCAACATACATCATCATGAGGCACAACTACATGAAGTGTGCAGTACCGGAACGACATTTATGGTACATACATGGCCAACATCTGTCAACACGGTCCTACAGGTGGCATCAATTTGTCCCAGGTTGGCCCATTGGATATCATGATGCTGTGTCACAGTCACCCCCAGTGACATGTGAGGACAGATGTGCCCCAGGCACCACAGCTCAACGACAGGCACATTCCCAGGGACCCTGTAATGCCACATGGACACTGGCATCACCTGGAGTATCATGTGTACACCACAACAAAACAAACATGACCCCCACAGGTAGTGGCCACACTTGCCATGGCAGGAGAGCCATGGACGTCTGTGACACACACGCACAACATCAGAGTCCATGCACACACAACGTGGATGTGGAGACTGTCTCCCATTGTGCACATGAAATCAGAGACATTGTAAACACTACATGCACAAAGACTGTGGAGGGCCATCACTATTGTGCCACTGGGACACCCTGGCTCAAACATACCGTCCCACATGGGACTCACGGGGTATGTGACATGACATACACAAACACCACTGTGAAATGTGACCATGGCACATGCACAGATATGAACAGTTGCACATCACAGTGGTCACGTACACGTAACACCCAGGATCCTGTCCCCATTAACACGTGCACAGCCTGGGGGTGGCTGCCCACAGGTGACACCCACAGGACAACATGTACACCAACATACACACAATAGGAAATGCAGCCTTACATGCCTTATGATAAGGTTTGGACAGGCTGTCGTGATGTAGGTGTGCCCCTCACTCCCTGGGAGCTATCTGTGGCTGGCATATGTCCATCTGAGACAGGCATGCTGACATATGCCAGTCACATGTACAGTGATGCGTTGAACAGCAATGGACCGATCGGTGCCTCCGGCCGGCCCATTGCATTCAATGTGTGCGGGTACGCGTTGTACCCCTGTGCGCGTTGTACTGCAATGGACCGATCGGTGCCTCCGGCCGGCCCATTGCATTCAATGTGTGCGGGTACGCGTTGTACCCCTGTGCGCGTTGAACAGCAATGGACCGATCGGTGCCTCCGGCCGGCCCATTGCATTCAATGTGTGCGGGTACGCGTTGTACCCCTGTGCGCGTTGAACAGCAATGGACCGATCGGTGCCTCCGGCCGGCCCATTGCATTCAATGTGTGCGGGTACGCGTTGTACCCCTGTGCGCGTTGAACAGCAATGGACCGATCGGTGCCTCCGGCCGGCCCATTGCATTCAATGTGTGCGGGCACGCGTTGTACCCCTGTGCGCGTTGTACTGCAATGGACCGATCGGTGCCTCCGGCCGGCCCATTGCATTCAATGTGTGCGGGTACGCGTTGTACCCCTGTGCGCGTTGTACTGCAATGGACCGATCGGTGCCTCCGGCCGGCCCATTGCATTCAATGTGTGCGGGTACGCGTTGTACCCCTGTGCGCGTTGAACAGCAATGGACCGATCGGTGCCTCCGGCCGGCCCATTGCATTCAATGTGTGCGGGTGCAGCGTTGTACCCCTGTGCGCGTTGAACAGCAATGGACCGATCGGTGCCTCCGGCCGGCCCATTGCATTCAATGTGTGCGGGTACGCGTTGTACCCCTGTGCGCGTTGAACAGCAATGGACCGATCGGTGCGCACCCATTGACAATGGGCTTGCCTGGCAACGGACGCGTTTTTGAATATTCGAACGAGTCGGTTGCTGGAAATTCAGTTGGTCACCCACAACAATGTTGCAAAATAATGTATGTCATGAAGTTGAAGATTTGAAGGATGCTGTGGGCGTGTTTTGGTGCTGCTATTCCATGGATTGGCCAGATTCAGAAGATGCAAACGACTTGGACCTATCACTTTGGACACAAGGGACAGTATCTGCCTCTCCAGCACATATATATTGCTGCATGTTCCCCTGAGAGCCCACTTGCCTGCACTACATGCTCCAGGACGACATCTGCCACTGCACTGCTGCTGTCTCTGCCCCTCTGGACCCTGCAATGGCACGTACTGTGGAGAGAGCCCCAGCCTTCAGCCTTGAAGAGAACCAGGCCCTGCTGGACAGCCTACTTCCACAGTACAGCAAGCTGTATGGGACACCAGGGGAGCAGGTGAGTGTTCTGTGCACTGCCTTTCTGAATGTGCATTTTGTCTGACTAGCAAGGCTGAGAGTCAGCACACCACTGGCTAGCAGGCTCACTGAGTAGTTGTCACCCCCCATAGTGTGTAGTGACTTGCACTGGACAGGTATGGTGCAGTGACAGTGCTTCTGAACAGGGTTTTACTCCCCATGCTATGATACCATGTAGTGACTTCTG
Source organism: Calotriton arnoldi (assembly GCA_963921515.1). Lineage (NCBI taxonomy): Eukaryota > Metazoa > Chordata > Amphibia > Caudata > Salamandridae > Calotriton > Calotriton arnoldi. The sequence continues at coordinate 356,983 of CAWUFW010015429.1, read as the reverse complement.
GAAAACTGTCCATGGGCAGCCGTGCACTGCCTGGGTACACCATGTGCCCCTGTGATTGCGACATGTATATGCAACTGTGTCATGCACGGATATGTTGCATGTGTAGTAATGTCCTTATCACTTTGTCATCCTGACAGGCTTCTGCCCATCGGAAGCATGAGATCTGGAAGGACATCGTCCGGGCTGTCCGGTCCGTGGGGGTCTACCAGCGCCGGATCCGCAACTGCCAAAAGAGGTGGCAGGACCTTCGGGGCTGGACCCGGAGGATTGCACGGGTCCAGCTGAAGCTGTCGCCTCCTCGCAGGAGGGGCGGAACACGGACCCTGACCCCCCACATGCTCAGGATCCTGGCGGTGGTCTTTCCAGACCTGGATGGGCAGCTGAAGGCCAGAGAGCAGCAAGGAGGGGTGAGTCAAAGACTGCACTGTGTACTCTGTCTAACATGTTATGTGCCCTCCTCGGGCCAGGTTGAACTGCCACAGTACAGCAGTCATGTTGTCCAGGAGCCATGTCCCTCTATTGTGCACTGCCCACTCCTCATCTGATACCCAGGTGTGGCCCTTACATGCAGGGAATTCTGTCACTTAGGACTGTGTCCTTGCAGTTTGCTTGACTCAAGGTGGGAGACAGCATCTGTTTCCCTGACTCTGTGGTGGGCATCATGGGTGGGTCCATTGCTTACACAATGCCTGTATTCTGACATGTAGGGTAGTGTCACAGGTCTCCCATATGTCCAATAGGTATGACCTGGACAGATGAGGGTTAAGAGGATGTGTTGTGGGGGATGTACATGTGCACTTGTGCAGCTCCAGGACTTGCATTCCCCATGACCTACTATTGTGACACAGTGCAGAGTGTTGTTGTCTGGCTGCAAAGTCATACATCACTGAGACAGTGATGTATGACTTTGCAGTCATGCCTCCGCCATGGCATGTGTCTACTGATTGGTGATCCTGCAGGGGAGTGACATGTGCTACATGCACACCATAGTGGCGCTGGCTATCAGGACATGGGTGCATCATGGTGTCTGTCGCTGGTATGCATCACATGCATTTCCTATTTGACTCTGGGCATCCCTTACATCCGTAAACCTGTACTGACTCAGTGGCAAGAGCTGTGATGTGTCCACACCGTGTCCTCTGCACTGTCCAACTACTGTGTACTTGGTGCATGTGTCAACACTGGGGTGTTGCAATCCAACAGACACCAGACAGATGGGTGCAAGGCCATGTGGGATGTGAGTGCCATGCTTGGCATCAGACTGACAATTGACTTCTCCTGTTCAATTAGTGCACTTTTAGCAATGTACAACTAATGATGCCAGGGCTTGCTCTGGGATGTGCTGTGCTCACAGTGGTGTGTGCGTTATGTGCAGGTGACTGATGTCTGTCTGTTTCCCCATTGTTTGCAGATACATCCACGGCCACGGAAGGGGACAGCTCCACGGACCAGGAGGAGCCGGAGAGCCAGACTGGGTCAGCAGCCGAGGAGTGGTCGGAGGGACCCAGTGGCACGGAGGGCGAGGGAGCCACACCGAGGAGTCCTCAGCAGCATCCACCTCAGCTGAGGACCAGAGCAACTCGGAGGATGACTCCCTTGTGGAGGCGGGTGTCAGCAGCCACCACACCCCAGCTAGTGTTGCTGTCCCCGCCACCACCAGCACCACCACCGCCCTCCCATCGGCTCCCATTCCCCAGGTCCGTGGAGGCTCCCATGTCCGGGAGCGTGTCTCCTTTGGGCCAGGCACCGCACCCCCTGCCCCTGTGTCCCCTGCTGCCCTGAGTGAGGAGTCTGTGTACCTCCTTCGCCAGCTCCATGTAGGGCAGACAGCCATGCTGAGTGTCCTCCATGCGCACACCGCGCTGTTGACTCAGCTGGTGTCGTTCATGGAGGGCATCTCATCGGGCATGTCTGACCTACAGAGGGGCAATAGGTCCATGGACTCCTCCCTGACGGCAGCAGTGTCCCTCCTCAAACGGTCCCTCACCCCTCCTGCCTCTGCTCCATCCACACTCCCCAGCACCTTACCCATCCCAGGCACACACACACTGGCACACACCAGCACACACACATCCAGCACACTGACACACACGCCAATGACAAAACGCACACGCAAGCACATTCAGGGGACTGAAGCCAGACTCACAGGGGATGGGGCCCTGGAACACACACACGCATCCACATGCACTGCGCAGTCCTCAGTTCCCTCTCCCTCCAAAGCACCCTCCCTTGCCTCACCTGCAACCCCAAAGTCACAGCAGCTCTTCCTCTGTGACCTCGGCCTCTTCCCCACCGATGAAGCTGCTCCAGCATCCCGGGGGAAGAGGAAGCCCACCCACACGGAGCAGAGTGCCCCTCGCCCCCGGACACCCTCCCCCAGGCGCAGACGGACTGAGGCCCCCACCCGCAAGTCCCCCGGAGTGCTAAGAGCAAGACCCCGCCACCGCCCTGCAGCTCAGGCACAAGGTCTCCGTCCTCCATCCCTCAGGCCCCCACTGCACAGGTGCCCCCACCACACCCTGCCCCAGGTTCCCCCACCCACAGATATACCATCCCCAAGATGCTCCGGCCTTCTCCCCTGCCACTTGCTCTCCCAGCACCACACCCCCGCTGCGCTTGTCTGTGCCACTGATGTGGTGAGGGTGTCCTCCCCTCTGTCCAACCCACCTTGCCTGTTCCCCATTCTCCTCCCCTGGAGGTAGGCACTGCAGTGGAGTCCACTACCGCCCTGTCTGACTTGGGCACTGCAGTGGCGGACCTGTCCACCCCATCTGCAGGGTCCACTGCAGTTGTGCCGGCACCCACGACATCTGTGTCATGCCCCCAGTTGTGCCGGCACACACCATGTCAGACACCTCCACTGCAGTTGTCAGTGGCTCTCCAGCACCCACCACCCCTTCCCTGACTCCCCTGGTGAGCCCTGATCCTGTCCCTGCGGTGCCTGGCCTGCCCCCCGGTTGCCCCTCCTAGTGGATTGTCCCTGGTATTGTGCAGGCATGCGTAGGGTGACATCTGCCAGTGTCACCCTGTTTGAACTTTGACAATGGACTGGCCATTGGCCTTTGCTCTTTTTCAGGACTTCGTTTGGCCTCAACACATATGCTGAATAAAGCAACTTTCTTTTCTCTAGTGCTCATGCTTCAGATGTACATGTTGTTGGTGCAGCTAACCATGCCCTTGCTGCAGTGATGGTGATATCTGGTCTCATGATTATGAAGTGTTACTGTGCAGGAACCCATGTGGTCCAGGGGGAATGTGTCCTATCATGTGGTGTATCCATGTCATCAATAGCAGCATCTGAGGGTGTCATGTGTTCAGTATTTGGCAATGGGTTTCCTACTTACATTGGCAATTTCACATCTGTGGCTTCCACCCCTGCACATCTGTTGTGCCTGCCATCGTTGCTTTTGTCTACTTCCCTGACCGTGTTGCCATCTCCAGTGGACATGCAGGTTTGGGCATCAATGGGGAGGGACTCATCCGTGTAGTCAGTGCAACATTGCTATACAAGTGTGTTGGATCTGTGCTGATGATTCCGTTGGCACATCCATGACCAGGCTGATGTGATGGGAGCCCTCAATTGGTGCTAATTGTTGATTGTGTGACCAAGTGCTCAGCTGACATGATGGGGCCCTACTGAGGCAACATATGGCACAGCTTTCCTCACACAGGAGTGGAGTCCCCTCATGGCAGTGTGTACACGTGTGACATTGCCTGCGCCCAAGGTGTGTGTTGTATGTGCATGTCTGTGTGTTCACTTCCATTCATCTGTGCATGCTGTGATCCCTAGTGTTGTACCTGTTTGTGATGCTTGCTGACTTGAGCTATGTTCCCCCAAAGTCTTCTCCCTGTGTTCTCTGTGATGTGGGTGCATGGCACATTACTGGTCATCAGGGTGTCACCCATAGGTGTGTTTGCTGTCAGGGCAGAGTTTGTGTGCTGACGCAGATGGGTCACAGTCAGGTTTCCCTTTGGCACTTGTTGTTTGCCCCTGTCATGTGATTTCCAGTTTGTGTTATCTTTCAGTGATTGTGACACGTTGTGTGTGTGACTGCTGGCACTCCTTAGGGTCCGGGCTGCAATGTTGGTTGTTGTCTACGTGTGTTCTTTGTGGGTGACCTTGGCTTCTTCATTGGTGTGTGACTGTGGCTGGGATCCCATTGGTCGGTGTGGTATTGCCGTCATGTCCATGTACAGCGTAGTGTGCAGTGTGTCAGACATTCAGGAGTCTTGTTGAGTGTCCATGTGTGATGTGTTTCTACACCTTGGTTCCCACCCACCACCCTGGAATAGTAATGGGTGCATGTGCAATGTCACCAGTGCATGTGTACTTCACTGCTGCACATTGTTGGAGGTCGAGGGTGTGGTCTTGAGTGTGTGCAGATGAGAGTTGTTGCCCGGCTAGTCCCCTGCCTCCATGTTGGCCTTGGCTTACTGGCCATGCTGATTGATTTGTGCTTGTGTAGGTGTGATGGTAGTTAGTTGCTCAGGACACCTGACTGTGGTTCACAGTGTGAACGACATTTAGCTTTGTCATCACAGTGGTATTTTTCTTCAGCCCAGGGTCACCACATTGTGGGGGCCCTGGGGGTGGTGCTGTGGTGTGTCTGTGACTTGCTGTGTCAGTTGTTGTTCCTACGTGCCTGTGTGACATGTGTGTTTTGTGCTCCCTCTCACCTGTCAATGCCTGCTTGCCCACATAGGGGATTTGGATCCATGAGTTACCTTAGTGTGGCAGTGTATGCACATCTGTATGATTGGTATTCAGCTCTCCTCATGTGTTGTGTTGTTGCCTGGGGACACTGGCACCCCCACCCCTCACCTGCTGTGTATGATGACAGTGTTGGTCTGCCTGTTAGTGTTTGTGCATCTGCACCACTGCATTGGCATATCTTGGGTGTGCCATTGGCTGTATGTTGTTTGGTGTGTTTCCCCTGCTGTCCCTGGGACTCCTAGGTCATCGGTCAGCACAGTGATCATGGTTTGTGTGTCCCATTGCTGCCATGGTATGGTATCTGTTCACCTCACATCTGCTGTCTCCACAGGGTATCTGCATTTGTGTGCCCATTGGTGCAAATATGTGGTTCTGCATTCTGATGGTCACTTCTGTCATTGTGTCATTGATGACTGTTGACGGTCTCAGCCACCATGGGTGTTGTTTGTCTGCACATGGCCAAAGGAATGTTTCATTTGCACTGCAGTATTTGGCTCCCCAATTTATGTTGCAATGGGACACATACACTACTTTGCCACAGATGAGTTTTTGGTTCTGTGACCAGGAATGATCCATGCAGTTTGGCAGTTGCAGCTCTTTCTTTGTCAACAATTACCTTTTGGTCACTGTGATGATGAGGGTGTAGACCCCATTGCCACAATGGTCAAAATGTGCTTCAGCTATGGACCCCACACTTGCCTTTTGGTCACTGTGATGATGGGGGTTTAGACCCCATTGCCACAATGGTCAAACTGTGCTTCAGCTATGGACCCCACACTTGCCTTTTGGTCACTGTGATGATGGGGGTTTAGGCCCCATTGCCACAATGGTCATGGGCTGCTTGCATTGTGGGTGCCACACACATATATGTGTGGCACATGTGCTAGGGGGTCACATTGTATGTTCAATGTCATGTTCGGTGTTGTAGGCATTTGACACAGCCTGCTCACACGCTTGTCATGGTGGTGGGGGGATGTCTTAATCTTGCATTCCCTAGGTTGTGGTGTGCTTGTTGTGTCATGCATTGTCCATCCTATGAGTGGGGGTGGTAGTAGTGGTAGGCATCCAGCCCCCTGGCTAAGGGTGGTAGTAGTGGTGGGCATCCTGCCCCCTGGCTAAGGGTGGTGGTAGGCATCCAGCCCCCTGGCTAAGGGTGGTGGTAGGCATCCAGCCCACCCTGGCTAAGGGTGGTAGTAGTGGTGGGCATCCTGCCCCCCTGGTTGAGGGTGGTAGTAGTGGTAGGCATCCAGCCCCCCTGGCTAAGGGTGGTAGTAGTGGTGGGCATCCTGCCCCCTGGCTAAGGGTGGTGGTAGGCATCCAGCCCCCCTGGCTAAGGGTGGTGGTAGGGCATCCAGCCCACCCTGGCTAAGGGTGGTAGTAGTGGTGGGCATCCTGCCCCCTGGCTAAGGGTGGTAGTGGTGGGCATCTGGCATCCCCCTGGCTAAGGGTGGTGGTGGTGGGCATCCAGCCCCCCTGGCTAAGGGTGGTGGTAGGCATCCAGCCCCCCTGGCTAAGGGTGGTAGTAGTGGTGGGCATCCTGCCCCCTGGGTGAGGGTGGTAGTAGTGGTAGGCATCCTGCCCCCCTGGGCGAGGGTGGTAGTAGTGGTAGGCATCCTGCCCCCCTGGGTGAGGGTGGTAGTAGTGGTAGGCATCCTGCCCCCCTGGGTGAGGGTGGTAGTAGTGGTAGGCATCCTGCCCCCTGGGTGGGGGTGGTAGTAGTGGTAGGCATCCAGCCCCCTGGCTAAGGGTGGTGGTAGGCATCCAGCCCCCTGGCTAAGGGTGGTAGTAGTGGTGGGCATCCTGCCCCCTGGCTAAGGGTGGTAGTAGTGGTAGGCATCCTGCCCCCCTGGTTGAGGGTGGTAGTAGTGGTAGGCATCCAGCCCCCGTGGCTAAGGGTGGTAGTAGTGGTGGGCATCCTGCCCCCCTGGTTGAGGGTGGTAGTAGTGGTAGGCATCCTGCCCCCTGGGTGAGGGTGGTAGTAGTGGTAGGCATCCTGCCCCCTGGGTGAGGGTGGTAGTAGTGGTAGGCATCCTGCCCCCTGGGTGGGGGTGGTAGTAGTGGTAGGCATCCAGCCCCCCTGGCTAAGGGTGGTGGTAGGCATCCAGACCCCCTGGCTAAGGGTGGTAGTAGTGGTGGGCATCCTGCCCCCTGGCTAAGGGTGGTAGTAGTGGTAGGCATCCTGCCCCCCTGGTTGAGGTGGTAGTAGTGGTAGGCATCCAGCCCCCGTGGCTAAGGGTGGTAGTAGTGGTGGGCATCCTGCCCCCCTGGTTGAGGGTGGTAGTAGTGGTAGGCATCCAGCCCCCTGGCTAAGGGTGGTAGTAGTGGTGGGCATCCTGCCCCCTGGTTGAGGGTGGTAGTAGTGGTAGGCATCCAGCCCCCTGGCTAAGGGTGGTAGTAGTGGTGGGCATCCTGCCCCCTGGGTGAGGGTGGTAGTAGTGGTAGGCATCCTGCCCCCTGGCTAAGGGTGGTAGTAGTGGTGGGCATCCAGCCCCCCTGGCTAAGGGTGGTGGTAGGCATCCAGCCCCCTGGCTAAGGGTGGTAGTAGTGGTGGGCATCCTGCCCCCTGGCTAAGGGTGGTAGTGGTGGGCATCTGGCACCCCCTGGCTAAGGGTGGTAGTAGTGGTGGGCATCCAGCCCCCCCTGGCTAAGGGTGGTGGTAGGCATCCAGCCCCCCCTGGCTAAGGGTGGTAGTAGTGGTGGGCATCCAGCCCCCCCTGGCTAAGGGTGGTGGTAGGCATCCAGCCCCCGTGGCTAAGGGTGGTAGTAGTGGTGGGCATCCTGCCCCCCCTGGTTGAGGGTGGTAGTAGTGGTAGGCATCCAGCCCCCTGGCTAAGGGTGGTAGTAGTGGTGGGCATCCTGCCCCCCTGGGTGAGGTTGGTAGTAGTGGTAGGCATCCTGCCCCCTGGGTGGGGGTGGTAGTAGTGGTAGGCATCCAGCCCCCCTGGCTAAGGGTGGTGGTAGGCATCCAGCCCCCCTGGTTGAGGGTGGTAGTAGTGGTAGGCATCCAGCCCCCGTGGCTAAGGGTGGTAGTAGTGGTGGGCATCCTGCCCCCTGGTTGAGGGTGGTAGTAGTGGTAGGCATCCAGCCCCCTGGCTAAGGGTGGTAGTAGTGGTGGGCATCCTGCCCCCCTGGGTGAGGGTGGTAGTAGTGGTAGGCATCCTGCCCCCTGGGTGGGGGTGGTAGTAGTGGTAGGCATCCAGCCCCCCTGGCTAAGGGTGGTGGTAGGCATCCAGCCCCCCCTGGCTAAGGGTGGTAGTAGTGGTGGGCATCCTGCCCCCCCTGGGTGAGGGTGGTAGTAGTGGTAGGCATCCTGCCCCCCCTGGTTGAGGGTGGTAGTAGTGGTAGGCATCCTGCCCCCCTGGTTGAGGGTGGTAGTAGTGGTAGGCATCCTGCCCCCCCTGGTTGAGGGTGGTTGTGGTGGTTGGCATCCAGCCCCCCTGGGTTGGGGTGGTGGCGCGCATTCAGGCCCCTGTGTGCATATGTGGCATTGGTGATGGGCATCCCGCCCCTATGGTGCTGCTGTTGCTGGTGTAAGTATATTCAGATTCCCAGTGTATGTGTGTGATGTGTCGTGTCCGTGTTGTATGTGTTTTGTGGTTGGTGTCTGACTTACCTTCTGCGCCGTACGCGTCCGTGCCTGTTCCGGTAGTAGATGTAGAATATTGGTATGATCGGGACGAAGGGATTCATGGTTGGTTCGTGTCGTTCGTCCTTCTCGTTGCTTCGCGTCGCCCTCGTCGCTTGGCTTCGTCCTCGTCGCTTCGCGTCGTCCTCGTCGGTGCTGTGTTCGTCTCGTAGCCGTGGATCGTGTTGTGGCGCGATTCGGAGCTTATGTGCGCCTCTCCCGGATGCTTTGACGTGCCGTGCGTAGCGACGGGTTCGGCGCGTACGGAAAGCGCATCGTACTTGTTCGGCCGGACGGGGCTGCATTTTCCCTTCCGTGCGACTCGATTCGGCGTTTCCGGATTCGCCTCGGTCGGAGAACAGGACCTGGTTTGGGTGAGTACGGCTCGGCCGGGATTTTTGCTGTTGTGCGCATCGTACTTGCTCGTTCGGTGTACTGTACGGATCGGTCGGGAAACTGGCTTTCGCATGGCTTTTTTCCCGACCGAATAGTATTGGGTGCGCCTCCGACCGAGATCGGAATCGGCCCCTGAGTGTTTTCAAGAAAAATCTCATAGTAATGGTAATCTATTCATATTTCCATCATAGATTATGACTTTGGCGAATCTTTACTTTTTAACAAGAGGGTTTTTCTCAAGTGCTTTGGCATACTTGTTGGGTCTTTCATTTGAAGGCCTGTTTCACAAAGTCAATTTCTCACCAAATTTAGGTGCTGGTACTTAGGCCTGGGTGAAATTTAAATCATGCTAAATTCACATAATTTTGGAAATTTAGTGTAATGCTTGTTCTGTAAAATTCTCAAAGTTCAATCAAGTTGCTTAATTACGCTGCTGTTTGCGGCAAGGGTGCATAGTAACAACGCTGTAAGAAATTGAAGTATTAATTGAGGGGGTGAGAACCCTTCTCAAATAATATTCATAATCCTGGTCAGGGTGGACCACTAAAGTCACTAAATAAACCAGTGTTTACATTCTTGTGGCTTGGCTTAACTGTAAAATATTTATGCAGTACTCAAACATTAATAGAGTGAAACCACAACACAAGAAAAATCCAATACTAATTTAGAAAAATAGAATAAAATTTTACAAATTATGTGACACCAAACTGACAAAAATCCAATCAGTAGAGCCGGATATATGCAATTTCAAAGATTTGAGAAAAGTATAGCTCCTAAAAGCCCAAAGCGCCACTCGCGGGTATCTGGTTGTGCTAGACCGAGTAAAAGTCACAAGTTCAGGCCGGCCATAATGGAGCTTGGGCTAGATACAGGGACCAGGTTAATCCCAATGTAAAAGTTATCTTCTCAAAGTCTGGAGTGAAGAGTACAGTAGAGGAGACCGCGGTGAGCATGGACAGCATCGCGAATGGCAGTCACTGTAGTGCGAAGAGCAGTCCAGGTGTTTCAGAGAGTTGTTGATGTAGCTCGAAGATCCTGTTGGGTGTAACGGGTGGTAATTGCTGGAGGTTCCCATTGGTGTCACCGCTGGCTGTTGATGCTTTAGCGTGAAGTGCAGATCTCACATTGCCGGTTGTCACTGGCGGTCGCTGTAGTGCAAACAGTCTGGTTCACTAGAGCGTCGCGTTCGCAGTCAGCGCGGGCAACAAGATTTTGGTGCAAACGGGCCCCTTCTCAGACATCAGGCAGTCTTCTGGCAGCTGGGCAGTCTTTCTTCTGTAGTGTCCACAGATCCAGGAGTGTACCAAAGATTAGCTCTGAGGAGCCCATTTATATACCTGATCCCAGCTTTGAAGTGGAAGAAACGTCTGGGGTTTTACCTCCTCAGACATGTTTGAAATGTCTTGCCTCCCTGCCCTTGTCCTAGTCTGCCTGCTGTCACAATAGGCTAATGTGACGTTTTTGTGATTGCGTGCTGAGGCAGTGTCCTGGGTGCCACCGGGTGCTGCCGTCTCTGCACCGTCAGCAGGAAGCTCCCAGCCTCCCAGGATCCCCTGCCAATCACAATGCTGCCTTAAGCAGCATTGTGATTGGTCTGAGTGCCGTGGATCAGCGCTCAGACAGGGGCTTGGAGGCTTAGCATGTTCCCCACAAGGCCTTGTAATGCAGCCTGGTTGGGAAGACGCAATGTGCGCCTGACGGTTTGACCGGCCCTTTTGGGCCCTCATGCGCACTTCAGAGTGTGCTTTACACTCCTCCCCTGCCCCCTGCACTGGCCAGCCCAGCCCACCCACCTCGCCCGGCACCCGAGCAGGAAGAAAAACTAAAATGATAATAACGCTAGTTATTATCATTTTAGTTTTCCCTTTTTACACAGCTCGCAGAGCAGTGGGGCGACGGTCCTTCGCCTTAGCGGAGGAGCAGCCCCTGGGTACATGTCCTACTTTTTAAATACACTTCACCCTACCCTATGGGCTGTATAAGCCAACCTTAGGGGTGATTTTACAAATATTAAAAAGAAAGGTTTGGGCCTGGCAAAATGTTTTTTTGCCAGGTCGAAATGGCAGTTTAAAACTGCACACAGCCTGCAATGGCAGGCCTGAGACCAGTTATAAAGGGTTACTTCAGTGTGTGGTGCATTAAGTGCTGCAGGCCCACTAGTAGCATTTAATTTGAAGGCCCTGGGTACACACACCATTTTACTAGAGACCAGAGCTACTGGAATTTTGCGATTGTGCGGCTGCTGCATTATTTGCATGATTATACTTTGCCGCATTTGCCACATAATCCATCATCTGCTGCATATTCTGCAGATTTTAACAATAAAAATTGTTTCTAGCTCAAGCAGTTGAAAAGCTAATAAAAACGAATCAACATGTGTTAGTGCATAGTGGAAGGCCCTTTACAAAGGTTAACCGGTCATATTTCCTTTGCTTATTGCTATATTCGGGTGTTAAACGGCTACTAATGAGTTGCAACCAATGCCGACACAGTGTTAACAAGTATAAAGAATGACAAAATAATGAATTGATACTATCACAAAATGTGCCGCATTACGCCACATAATATGCCTTTTCTTGCCACATAATTACCTCAACTCTGCCATATAATTTGACCCTCCCCTGCTGCATAATTCCAGTAGCCCTGCTAGGGACTACAAGTAAACTAAATGTGCCAATTGAGTGTCAGCCAAATTCACCATGTTTTAAAGGAGAGAGCACAAGCACTTTAGCACTGGTTCACAGTGGTAGAGTACACAGACCCTTAAAAGCCAACACAAAAGGGTTCAGAAAACAGGAGGTGCAAAGGCAAAAGGTTTGGGGTGACCTGCAGAGATGCCCAGATACAACAATGTGTATCTTGGACTTTTGAAATTTGTATTTCATTGACTGTAGCAACTTCACAATATGGCAGCCAAGTGCTCTTGAAGCTAAGAAGACCTCATGAACTGAGGGTCCTGCCTCAGTTACATATTAAGAATATACATACATTTAAATCATTGTCATACAAAACTCTGTTCCCGTAGAGCAAATTCACATGGTACTCTCCAGCAAGGTTTTTAAGATTAGCTTTAGCACCTTAGAATAGCTCTTTGTAGAAAGGAGGAAGAAAACTTCACCCACCTGGAGGCAATGATGTATAGATTCATACTATCATTTCAGTAAGGCACTATCACATTTCTTTTTCCTCTCGATCAACCTTTCTGATTGCATAAGTGACATTCTGTTAGCACCAACACATATAGAACACTAGTTACTGCAAAATGCTAGGTTACTAAAGGACCACTAAAGGCCATTAGTAGGCAACACTGTTGTTTAGAAACTTACTGTGGTAAAACATAGCATAACATAACATAGCCATAGCATAACATAGCATAACATAACATAGTCATAACATAGCATAACATAGCATAACATAACATAGTCATAACATAACATAGCATAACATAACATAGCATAACATTGCATAACATAACATAGTCATAACATAGCATAACATAACATAGTCATAACATAACATAGCATCACATAACATAACATAGCCATAGCATAACATAACATAGTCATAACATAGCATAACATAGCATAGCATAACATAACATAGTCATACCATAGCATAGCATTATATAACAAAACATAGCCACAGCATAACATAACATAAAATCATATAGCATAGCATAACATAACATAGACATAAGATAACATAACATAACATAGTCATAACATAGCATAACATAACACAATACAGCATAGCATAGTGATGGAGCAGGGTAAACGAATTTTTTTTAACCTCCTAATATTTATGTTAAATAATTAACACACATGTTCGTCTCAGTAAATAACCAACCATGTATGTTACATGAAAAGGGTTATGGGTAATACGCAATATCCGTGCCAACTAATTTACTTATAATTGTTAACGTGGATAAAATAAGTCTAATAATTTGCGTACTAACTAGAATAATAAATGCATGATTTGTGCTTGGAAATAAACTGTGTAGTGGCAAAGTAAAGCGATTGGTAAGTAAGAAATGGCTTTATATGTCGCTTTTGCTAGGTAATACTTAATTGGGGTACGTAGAATGATGGGAGGGAAACGAAAAGGCTTATATTCTTTATTCTTAACTATGTTCTGTTTATCTTTATAATAGTTCGCTTAGGCCTGTTGTGCCGCGATGTAAAAATGGCTGCCACGCAAAACAAGCTAAAGTACGCAAGCGCGAGAGGGGTACCGAAAGAGAGAAAGGTCGTGAACAAGAGGGATCATGTGACCGTCCCAAAGCCCAGGATGAAAGCGTGGTCAAGGCTGCGATGACCTTATGATGCAAACGTGTGCCAAAGAAGGACATAGCGAAAAGCGTGAGAAGTCGCAGTGAATATGTGAATGAACAATGAACTGTTCAACTTAAAAGTATCAGAAAAGGATACAGATTGAAACCAATGAACGGATGGGTAATGTCATGAACCCGTGAGAAACGACCGAAGTATGAACTTTCCACAAAGAACTGGTTAGAACAAGGATATTCATAATGAGATGTATACTGACCCAAATGGACCAATTAGAGAGAATCTTGCCCACAAAGATGTAACATTTTCACTTAGTAAGCTAGTATTAGGGTATAAGAAGACCTACTCTTAGAGGGGAGGGGTAAGATGTGCGGATGATGATCGATCGAGAGAAGCTAGAGGGACGAGACGCTGCTATTTTATATTTTTGATTGAGCATGAGACGCTGCTGTTGGAGAACCTTTTTGCTTTTAATAGATTTTCCATTTAAAACCATTAGACCTTTTTTCTTAAAATACTAAAGGGGAAAGAACGAGAAGGCCTGTTTTCCAGGACAGATAGATAGTTTTCCGGGAGTTCTATGCTGTGATCTGAATTCATTGCTGTGACGAACTTTTGTCTCTCCATCTAATAGGTATGCATTGCAATTTCAATTTATCCTTATAATGATGCTAAATGTAATAATCTGAATAATACATTTGAAACTTATTCATGCTTCTAAAAATTATATAAACTTTATTATCTTAAATCAAAGAGTCAGTGGTTCTTTAGCTCAATGATAAATGTAAATGTTTAAAGGTTTATAGTGATTGAGCTGGTCTTAATCACCATCAACTGATTCCTACTAGTTGGTCCATCGACCAATGAGCGGAATACCTTAAAGCTTGAGAAGTATTATGTCGTTTTAAAAGGTATCCCGTCTCCTTCCAGCGAATCATTAACTGTTTTCTCCTAGGTAAAAACGGATGAAATCCAGGGAATATATGAGAGAGTGAATGTTTATGCGGTGTTATGGGCCCCACCGTCATATGGATATAGTTGTGGAAAAGAGGGATATTTGTACCTGGACATCCAAAGCATATAGGAGAAGACATTTTATTGTTAGCGCTGGATCAGATTTCTTGGTAGCAGAGTTATGGTTACTATAGATTAGTTTGGTGATGATTGATTATTGATTATTGATGATTGATTATTGATTATTGATTATTGATTATTTCATGTCTAACACTTTATGTTGAGTCACGTTATGTTATATGTAAGTCAAAGTTTTTGAAGCTTCCGGGAAGTAGGAAGTGGAACACGTGTGGCAAGAGAAGTCACATGGAATAGTGCATTGTCTGAATTCATATTGGTGATAACACAGGTTGTATTATGATAGGGACATTTTCTGTATAAAAGGTGTGTGAGTGAAATAGCAACCGGTTTTCTTGTGAAACTCTGGCCTTAATTCTCAGGAGCAGTGTAGTCTCCACATGTGTTTTATCCCCAGAAAACGGGTTTACCCCTTGCTTGAAAGAAGGGTAAGGTAGAGGGAAGTGCTACACTTATCGAACGAAACTGTATTCTTGCGAGCTAGAATAAAACTGTCACTTTTGTTAGCGAAATCAGACAATGGAAATGTGTTTTTAATGTTGTTACTAACAAAGAATGGTTGAAAAATAAATAGCCGATAAATTTTGTAAAGGAGGGGTCAGGAGCAGAACTGACGTAGACAAAAGCCGCGCTGGGATTGGACAGTGCACTAGTTATACAGAAGACGCTCTGATTGGTGCGTTGGTGTGAGACGCGCTAGGAGTGGTTGGATAAGCAGTGACGTAGAAGATTGGGATTGGAGCGTTGGTGTGAGTCGCGCTGGGATAGGTCAGAATAACGAATAGAGAACTGTGTTGAATTGCGGACTTTTTGAGAAGGGAAAGAGATTGTGAATTATGGCTTATTATGAGTATGGTAGAGAGAAAACGTCGTGGATGGCGAAAATTAAGAACTTGTATAAGAAAGACAAAAAGGTAGTGACTAGAGAGGGACAAGTAATTCCTCCGCCGAAATCACCAGCTTCGCATATGATGCTGAAGTACGGATATCATACCTGCATATGGTTAGAAAATTGGACTAAATATACTCAAAATGATGGAGTATTAGCATTTCCTGAGAATGGTTCATTTAGTGTAGCTGTACTTCGGAATTTGAGGGAGAAGATGTCGATGCTTGAACCTAAACCTAGACCGACACAGTTTGAAGCTTTAAGTGAATGGGAAGATGAGATGTATGAGCGAGAAAGATTCAGAGGGTTAAAGAATCATGATTTTGTGCCCGGAAGGTTGTGGGGAGTGAATCATGAGGACAGAATAAAGCGTTGGAGATATGCTAATATGACAGGAGGTTTGTTTCCAGCTTTTACAGTTGAGGAAGAAGCAAAGAGAAAGTGTATAGAGAAAAAGAAACATTTGGTTACTGAAAAGTATGGGTATGGTAGTAGCGAGACGGAAGATGAATTGCTGGAAGATATTTTAAACAGAAACCCACCTCCATACCAACAGAATTCTGCGGTGGTGACACCTAATGCACCGCCAATGGAAACTGGGAGGAATAGAAATCCCGAACGGGGATGTGAGATAAATAGGTCACAAGATCAATTGAAAACCCCACAAAACGAGAAGATTGAAAGTGACAATACAACTGAATTAGCGAAAACCACAAGAGAATTGACTGAAAAGATAAGAGAATTAACAATGAATATGGAAGCTGTAACTGTACCAGTAACAATAGGTCCAGTAATACCGGTTTTTGAGAATCAGAAAATAGAAGAGCATTCTTTAGTCATTCCTATGAATTCAAACTTGCAAAGAAGGAAAGAAGGGATGGATTTAGACAATGAAGGTGCAAGAAATTTGATTAGTTCATATAGACCAAGCCCACCTACTAATTTGACAGTAAATGAGAACGAGTTTAGGCGAATACCTATGGGAACTGAGTCTGCATCAGAGACACCAGAAAGAAGTAAAAATTGGATAGAATTAAATAGTACACCTGCAGGTCCGACTCCGGATGAATTGAATGAATGGATGAAAACTCTAAAAACGAAAGAGGCAGAATCAAAACCATTAGATGTAATTAGGCTAAAAATAGACATGGAGGAATTGATCTTAGGGACAATTGGCACAGAAAAACTGAAAAATTGTCAGGATGACGAGATAATGTTCTTATGTAAAAGCATTACATGGAGAGCTAGAAATTTACATGACAAATTAGAAGAAACAGCAAATGAACTGGGAGTAGAATTTGTAAAAGTGAGAACTTTGCAGAAACCATATATAGAGTAGATTTTTGCGAGAAAGATATAGAAAATTTGAACACATCAGGACGGTTAACCCAAATAAAAGAATTAATTGTTTTGCTGAGAAAATGTGGTGATGTGGATAGATGGAGAAGCAGATGGACTAAAAAGAATGAGAAAATGACAGATAAAGCGTCTTTGGCTTTTGCGGTGACAGACAAGGAATCAATTGTAAGGGAATACCCGATGAGAGAAACTCCAGGAGGTAGTTATGTGCATGTCCCATGGTCTAGACAGGATATACTGTCATTTACAAATGACTTCCCAAAATTGAGAGAGAAACCAGTAGAATGGTACAGACAAGTGGAGAGGTTTGTTAAAGTTTCAAAGGTGTTATGGATAGATTTGGATGGATTATTTGATATAGTAGTACCAGCTGATTTGTGGACAGAATGTAAGATTACTATTGATTGGCCAACTGTAGAATATCCAAGAGATGCTAAAACAGGAGCGCCAGGACCAGAAGTGATGAGGAAATATGACCAAGTTATTACCTTTTTGAAAAATAAAATCCCACCCAAAGAAACGGATTGGGTAAAAATTGACAGAACTACACAGGAGAGTAAAGAATCTGTACACGCATACTATGAAAGACTATTGTTAGTTTTTAAACAGTATAGTGGCTATGAGACATTAAATGAGAAGGATATGAGTCATTTTGTATATAGGTTTGTTTATGGGTTGAAACCAGAGATAAGTGAAATGATTAAAAAGCATATGATTTGTTGGCAGAATAGCACGGTAGATGAGGTTTTGAGATATGCTAAATACTGCAGTGATGACATTGAGTGTAGACAGCGTAAATTAAAAGAAAAAGCAATGTGGGCACAAGTGAAAGTTGCAGAGAAGCAAGAAGCTCAATTGAATAATCAAGTAAATGAGGCAGGACAGACTAGATCTAGACCAAATATAGGTAAAGGAAAAGGTCAAATGAGCATAGAAGAGGCAAAGAAAAAGTGGCCATGCCACAACTGCGGAAAGTTAGGACATTGGAGAAACGAGTGTAAATTTCCTCCAAAACTTAATACGGAAAATCAATCATTAACTCCACAGGTGTAGAGTGAGGTAGTTACCCAACAAAGTCAGGTGCCACAACCACCACTTCCCAAGAGTGGTAATCAACAGAAATACAGTGCAGAAACAGGATTCTACGGAGGAGAGCAGGTAACACAATTGCCGCGCGCAGCTGCCATATCTCAATACTGGTTACGACAGGATGGTAATGAGTCGGATGAAAGTTTATGACGGTGTCTAGGAGAGGAAGAAGAGTGTGTGCTTGGCGCAACTCTAGAGGTAGATCAAGCAGGTCCATTTGTGGATGGAGAAGTGAATGGTGCAAATGTAACATTCCTTGTGGACACTGGAACTACCCGTTCTACTGTTAGGTCAGTGGAAATTTCAAACCTTCCTCTCTCAGGTGAACATATCCAAGTCGTAGGTGTATCGAATCAGCAAATTAAGGCGCCTCTTACTAAATTAGTGGAGGTAAAAATCGGACCATTCAGTGAAATGCACCGATTTGTGGTGTGTGATTGCAGTCCTGTGAACCTATTAGGACGCGATCTACTTTGCAAGATGAACTGCACCATCTATTGTACTCCAGATGGCATCGCATTTCAGACCCCAGATGAAGATGTATTATATAAAATGACAATGGTAAATTTAGAATCAGAAGTGAATGATTTATTTCCCATATTTGATGTAGAGAAAATCCCAATTGAACTGAAAGAAACAGTGAAACCGGAAGTGTGGGATTTTACGGGAGAAGATATAGGGTTAATGAAAGGAGTAGACCCTGTTAAAATATCTGTTAAAGAAGGAACAAGTTACCCAAATACGCCACAGTATAAATTGACACCAGAAATAATTGAAGGAATAACACCAGTAATAAAGAAAATGATTGAACAAGGGATTCTGAGAGAAATAATGAGCAGTCCATGTAACTCACCGATAATGGGACTGAAAAAGCCAAATGGAACATATAGAATTGTACAGGATTTGAGAAAGGTAAACAAAATTGTTGTGCCTTGCTGCCCAATAGTACCAAACCCTGCTGTGATTCTATACCAGATTCCACGCGAAGCAGAATGGTACACAGTTATTGATTTGTGCCATGCATTTTTCTCTATTCCATTACATCCAGATAGCCAGCCATTATTTGCGTTCAGGTTCGGAGAGCGTATTTTGGCATGGTTCCGAATTCCTCAGGGGTATACAGAAAGCCCCTCGATCTTTAATCAGATTTTAAAGAAATCATTGGAAGATCTAAAAATGCCAGAAAAATCAGTGATGGTTCAGTATATTGATGACCTACTGGTGGCATCAAAAACAAAGGAAGCATGTGTTAATGACACAATTGCTTTGCTGAATCATTTAGCAAAAGGAGGACATAAGGTGTCCCCATCAAAATTGCAGTTTTGTCAACAAGAGGTCCAATATTTAGGACATAAGATTGAAAAAGGAGTGCGAAAGGTAACGACTGAAAGAATAAAAATAATTCAAGGAATGAGAGCTCCAATGACACAAAGAGAAGTAAGAATGTTCCTAGGAATGGTTGGATATTGTCGACAATGGATAAGTGGATTTTCATTAATTGCAAAACCATTACAGAGATTGACAAAGAAGGATGTTAAAGATCCTTTTGAAATGAATGATGAGAAAATGAAAGCATTCAGAGAACTAAAAACGAAACTGTGTGAAGCCCCGGCATTGGGAATGCCTGACTATGAAAAAGACTTTGAGTTGTATTGTAGTGAAAGAGATGGGTGTGCGTTTTCAGTCCTAGTGCAGAGACACGGAAACATGAAAAGACCAATTGCATATTTTTCAGCTGTCTTGGACCCAGTAGCGAAAGCGTTGCCTGGATGTTTGAAAGCAGTTGCTGCTACTTGTGTAAGTTTGGAGCAGAGTGAAGGCATAGTGATGGGATATCCACTGAGAGTATATGTCCCTCATTCTGTGGAAATTCTTTTGACAAGAACCAAAACCCAATTTATGACACATAGTCGGCTGACTAGGTATGAAAAAGTGATTTTGAGTGCAGACAATGTCACCATTGACAGATGCCTAAATGTGAATCCTTCAACATCATTGCCAGATGAAGAGAGTGTGATTGAAATGGATGAAGTTGATCATGATTGTCTGAATGTACTCGAATATTGTACAAAACCGAGACCCGATATACGGGATGAGCCTTTAAAGGATTCTGTTCATCGATGGCTCATGTTTGAGAACGAATGATGGAGTTCTGAGTGCAGCATATGCAGTTTGCACAGTAGCTGCTGTAATGGAAGCATCTTGTTTGAAAGGGATACGTTCTGCCCAAGTAGCGGAGTTGATTGCTCTAATTCAAGCATGCAAACTGGGAAAGAATGTCCGAATCACAGTAATCACGGATAGCCAATATGGTTTTTGAGTGGTTCATGATTTTGGGCAGATCTGGTCTCAGAGAGGTTTCTTGATGTCTGCAGGAACCCCAGTAAGAAATGGTGAGTTTGTGAAAAAGTTGCTTGAGGCGATACAGCTGCCTAAACAGATTGCGGTGGTAAAGTGCAATGCATATAAAAATGGGGAAGACTACATAACTGTTGGCAATAAGTTTGCTGATGAAATCGCACAGTACTGTGCCAAAAATGTCGTCTCATTAAACAAAAACAGAGAAAGAGAGCATATTTCATGTCCTTTGCTTTTTACTAACCCTGTTGAGACATGGGATGAGGTGAGACAATTACAGGAAGCAGCAGATGATGAGGAAAAAGATAGCTGGATAAAAGCAGGATGCAGAAAACGAGAGGAAAATGATGTTTGGGTTTACAGGGATGAAAGACCAGTTATGCCTGATAGCATGATTTCTGACATGGCACGGATGTACCATGGACAAGCTCATATCGGAAGAGATGCAATGATCAGACTTTTTAGACAAACATGGTATAATCCAAAATTCAGAGCCATAGCTGAGAGTCTTTGTCAAAGATGTCTTATTTGTCAACAGCTAAATCCAGGAAGAAAGACAGTAGTGAGTCTAGGAACAATAGGACGAGAGGGAGGTCCTTTTACGAGAATGCAAATGGATTTTATAGAAATGCCCCCGAGCAATAGACTGAGGTATGTACTTGTAGTCGTCTGTTTGTTTTCCCGTTGGGTGGAAGCATACCCGACCAGAAGGAATGATGGAATTACAGTAACAAAACTTATGCTGCGAGAATTCATTCCAAGGTATGGTTTACCAGTAACGATTGAAACAGATAGAGGAACACATTTTCAAAATGAATTGATTCAACTGATTTGTGAAGCACTTAGCATTAAACAGAAACTGCACTGTGCATACAGACCAGAGGCTTCTGGAATAGTAGAGCAAGTGAATGGAACAATTAAGAATAGGCTAGGAAAAATGTGTCAAGCCACAGGACTCAATGGCCAGACGCCTTGCCATTGGTCTTAACCCCTTCCGTGCTCATGACGAGCTCAGCTCGTCATGCTGCGCGGTAGCGCTGTGCGCATGATGAGCTGAGCTCGTCACGACCCCACCCGCGATCGGAATGTCCAGCACACGAGCGG
This sequence comes from Calotriton arnoldi, assembly GCA_963921515.1. Taxonomy (NCBI): domain Eukaryota; kingdom Metazoa; phylum Chordata; class Amphibia; order Caudata; family Salamandridae; genus Calotriton; species Calotriton arnoldi. The sequence goes on along the minus strand of CAWUFW010015429.1, from coordinate 336,071 downwards.
AATTCCGATCGCGGTCAAGGGGTTAATGACTATCAGAAGCATACCGGAAAGAAAGACAGGACTCAGTCCCCACGAAATAATTATGGGACGAGCAATGAGACAAGCACATGTACCTGTCAACAAACTACTGACTATAACTGATGATCTCGTGTTGGATTAGTGCAAAGGATTGGCTGATGTGGTACGTTCTGTGTTTCATCAGGTTGGACCGGATTCGACCACTCTTGAAAGAAAACCAGCACATGACTTGAATCCAGGAGATTGGGTCCGCATAAAAGTCCACCGAAGAAGAAACTGCTTGGTTCCTCGCTGGGACCAACCACGACAAGTGATCCTGGTGACAACAACTGCAGTCAAATGTGCAGGAGTAAAACACTGGGTACATGCCAGTCACACCATCAGAGTTCCAGAACCAGAAGATCGACCTGTAAGTCGACATCTGGAAGTATTGGATACCAGTTCAGCATCCGATGCAGAGGAAGAGGCGAACAGGGTTCCAGAATCTGAAGATCAACATGTGAGTCGACATCTGGAAGACCCAATTACAAGTGCAACGACAGGAGGAGTGGAGGAAATAGCAGAAGTTCCAGAACCTGAAGATCGACATGTGAGTCCACATCTGGAAATATCAGACACCAGTTCAGAATCTGATACTGAGCATTCGGATTGTGAAGAAAATCTGAAAAGAAATTGGAAATTTGATAGTATTAAAGAAGAAACTGAGCAAAAAGACAGTAACAGTGAGCAACCAAGTACAAGTTATGGTAAAGATCCTTCAGAGATTATATTAATAGACGAAGAAGGGATAGTTTCACATAGAAAGGTAGAAAATTTGGAAGAACCCCGAGGAGCAATAGGGACAGATCGTCGAACAAAAGAACAGGGAAACTCAGAGACAGAGAGAAAGATTGACACAAATTCGGAAGAACCTCGAGGAGGGACAGAAGTAGGTGATCAAAGGAAAAGAAGAGAAAAACCAAAAATAGATGAAGGAAGTGAAATCCTAAAATTTAAGATAAGAGACAATAAAGAAAGGACTGAAACAGAGTCAGAAGAAAGAAACCAGAAACTAGAGTCAAGAAAGAGAACTTGGAGAACAGAAAGAGAGGAAAAAGAAAGTGAACCGAAAAGGCTAAGAAAGGGAGACAATTGGCCCCACGAAGATAGAAGATTGAGATACAAGATCATAAGGTTAGATGGAAAAAGTGCAGAACAAGTAAATGAAATAACAAGTCAAAAGGAACAAGAAAAACAAGGAGGAAAACACGTGCAGAAAACAAAAAGAGTAAAGAAAGCAAATCTGAAGTATAAATCGCCTGAATGGTTATACATTGCGTTGACTGATATCAAAGAAGAAGAGATCACTCACGAGAACCCAGAACAAAGCTGCAACCTAATGGGTGAAGGTGAAGTGCAACAAATTTGAAGAAATTTGAACACATTTCTGCTGGATTGGACAAAAGCATTGGATTTGACAAAGAAGGAGTTCTGAAAAGAACTAAAAGAAAGTACCAAACAAGACAAAGTGAGAGTGTAGGGTGGCTAAGAGGTCATTCCTGAGGTGTGGTGACACATATTTTCCTGTACATATTATAGAATAGGTAAAAGAACAAAATGGTAGATACTAAAAATAGAAAATGTAGATGTGAGTTTTTAAGTAGATGGTGTAAGATGTGCTTCTTTTGTACAGGATTATTAGTGACAGTATGGGTTATTTTAGCAATCACCATTCCAATTAAATTAGCTGTAGAAGAAACGTCTATATTAAGGAATAACACAGCGAAAGAAAAAGGAGCTAACATGCAAGAAACAGCTATATTAGAAAATAGTGCAGAATTACATAAAGACAAATCAATAACAGATTTTTCAAAAAATGTTTTCACTAAATTATTGTATGAGTATGTAGAAACAATGGATGTAAGAGATTGTTATGTTTGTATGCAATTGCCTGCGTCTGTTGCAGAAGGTGTGACCTATCATCACCTTCCTTTGACGTATGGAATAACATGTAGTGTTTTAGCAAGTCTATTTTACAAGACAGGAAGATTAGAATATTATTACACTGATATAGATAAGATTTTTGCAAAGATTCCTATAGTTTCTGAACTAAACAAGGTAAAAGAGGTAAGAACATTTGGTGAATTTTTCATAGAAAATAAAATTCTAACATTAGATGATATAGTTAAAAACAACCTTACCTGTGAGTTAAGAAATGAAGAAAAGGTATTTTTAGAAATGGTCGAGGATAGAAGAGTGAAATTTCAAAGAAAAGTGATAGAAGAGACAAAAACACCTCTTTGGGCGTTTGAGGAAGAAAATCATGACAAGAAAAAGACAAATGCAGCTATGACTCTGGATTGGCCCCAACAGGGAAGGTTGTGCATTAGAAGAAATAGAACAAGATATGACAATTATTTCGTGGGTTCCAGTGATTGCCATGACAATTATAAAATTTTAGGAGGTTGGGGATTCAAAGGGGGAAAAGATCCAATATTTCCTGGGATCTATTACATTTGCGGTAACAGAGCTTATTACAAGTTGCCGGACCATTGGTATGGATCATGTTACTTAGGCCTGGTCTTTCCAAACATTTTTCATGTAGATAGAGCAGAAAAGGGAACACACGAAATGATAAAGACATTTACACGTAGAAAAAGGGAAAGTTTCTCAGAAATAGTAGGTGATATTTTTGGAGCATTGATACCAGCAGTGGGAATATCTTTGAATGCATTTAAAATTCGGAAGTTATCCACAGTAGTAGATCGTTTATCTACAGATACTGCTGGAGGGTTCTTGATGGTAAATACCGAAATGGTTGCCATGAGAGCTATGGTGATGCAAAATCGACTTGCCCTTGACATTCTTTTGGCAAAAGAGGGTGGAGTCTGTGGAATGCTAAAAGTCCAACATTGTTGCACTTACATTCCAGATAAAAGTGAAAATATACAAAAGTATATAAAGAATATTACAAATTTGCACAAAGAACTTGTTTCACTGGAGGTTGAAAATGCATTTGGAAAACTTGGTAAGAGTTTTTCCTCAGTAATAAATTGGTTTACTAGAATGAGTGGATTAATAATAGGGAAAGTTATAATAGTAGCGACCATATTAATAATAATAGTTTTAGTACTGAAGCTAAGTATTATATATATGTATGAAAAGAAGAAAAAGACAGAATAAAATAGAAAAAGAAAATAAGATAAATAAAGAAAGAGAAAGAGAAATGGGTGAAATAGAGTTAGAAGAATTAAAAGAAAACATATATAAGAAAACAAAGAGACAAGATGAAAGGGATACAGCTGTGTAAACTAACAAAACAAACTGGACAAAGAAATATGCTATCTGACAGAATTGTGTAACATGGGTTTTTGTGGTGATATTAAAAATCACCAAAGGGGGGAGTTGATGGAGCAGGGTAAACGAAAAAATTTTAACCTCCTAATATTTATGTTAAATAATTAACACACATGTTCGTCTCAGTAAATAACCAACCATGTATGTTACATGAAAAGGGTTATGGGTAATACGCAATATCCGTGCTAACTAATTTACTTATAATTGTTAACGTGGATAACATAAGTCTAATAATTTGCGTACTAACTAGAATAATAAATGCATGATTTGTGCTTGGAAATAAACTGTGTAGTGGCAAAGTAAAGCGATTGGTAAGTAAGAAATGGCTTTATATGTCGCTTTTGCTAGGTAATACTTAATTGGGGTACGTAGAATGACGGGAGGGAAACGAAAAGGCTTATATTCTTTATTTTTAACTATGTTCTGTTTATCTTTATAATAGTTCGCTTAGGCCTGTTGTGCCGCAATGTAAAAATGGCTGCCACGCAAAACAAGCTAGAGTACGCAAGCGCGAGAGGGGTACCGAAAGAGAGAAAGGTCGTGAACAAGAGGGATCATGTGACCGTCCCAAAGCCCAGGATGAAAGCGTGGTCAAGGCTGCGATGACCTTATGATACAAACGTGTGCCAAAGAAGGACATAGCGAAAAGCGTGAGAAGTCGCAGTGAATATGTGAATGAACAATGAACTGTTCAACTTAAAAGTATCAGAAAAGAATACAGATTGAAACCAATGAACGGATGGGTAATGTCATGAACCCGTGAGAAACGACAGAAGTATGAACTTTCCACAAAGAACTGGTTAGAACAAGGATATTCATAATGAGATGTATACTGACCCAAATGGACCAATTAGAGAGAATCTTGCCCACAAAGATGTAACATTTTCACTTAGTAAGCTAGTATTAGGGTATAAGAAGACCTACTCTTAGAGGGGAGGGGTAAGATGTGCGGATGATGATCGATCGAGAGAAGCTAGAGGGACGAGACGCTGCTATTTTATATTTTTGATTGAGCATGAGACGCTGCTGTTGGAGAACCTTTTTGCTTTTAATAGATTTTCCATTTAAAACCATTAGACCTTTTTTCTTAAAATACTAAAGGGGAAAGAACGAGAAGGCCTGTTTTCCAGGACAGATAGATAGTTTTCCGGGAGTTCTATGCTGTGATCTGAATTCATTGCTGTGACGAACTTTTGTCTTTCCATCTAATAGGTATGCATGCAATTTCAATTTATCCTTATAATGATGCTAAATGTAATAATCTGAATAATAAATTTGAAACTTATTCATGCTTCTAAAAATTATATAAACTTTATTATCTTAAATCAAAGAGTCAGTGGTTCTTTAGCTCAATGATAAATGTAAATGTTTAAAGGTTTATAGTGATAGAGCTGGTCTTAATCACCATCAACTGATTCCTACTAGTTGGTCCATCGACCAATGAGCGGAATACCTTAAAGCTTGAGAAGTATTATGTCGTTTTAAAAGGTATCCCGTCTCCTTCCAGCGAATCATTAACTGTTTTCTCCTAGGTAAAAACGGATGAAATCCAGGGAATATATGAGAGAGTGAATGTTTATGCGGTGTTATGGGCCCCACCGTCATATGGATATAGTTGTGGAAAAGAGGGATATTTGTACCTGGACGTCCAAAGCATATAGGAGAAGAAATTGTATTGTTAGCGCTGTATCAATAGCATAACATAACATAGCATAACATAACATAGCCATAGCATAACATAGCATAACATAACATAGTCATAACATAGCATAACATAACATAGTCATAACATAACATAGCATAACATAACATAGCCATATCATAACATTGCATAACATAGTCATAGCATAACATAACATAGTCGTAACATAACATAGCATCACATAACATAACATAACATAGCCATAGCATAACATAACATAGTCATAACATAGCATAAAATAACACAATACAGCATAGCATAGCATAACATAACAAAACATAACATAACAAAACATAACACAATATAACATAACATAACACAACACAACATAGCATAGAATAGCATAACATAACATAACATAACATAACACAACACAAAATAGCATAGAATAGCATAGCATAACATAACAGAACAGAACATCAAAACTTGGCATTTCAGAAACGGAGAGGCCTGGCTAATTCATGAAGGTGTTGTAAGAAAGATAATTGAGGCCGGCTTTCATGGAGTTGTAAATGATGAAACCCCGCTGGGAGGCGATGGGACATGAATTATACTGTCCTACGTGCTGTTATTCGCCACACTCAAGCGAATAATAATACAAAGCAAAGAGAACTTCAGCCAAAATGCTCCCAATGACCAAGCATGGCACTAGAATAGAAAGGGCTGGCAGAAAACCTGCATCAGATTCAGTGTTGTACTCAGCAACCGAGCTCCATCACTGCCAGGAAAACATCACGCATTGTCCTCCCACGAGGCTGAAATCTTGACAGTAACTTATTTTTTTCTAATTTGAGTGCTTAGTTTTGTAGGGAGGCAAATTATGCAGATGGCTCCAAATAATAAAGAAAAACGTAAGCACTGAAACTCATTAATTCTATTCATAACTTACAAAGACACATTTTTCCTTCCACACCGAGGCCATTCCAGGCATCAAAACCCTCTCTCAATACATGCTCAGAAATAAATAAGAGGAAGTTGATACAGGGACACAAAAAGGAGATAGACTGCAGCTGGGAGTGCACTCAGTATGCTGCCATTACAGCTACAGTTCTACCTTTAGGGGCATATTTATCAAACTGTCAGGCAGGGAGCAAGCCACCTTGGTGCACTGCGTGAAAGGGCAGGAATACGGTGCATTCCTGTCTTTTCCTTGCGCTGGCACACAATCTGCTGCCTTGCACCAATGCAGGCACCCTTGCACTATGGTGCAAGGGTGCCTGTGTTACAGACAGGATTGTTTTTGTGTAGAAAGGGGCACCTTCATGCACAAAAACAATCATCTGAGGCATTTTGCACAATGTAGCACCCATAGAAATAGGAAATAACGAGGGGAAATAAAGATATTTCTTCTCATTAGGCCTCACCTCGGGAGGCATAGCATTTTGACGCATTCCCAGGTCTACCAGTAATGGTATATTTTGGAATGCGCCAAAATCCATGGATGGATGCGTGGGAACACCCACAACCACCCATGGAATTCCTTCCTGAGGCAGTGTAACGCAGTGCAGTGATTTGCGCTGTGTTACGTTACTCTAGACTATGTCAAGCCACTCAGGGCCATTCAAGGTGGTCTTGCATGGCTTGATAAATCTAACTTGAGTGTTGCGTCGCCCTTACGTGTGGCGTAAGGGCAATGCAAAACTATGATAAATTTGGCCCTTATATTTTTACTTCTTTCTCTTTGCACTGCTCCATTGCTTGCTTGTCTCTCTATTACACATGGGAAATAAAGACCATAGCCGTTTACTATATTTTTCAATTGCTGATTAGTTATATTAGTCTTACAAAATTCTTGTTTACTTTCAAGTTGGGTGATTGCGGAGAAAACCGACTGGTCAAAAGTTAATACTTCACATGGAATGGTCTTTGGGGGTGGGCAAAATGTGAATTTATTGCGTAGTCCTAAAGGCTCAACTTCTTGGCGGAATTCTCGGTTCTTTAAAAAAAAGCTGTCAAGCGAACCTTTCAAAGAAAATCCAATGCTTCAATCTTTAGACGAACAAAATCTGTATGTGTTGAAGGAACAAATGACAATCATTTCTCGAGTACCACTGTTTGATCTTCTGTTAGACTTCCTGAAGACAGATTTATGATTGATGATTCCAATTGGTTCTTGTAATACTGGCGCCAAGTGTGCATCTCCCAAGGTTGATTGTTTGGGTTTTGCTGCTGGGGTTTAGTTGTGAGGTCACGCTGTGCATCTTCAGCTCTACTACTCACCTTTCGTATCTAGCTGTTGTGCTGCACTAACAAGATATAACCACTCACAAAGCACATTAATCCTGTCTTGCTGCTATAATGTCTTGAGATTATGCACACTAGGACCCTCGCGGTTCTGGGTGGACTGAAAACAGGAATTACGCATTCTGCTGGAGGTGTTAAGGTGTGGTTATAAAAGTTATGATGCAATGTGGTTGTATGTTGAAGAATAAAGACGTATGTTACAGAGCTCCATTTGTGGCGTATTTCATTTGCATGCTTCTGGGCTGGGAAGGACACTACAGCCGCCATGCACAAGTTCACTCTTTCATTTTTTCTGGGCACCAGCATGGCATCCTGAGTGTGTGCGTGCATGCAAGTACGCTGGTGCATGGCATGTTGAAACATAACAGCACCATTATCTACTTGACAAACAGAGGTATCTACTCACTATTTGGTTCCATTACCAAGAGAAGGAACCTACTGAGGGCAGAGTAACTCTGTGAAAACAGCCAGGAATGGAGGCAGCGGGGGCGTTATTCGCTATGCCCCCACTGGCGTAACAAAACTCGAGGGGGCCCCTCTGCAAGGTACATGAAGGGGCTCCCTCCGGAAACAATCAGAGCTCTACAGCCAGAGTATTGTTCTGAGGGTGCCCCCTGGAACTTGGGGCCCCCCGCAACGCGGGGGGGCTGCGGGGGCCTGTGTTACGCCACTGTATGCCCTATGCTTTTTCAGGGGTCCGCGTTCATGTTACAAAATGTATTTCTATATTTTTAGAAAGCCTATCTTGTTTAATAGTAATGAGCCAGCTAACACGGTGATGCCACTACATGGCACCACATGATGGAGATTCTGGTTTTTCTCTTTCCCTGGAGGATATTTTTTAAAACTTAGGAGCAGATGAACGAAAATACCAATACCAAAAGCTGCAAGCCGAAGACCAATGCTACATTCAGGCAATGCGCCATAGACGAAGTAAGTCGATTCTCGATTTCCCAAATAATGGATAATAATTGCAATTTAAACCCCAATGCCCATTTAGACCAGAACCTAATCAAATGGTACTGTTCTCTTTCCGTTTTTCTAAAAAGATTAATAAACGGTCCAAAAACTGAAAAACTGAAAAAACTGGCCACGATATAAAAATAAGGTCAAAACAAATGAGAGGGGATTAACTTAAATCAAATATCCCACATGCTGAATGTGAGATTAATAGTTTTGTTTTAATTTTCAATTTATTCACAGCCCTTCCCAGCTCTTGGTCCTGAGGAGACCCCAAACCCACGGGGTTCGAAATGCGTCAACACTGTGCATTAGGGAGTTGAATGAACTAACCTTCATGTGGAGATTACCCTCAAACATTGGGGTCTCTCCTTGATTTAATTAATGATTTGCTAAAATCCCTGTTATTGCTTGATTTTTTAGGAGTATGGACAGCTGAAAATATATGTTACTCTTTATGTTTAGTGATGAGAACTGGTGAATTTTAATGTATCACAAATATTGTTGATTTGTTTTGAATTCTTTGTTTTGCACATATAACATTTTAATTTTGGTACAAGACAATATGTGATGTGGGATTAATAAATATATCAGACACTAATTGAATTGTATGCTATTCGTGTATATGATATGATATGTCAAATATCCTAAGAAAATGATGAAGCTGAATTGTCAAAAAACAATCTGATCATGCTAATTAAAATTCTTGATCATGTAATAAGTTTTTGTGCTTAAAATTGTTTCAGACAAGGTACATTATTTCAGTGTTTACTTTAACGAAGTTGGCATGTTCTTGCCTTAGCCATTTAGTTCCTGCAGCCTGTCTTTGGGTCCCATGACAGGGTGTAACTGACTGCTCAGCTTTGTGTATTCCTCCTAGATAGCCACACACAATAGAGAGCTTAGGTATACCTGGATGGGCCATCACTGACAGGATAGGAGGGCGGAGCTGGGCACAGCCCTACTTACACTTGAGCAGGCTGTGTCCTGCCTCCACACAAAGAGCTGCATACCCCCTGCAGTTATTCTGGAGCCAGGACAGGGACAGCAGGATGCCTATGGACTGCAAAGGGAAACCTCTAGAACCTTCTCTCACTTCAAAGGAAGGCCCAGGTGTAAATACTGGACCTCAGACACCAGTATTCTTCTGAACCTGTGGAGACTATGCCAGCAGGAAGGACTGTTGTGCTGCTGAAAAGACTGCCACTCTGCTGGACTACTGCCCTGCTGTGCTGACCTGCTGCCTGCTGCCTTCTTGCCTGGGTAAGAAGGACTGGACCTGCATCTGTTGAATCTAGGAACCCAGAGTGACTCCAAGGGCTAATTGGCTGGCCTCTTGACTAGAGCCTTTAGGAACAGAAGAGCCGAACAACCTTGAACCCAGCACCTGAAATCTGCCATCTGTGAGTCCTACCCTGCCAAGTGGTGCCACCCCAGTCCTGAACCATTAGAAGTGGGCCTGAAGGTGCTCTGCCAGCTCATCTGTAGATCCAGCAGAACCCATGCATATGCTGTGCGGCGCAATCCCAAGCAGAACCGATGCATCGCCACTGCTGAGAGGGTTCTCCCAGCGCAAAGCCTCTGCATCAACCTCGCAGCCCACATCGAAACTGCAGGTGTGCGAAGTTTCACAGATGCAGGCCCTGACCTTGCAAATCTCTCGTTGACGGCAGTGTCAACGACAATGCAGGTTCTCACAGCGCAGCCTTTTAGCTCTGCGGAACCGACGCATTGCCTCAACTGCGCAACACATCATAGATACCGGACTTTGCATCGCAAGCCCTCGTTGATGGGATCCTTGATAGTGACGCGGAACCTCACATCATAGCCTCACAACTCCTCGGATCTGACTCATCGCCTCAACTGTGCTATGTATCCTCCACAAGGGACCTCACAACGCTCTGCAACCAAGATTTAAGGTACTCTTGTTCAACAGGCCTAACTAGGTCCCTGTAGCCAGCCCGCACTCCATCGCAGCCAGCCTGAACTTGTGACTTTGGCCCGGTCTGACGCAACCAGATATCCACAGTTGGCCCTTTGTGCTTTTTAGTGCTATTTTCATTGAAATGTTTAAACCTTCATATCTCTGGTTCTACGTATTGGATGTTTGTCATTTTGGTCTTGTTTGATTTATTAAAAATTACTCTATTTGTCTAATCTAGTATGGGTTCTTTTTGTTGTGTATTTTCACTGTGTTGCTGTGTGAAGTGTTGCACAAATACTTTACACCTTGCTTCTGTGCCAAACTACCCAAAGGTTGCACAAAGATTCATTTAGGGTTTGTTTGCGACTTCACACTGACCAGGATTGTGGTTCATGCTTGAGTAAGGCTTCACCTCAACCAGTAATCCAATTCTTTACACACTCAGGGGCAGATCTACAAGAAAGTGCCGCAGCGTGGCGCTGCAAGCCCTTTGGCTGCGCCACGCTGCGGCACTTTCAGAGCACAGGAATGCGACATATTTACAAGAATATGTCGCATTCCTGTGTTTCCCCTGCGCTAGCGCACAAACAGCTGCCAAGCGCCGGCGCAGGCACCCTGGCACCATGGTGCAAGGATGCCTGCGCCATGGGGAGATTGTTTTTGTGCAGGAAGGGGCACCTTTCTGCACAAAAACAATCAGTACAGGCTTTTCCTCTTTCAATGCGTGCTGCAGAATGCAGCACGCATTGAAAGAGGAAAAACGAGGAGAAATGAAAACATTTCTCCTCGGTGCTTCTCGCTACGCCACCTCTAGGGTGGCGTAGCATTCATACGCATCTCCAGAGTTACGATTTCTCGTGAAATCTGGAGATGTGTCTTGTTCCATGGGTGTTGCGTGGGAACACCCACAGCAACACCCATGGAACGCCCCTTCAACGCAAAGTGCTGCGTGTGAAGGGACGGTATTTACAAGGAGAGGAAAAGTCACGCATGGTGGCTTTTCCTCTCCTTGTAAATATCGAGAGCCTCTGCGCCACCAGTACGTCACGAAAAGTGACGTACTGGTGGCGCAGGGGGCTTGTAAATCTGCCCCTCAACGTTTAGTATGGTCGCCCACGGTACATAGTAGTTCACATGGAGCATTTCCTGATTCTGAAAGTATGTTGGAATAATGCCACTAGGACACACATACAATCTACCTATGTGGCCTCATAGGTTTTGAGTAAGTTTGGGTGGAGTTCACAGAGTTCCACTACGAAGTGACCAAAAAACTGCCGTGCTGCTCGGAGTTCTGCAATCAGCTGAGTGCATTTGGTCACGCTGTTCACAGGGTGTTTGTCCCGCGTTGGAAAATTAGCGTGAACGGCACCATGCGCAAGAAGGCGCTGCTTCTTTCTGCTGCTCGAGTAGATGTTCTACTAAAGCGGCAGCCTCCTCAACGTGAACGGAAGATTTCTCAACGCGAGCGGTCGTGGCCATCCACGACCGCTCACGTTGAGAAATCTCGCCAGGAGGTGGTCTGGAGTAAGTTTTCCTCACTCGCGGTCTCCAATTTAACGTTGGCGAGCAAGGAAGAAACACTGCTACGCTATGTGGAGCGGAGGTTTTTGGAACTCTGCGAGCTACTCGGAACGCAGAGTGGGAAAAACTCTGCAAACTCCGTGAGCCAAGCACAATTTCACGCCCAGGCCAAGTTGTGAGTATGATGCAATTGGATGTACTGCTTTTTTGCCTGTTGGTAACCCAAGACTTAGCTTTACTATAGACTTGCATGTTATCAGAAAACCTGATTCACAGGGCCATGGGGCAAGCAGAAGCTGCTGGGCTTAACCGTGGGGGTTGAGACCTTTTTCTCCTGATGTCCTATGGCCCTGCCTTATAAGGATCCTGAGCAATTGGGCCAAGTACCCCTTCAGCACTTGACTCTCAGTGGTCTTCCAAATGTGCAGGGGCAGTTGATGTAGTTTTTAATTTTGCGTAGAAACTCGGCCTAAAACCCATAAAAGAGTTAATCATGTTTCATAAAATCAAGCGCCTTTCCGTGCGTACATATGGTGCAGGTGTATGGAGCTACACTAACCCAGGGGCTCTGTAAATCATTGAAAATATTTTTTTATGCAGGCTTTTAACAATTCCAAGGAGTATCGCAAGCTTCATCACCCATTCAGAAACAGGCCTTGCTTACTTGGAGGATACAGTCGAAACTTCACCATCGCTCCTATGGCTAAAGATATGGCACTCCCCTTATCAAAGTTCTCTTTCCTAGTGCTAGAGGACTGTATTAAACAAGATCGAATGGACTCCATTCACTGGTTGGTTTATGTTAAGAAATCATTTCTAGTACTTGGAATTCCAAATTTTTTGTACTGTTCAATTGAAATAGATAATAACTCTAAGACAACAGTCAAAGTCTTATTTCAAGAACATAGAAAAGCCACCAGATTCTCAAAAAAAGGAGTCGGTTACTAGCTATTTGGTGATAACCTCTACACATAGGACAGAGCCTTACTTACTGTGGATAGCCAACCAAGAACAAAGAGGCATATTAGCAAGGGCACTATCGCCGCTTTAGCGGCACTTTTTGCCGCTAAAGCGGCGATATTTATATCGCTCTATCAGCAAACTGTCTCTAACAGCAGTTAGCGACAGTTTGCGGGCATTAGCGCCCGTTTTTACCGCTTTGCATGTCAGCGATATTTATCGCTAATGACATGCAAAGTGGGCGTTCCCGACGAACAAACCTGGGAAACACTCGCTAACAGGCCTATCGCCTATTAGCAAGGTGGGCCATGGCCCCAGTTAGCGACGTGAAAAGTCGCGCTAACCGGGGTCATCGCCATTTATTTAACACCTGCAATTAGCAGGTGTTAGCCATACCTAACATGGGGGGTGGATTATGCTGATACGACCACAGGGTCGTATCAGCAAGGTGTTCTCCTTCTCCATGCAACATCGCTGGTTTTTCAGCGATGTTGGCCCATTTCCCGCTATCGCTGGAATATTCATCGCCATAGCGCTAATCGTTGCTAATACAGCGTTAGCGTGGCGATATATTCCAGCGATAGCCGGCGATAAAAAAAATCACGCTGAGCAGGGTTAGCGATGATTATCGCCTCTTCTTGCTAATATGCCCCAAAGATTTTACCTGACCCGATTCAGACTTGGTACAGCCCACTTTTTGGTGGCTTTTCCACAGTGTGGTACATGGGATTTCCTCATTGCCACGTTGCCCCTGTGATACTTCTTTACCACAATCCATTATCCATTTGCCTTTTTTTGTAGTTTTTACACAGTACTGAGGAAAATATTTTTATGCCTCTTACTGCGTGATCACCGCCCAAGAACGTGCATGGCAGGTCTGAAAGTTTTACAGCTTTTAGATACGCAGTCTACCTGTTCCACTGTAATAAGCTACATTAGTAAGGCACTTAGAATCAGGAAACATTTAGATACTAAAGCCTAGTCTATGGCGAGATATTTATTCAGGCATAAATGTTTTACTTCGTTGTCCAATTATTGGCCTAATGAAAGAATTATTTTGGATGCATTTTAAATGGTAATTAGGTAATTTTTATATTTTAATTTCTTTCTTTCATACTGGGTTTGTTTTTATTGGAAACTGGTCGAGCAGTCCAAGGCTTCTTGGGTAGGATGAGAGGGGTGATAGACACAAGGGGGATAACACACGCTCACAACTCAAAACACATTCAGCAGGAGCAATAAATGAGAGAGTCTCAGGAGTCCCACTATGACTCTTTACTGAAGTTCCAGCGCTATCTGGCAGGCCAGTTCCCTCAGGGCCATCTGGCCTGTCAATCAGTCTTACCTGCACCAGAAAAATCCAAGTGGTTGGACTCTCTGAGCATGCCCTCTTTGCAGGTGCTGAAGCAGCAGTGGCAGCCTTCTGTAAGTTTTTCACAGGCTGCCCAGGTGGTGCTGCGGTCAGGTGCCCTTGAGTTCCTCACATGTGGTCTTGCAGCGGCCACTGGAGGCTCTTGATGCTTCTCCGATGCTGGTAAGTTTCTTGGGACCCCTTCCCACAGGTGTGGGGAGAGAATGGGGCACTCCTGTTGCTGGACCTCAGTTACGGCTTGGGACTGCCTGGGTCACCACTTCTAATGGTGGTATCGACCTGACCTCGCTCCTTGCCATATTCCCATGGCCCCTCAGGGATACAGGGGTCCCCGTTCTTCCTCTGCACACAGGCTATGACCCGAACTGCACAGAAGCAATTTTCATGTTGGCCCCACTTGGCATACAGGGTCTCTGATTTGGTTCTGCACACAGGCAGAACCAAATCCAGCACTTTTGGTGCCCCTACTGGTCCAAAATCCATGAGAAGGTCTGTCATGGCGCACACGCATGATCTGTGTTCGCTCAAGACAACAAAAATCAGCATTAGGGATCCATAAATCATTGAAGTTCAGGCACTAGGGCCGGGGTGCACGTCCATCACCATGAGAGGGACTTTTCTGCTCAATTCATGCTCATTAGTCCACGAGCTTGTCATCTATTCCAATACTGTTGCAAGGCATTGCTTCCAGTGCTAGGATAGATTTGTGTGGCTACACAGTAGTGGGTCTCCCCATACCTCAGTTGATGACTGCCTCCTGCCACTTATGGTTATCACAACCGATGTTAAAAGCCTTGGCTGGGCTGGGGTGCAATACTGGATCCTGACTTAAGGACACTGACCTCCCTCAGGTTGCTTGTGAGGTTATTGAATGTAATGAGCTGCCATTCGTCTTGTGGGATCAGGAGATTTTCACACAGACCATGAAGGGAATGTGGTGGTGATTTAGATGGACAGAATGATAACTGTAGAAAAATGGATCATTAGTAGGTGGGGATATTCACCCTCAGCTAGTAATAATACCACAATCACTAATAGGTTCAGTCAAACCTGTAAATGAATCCTAGCTCAACCCTTGGTAGCTTGGTAAACGAGCCTTAACAAGGCTTAACTTGGTAGATAGGTATGTGTAAAGCAGTTAAAACCACCAAAACGGTAAATAAGTAAAAGACGCAACCCAATAAAAATCTAACATAAATTTATAAAAATAAGAATTTTTTTACATTTACAATTACACTAAACTGACAAAAATCCAATGCAGGGAACCGGAGATATGAGTTTCTAAAGATTTAGGTAAAAATAGTACCAAAAGGTGCAAAGCGCCAACTGAGGGCATCTGGTCACGGTGGACCAGAACAAAGTCAGAAGTTTAGGTTGACCACGATGGAGCACAGGCTAGGCACAGGACCATGTTAGGCCCCTGAGTATTGTACCTTATGTCTAGGCTGTCCGGTTTTAGGTTTAAACCTATAATAACTGATAAAACCCCACTGAGAAATAGCCCTCACCAGTGAAAACATATAAACACTGAAAAAACACCTGCACAACCACAAACTAAATGCCATTCAAAGAAAGGAAAAAGAGAGTGAAAGAGTAATTTTTTTCTTCCTGAAGGGGCCAATACAATGTAACTTTGTTATACAAGCTAGCAGTAAGAAAGTTTGGGCTAACATTATTCTGCTTGAGTTTTGTTGTTTAGGGATGCCACTAAAATATTGTTTCTTCTTCCTTTTGTTTTTTTCAGTTTTGTGGTCTTTGGTCTAAAGATGCAGGGTTTAGAAGCATGTTTTAGGTCTTGTTTAATTATTTTATAAACTGTAGAGAATCAGGAAATATCAAAATCATATTTGATATTTTGGCTGCGTTTGATTCTTTCACTGATAGGTAAAATGGCTGGTTTCATAAGAATCTTTCCTAATATGTGTCATCACATTTACCCACAGAGAATGGGTAAAAACCCTTAATATATCAGCCCCCAGTTTCTAGTGAATCAGTATTGATAGTAGGCGAATTGCCAACACCCCAGGCTTTAAACAATTCAATGCAAGGTATAGTGACAAGTATATGTGAAAAGAGTGCTATCACCAAGCATCTGGGATAGTGGTTAAAACATGACACCAGACGTTTGGAAAACATGGAATGCAGTGTCACTTGGAATGCTCTGCAAGAAAGGTTCTTTCCAAGTTCAACAAAGATTGGAGGGATACTGTTTGTAGTTGCAGTGATTCAGCTACGTATATGAAAAAGTTGTGTGATGACCTGTCAAAATTGATACCTGAGCTGAAGTGCTTCCCTGGAAGAGATCCTTGCCACTTGTTAGATGGTATGCTGAAAGCATCTTTACAATCTTCAGAGTTAATGAGGAATGCTATTGACTTTTTAGTCCATTCTGGTGCACTGTTTTCTTATGCACAGGAACTAAAACGCAAATATTTATCATTTCGTGCTTTGTGTGGCATCAAAGAAAGAGTCATCCCAACTGTGTCCCTTAGCTAATGGTTCTCAGTCCAAGGGGCCATGAATACTATATTATCCATGTGGCAACCGTTTATAGAATTTTCGCTGAGTGATGATGCCAAAGACAAAAAATGTGAGGATCTTTGGTCACATATTGATAGTGATTTGAAAAAAAGTACACTCTACTGCATTCTTAGATTTTTACAGGAAAGCATAACTGCTGTAGTGGACATAATAAAAAAACTAGAGTTTGAAAACACCCATGGCTACCAAGTGTTCAGCATAATTGGTGTATATGTGAAACATCTCCTTGAGAGTAGGCTGGGCGACACCTTTAGTGACTTTGGCACTGCAACATGTTCCATGTTAGAGTGCTTGCCACTTGGTAAGCAAAGCAATGGTGAAGAGCAATTCAGGAACTTTTATTTTACAATGTATGAGAAATGGCTTGCAATGATACATAGAAATGTCCCTTCACCACCAATGGCATTTGAAATCAATGAAACCTCACTACGGTACTCTGTACTAGATCTCTTCCATAAAGGGGAATTTCCTCCGTAGTTTCAAAAGTGCTGCTTCATTTTTGACTGCTTCAATAACTCTGAGGGCATAAGCGCCCAGATCAGCGCAAATGTTGCAGAACCTGCCCTGAGAATCGCAATCTTCAAGTGAACCAGTATTGGCATGGAAAGCTATGTCAGTGGTCAGAGTTAACAAATTGAGTACTGGCTGTTTTGGCGTTGCCCATCTCAAGTGCCAATGTTGAAAGGGCCTTTTCACAGAAGTTTACATGGGAAGGAAAGAGTGAGCGCACATGACCAAAGACTCACTGAAGAAGTATTGTATGGTGTACTACAATAAGTTTAATTTGCAAAACTCTATTTGGACCTCATATACACTATACTTACACAGTCTATATACCATGTGCTATCAGTGCAACAAGCAAGCAATAATAGAAGCAAAAAGTTCCATAAACACCAGAAAAACACTGTTTCTGTCATTTTTAATGGCGCGAAAATGTGTAACCACTGATAACCACTGTTCTTTTAAGGTATTGAAATCACTTGAAAACACTGAAAAAACCCCACCAGAATTTACCAAAAATAGAAACTGAAAACAGGAAAACCTACTTATGTCTTTGGTACGCAGTCTGTGTGGCTTTGTGACGCCCGGCACCAGTTCTGAGGAGCTGCGAGGGCTGCGATGTGAGATCCTGCATAAAGTTGCGTCATGCTGCATTGGTTCTGATGAAGATTTGTGGCTAGACTTTGGGAGGCTTTGCATTGACTTGCATCCGTTCTGTTGAAGCTGGCAGCTAGACGGTGAGACTTTGAAGGCTTCGCCTCAACTCGCATCAGTTCCTAGGAGGCAGTCAGCTGTTTCTTGGTTCCTTTGGGGGGATAAGTGTCATCTAATGCTGGCCAATTGCACAGAGGCTCAAGGTTGCCACTTGGGGGCTAGGACTCAATCTCCCACAATGCACTTGCACAGTCCAGGACAAGTCCAGTTACAACTAGTCAGCTAGGGTGTCCTCTCTGGCTTTGCAGGTGACTTCTTCAGCTCTTTAGTACCTGTTACTGGTCAGGTAGTCCACTTCTTTATTTTGGGAGTCAGGGACAGTCCTTTCTTTGTGAAGCCCTGTGAGTGCAGAAGGTGGAGTCTTTGAATGAATGAATTACATGATTTATAAAGAGTACAGCTTCCCAAGAGTGTCGTGGTGCTTAAAACATTTAACTAGGGTGGGGGAAGGGGAGGAGAAAAAGGCATTATTGGCTAAAAAGATGGGTCTTTAATAGTTTGTAAAAAGCGGTGTCATTTGACAGATTCCTGAGTAGGACATGGAAAAGTTCCAAATTTTGGCCATCTGGACCAGAGAGGATACGCCACCACATCTCGCTTTTTTAAAGCGGGGAACCATTATTCAATGGTATCTGGTGGCATGGTCCACTACCACCAAAACACCCCCAAAATAAACCTGTTCCCCGAGGCAGTTGGCAGGTCTAGGGGGCCAACAATGTCAATCACCGGCCTCTCAAAGGGAGTCCGAACCACTGGAAATGGTATCAAGGAGGCCATTGGCTTGCCCCCTGTTGTGCCTGTGGCTTAAGAGGTGACAGTGGAGCTGTAAAACTAATTTACCTTGTCAGACATCAGGGGACAGTAAAAATGGTTGACCAGCCTGTCCCAGATGGGCAGCAAAGGGGATGTCATAAGCCAATGTGAGGAGGAACTCTCTGTACTTCTAGGGGACTACCAATCTCATGGCTGTCCTGCGTTTGGGGTCACTTGCCTCAGTATAGAGGAACTCCATCCTCCCAATAGACCCTGTGGGATCCTGTGATAGCGCCTTTCTCTTGCCTGGAGGCAGTGTGCCTCAGGCCCTCAAGAGTGGGACAATCCTTCTGTCCCTGGCACAGCTCCTCTATGGAGGGTCCACCTGCTCCCTGCAATTCTGCCAAGACAGACAGATCTTGCAGAGGTGGAGTCATCCCTCCTAGAACTAGATATTTCCCCTCAGGGTTGGATTCCTCCTGGATCCCTTGAGCTTTTTGGGCTGGCTCACCAAACCCTTTACCCTTACTCTTGCTCTTGGAGGATTGGCCCATTGGTCCAGTGCCAAAGTTTCCAAACCCACTCAGGGAGGCCCAACATTTCTGCATGTGCCTTCCTCTCCACCCAAGACCACTCAGAAGCTACAATATTATTTCCCAGTAGACACTCTACTGAGAGGGCAGAAGACACAACTAACTTCTTAGGGCCAGTCGCACCTCCCCATTCCAAGCTCACCATTGCCATGAGATGTAGCTTGGCTCCATTGTCTGCATGTGTGATCTGGGGACATACACCAGGTATGATCTGCTCTGGGGAAACCAGTTTGACCAATATCAAGGTTACAAAGGCTCCTGTATCCCTCAAAGCCTCAACCTCAGTCCTGTTGATCTTTGGCCTTTGCCTGCACTTCTCCATGGTAAGGCTGCCAGGCTTCAACTTCCACCCCACCCACGGAAACTAAGATCACATCGGCATACCCTTTCTCCATCTATGGGCAAACTTCCACCCCCAAACCTACACTGGAAATCCCCGTGGACTGCCTCTTGGTGGTGGGCTGCTTTGTGTAGACTGCATCTCCCCTTTTGTTTCCAGGCTGCAAGCAGTTATAAAACACCCAAGACTTTGTCAGGTCGAAACGTTTTCCCTAACTCCCTTTTCTCTTGTAGTGGATTGGCTCTGGGAACTCCCTCCTTGGGAGTGGTGGGCCCCCAAAAGTATAGAAAGTTCCTCCTCACATTGCCTCATGACATCCCCCTAACCAGACATTTGGGACCGAGCAAGACCTGGAACAGACTGGTCAACCATTTCTATTGGCCCCTTAAGTCTGACAAGGAAAAGGAGTTTTGCAGCTCCTGTGTCACATGCCAAGTCAATGGCAAGACAGGGGGCAAGCCAAAGGCTACCTTGATACCACTGCCAGTGGTTGGGACTCCCTTTTAGAGGCTGGGAATTTACATTGTTGGTCTCTTAGACCCACCAACTGCCTCTGGGAACAGATATATCTTGGTGGTAGTGGACCATGTCACCAGATACCCAGAAGCAATACCCCTCAAGATGGTCACTGCTCCCACAGTGGCCAGAGCCCAACTTGGCATCTTCACACAACCCATATCATCCCCAGACCAATGGTCTGGTGGAAAGATTCAATAAGACCATGACATGCATGATCATGGGCTTAATTGACAAGCTCAAGAGGAGATGGAATGCTCTCCTCTTGTGCCTTCTGTTTTTTTACAGAGAGGTGCCACAGAAAGGGAATGGTTTTAGCCCCTTTGAGTTACTGTTGGTCAAACTGTGAAAGGGCCATTGAGTTTGGTAAGAGAAGCCTGGCAGAAGCCTCTCAAAGAGCCCAAACAAGATGTGCTGGATTAGGTGCTAGGCCTGCTGTACCCCATGGCACAGTACATTAAGAGAGCAAGCAGCTACCTAGAGGTCAGCCAAGAGCTTATTAAGCTCTGGTATGTCCAAAAGGCTACTATGCCTGAGTACCATTCAGAACAGTTGGTGTGGGCATTGGAGCCAGTGGCTAATAGTGCCCATCAGGACAAATGAACTAGGCCCTAGCCCATTCTGGAGAAAAATGGTTAGGTCACCTGCTTGGTGTACCTTGACACCCCCAGGAGTCCCCACCGGGCACTCCGTGTCAACAGATTGAAACCCCACTAAGAAAGAGCAGACATGACCATTCGGATGGTCACAGATGAAGCAGGGGAGGAGGAGAGTTTGCCTCTGCCAGACCACCTATCCACCAGTGCATACAATGGGTCAGTGGAGGGAATAGTACTCTTTCCCGAGCTGACAGACCAGCAGCAGAAAGACTGTAGACAAGCATTGTAGCAGTTAGTTGGCTGTACTCCCTGACCCCTGGACTCACCACTTGGTGTGTCGACGACATTGACACTGGTGACGGCCTACCTAACAAAAACAAGTCGTCCAGGCTGTCTGACCAGGTCAAAGCCCGCATTGAGGCTGAGGTAGCAAGGATGCTTGAGCTGGGGGTAATTGAGCCTTCTGACAGTCCATGGGCCAGCCCAGTGGTACTGGTTCCCAAGCCTAATCCCCAAGGGGGAAATAAAGAATTAAGGTTTTGTGTGGACTACAGAGGTTTGAATGCAGTCACCAAGACTGATGCTCACCCCATACCTAGAGCTGATGGGCTCATTGACAGATTGGGGGCTGCAAAGTACCTGAGTACATTTAATTTGACCTCAGGTTACTGGCAGATTGCCGTAAGTCCAGGCGCACAGGAAAGGTCAGCATGTTCCACCCCAGAGGGCCACGCTCAGTGCAAAGTGATGCCCTTTAGATTGAAGAATGCCACTGCCACATTCCAAAGGTTGGTGAACAGAGTCCTGTCTGATTTGGAAACTTTGAGTGCAGCTTATCTGGATGATATAGCTGTAGTCAGTTCCACCTGAGAGGAGCACTGGGTCCTGGTTGCCCCTGGGTTGGGATCCCTGGCCTCAGTATAGAGGACTCCATCCTCCAAATAGACTTAGTGGAAACCACTGACATCACCCTTCTCTTGCCTGGAGGCAGTCTGCCTCCGCCCTCAAGAGTGGGATAATCCCTGTGTCCCTGGCACAACTCCTTTCTGGCAAGTTGGACAGATCTTGCAGCGGTGGAATCCCCTCTTCTGGTACCAGATTACCCCCTCAGGGTTGGATTCCTTCTGGACCTCTTGAGCTGCTCAACAGACCCTATGCCCTTTCTCTTGCTCTCGCAGGCTTGGCCCATTGTTCCAGGGTTCAAGTGTCCAGTACACCCCTGATGTGCAGTCTGTGCCCTACAAACCCACGCAGGGAGGTCCAGCATCTGAGCATGGAACTGCTTCAAGATCATTTCCCAGTAGACACTCCACTGGGAGGGCAGGAGACACAACTACCTTTTTAGGGCCAGTCACACCTCCCTATTCCAAGCTCACAATTGCCATGGGATGGAGCTTGGATCTTTTGTCTGCATATGTGACCTGGTGAAATGCACCAGTTAGGATCTGCTCTGGGGTAGCCAGTTTGTCCAACACCATTGTCACACTGGCTACTCTATCCCTCGGGGCCTCAACTTCAGTCCCATTGATCTTAGGCCATTTTCTGTTCTTCTCCATGCTAGAAGGTAAGACTGAAAGGGTTGCAACTTCCATCCCACCCATGGAACTAAGGTCACCACTGCATACCCCTTCCCTACCTCTTGGCAAATTTCCACCCTCCCACCTACACTAGCAATCCCTATGGACTGCCCACCGGTGGGGGCTTCTTTGTGCAGACTGCATATCCCCTTTTGTGTCCTGACTGCAAGTGATCAAAACACAGCCCCACCTTTGTAGGGTCATAATGTCTTCCCTGATACACTTTCCCCTTATAAGAGGATTGGCTCTGGGAACTTTCTGCTTGGGCTGGTGTTTGGGGACCTTTTGAGAACTCTTTCTATTTTTTATCTTCGTTACCCAGGGCTTTCCCCTGCCCTCCTTTCTTCTGATCACCTCTCTGGCTTCTTGGTCACCCTGGTGTGAACCCACTCATCTGCTGTCTCACCCAGTTCCAGGGGACTAGACAGCTTATAGTCAACTAGATATTGGTGTAACTTCTCTGAGCGGCAGTTGGCCAATATGTGCTCTTTCATGACCAAATTGTACAGCCCCTCATAGGTACTTACCTAGTTACCCTCTATCCAGCCCTATAGTGCCTTAACAGATAGGTCTACAAAGTCAACCCAGGATTGGGTACTGACTTTCTGGGTGTCTCTAAACTTCATCCTGCACTGCTCCAGGGTGAGACCAAACCTTCTGATTAAGCTCTGCTTAATGTGGGGATATGATTCAGCCTCCTCTCTCTCTAAGGTCAAGACCCTATCTCTTCCCGCTACTGGAATCAGTTCCCACAGGAGTGGACTCCAGAGTACTGAGAACTCACCCTCCTCATCTTGAGGGCACTCTCAAAAGCTGTCAGCCATTTGTCAATGTCTTCCCCTCCTAGTACTTAGGGACCATCCCCTTGGGTAGTCTTGGGTAAAACCCACCAAACCTGGACACTTCTGTCTCCTCTTCCTGCCACCCTCTTCCTCTTTGCCACCTCTTGGGGTTCTCCTTTCCTCACATGCCCACTTTATCTTGGCCAGGGCCAAATTATTTGCTTCTAGGGCTATATAAGTCAGCTGTGCCTCACGCTCTATATCCCTAAGGAACAGATCTGGCTCACCTATGGTGGACCCTCTTCCCCCACTTGCTCTAGACAAGACTCTGGTTGCTGTGTGTGTGTGGAGAGGTGTTCAACTTCCTCTTCACTGAGGTCTGGGAGGTCTTCCTTCCTATGTCCTTCTATCTGTTGAGCCTCCTGTGTAGTAGAGTGTTGATCCACTAGCTGGGCTTCTGCCCTGGCAGGAAGGGCCTTTCTCAGCACTGTCTTCCTGGAATTGGAGGGTGCTGGTAATCCCCTAGCCCTACACAGGCCCCTAAGCTCTGCTACTTGGAGAGTAGGTAGGCTAGGTAGGGGAAACATCCTTTACCCCGCAGTCACAACAACAACCTGCCTTTACAACACAGTCACTACCCGACTGCGATGTTACAGTGTGTTCCTTTAACCCGCAAGTTGTTACAACAAGTTGCTTTAGGGGTCGCATTGTTGGACTGGTGTTGGATTTTTAAGTTCAACACCTTCCCTACTGGTGCGTAGACTGGAGTTGGAATAGTAATTCATACTATTCCAAAGTCCAGCGCCCCTAAGGCAAGTCGTTGTAACGACTTGTGTGATAAAGTAACACATGGTAACGTCGCAGTCGGGGTAGTGACTGCATTGTAAAGGCATGCAGAGTAAATGCATGCGGGGTTCCGTCATAGAACTGCTAACTAGATCAAGCTCCATGGTATCCCCTGGATGTAGAAAAAAAAAAAAAAGTGAATCAGGTAATATTAGTCCACATTTAAATGTAAAAACAATTTTTGCACTATGTCAATTCATAAGATTTTTAATTGTCCAACTCAAATACACAAGTTCTGGATCCCACCACAGTACTCCAAATGTAGGAAAGTGGGTTATTAGTAGGTGGGGATATTCACCCTCAACTAGTAATAATACCACAATCACTAATAGGTCTAGTCAAGTGTCAGTAAATTAATCCTTCCTCAATCCTTGGTAGCTTAGCAAACAAGCAGTCAGGCTTAACATAGGAGAAAGGTATGTGAAAAGCATTCACTACCACCAAAACAGTAAATAAAGTAAACGACTCAACACAATTAAAGTCCAACACCAATTTATAAAAATAGAGAATATGTTTATCTTTAAAACAATACCAAAAGGGCAAACATCCAATGTATGGAAAAGGAGATATGAATTTTTAAATATTTAATCAAAAATTGTGCATTCAAGAGCCAAAAAGATTAAAGTCCCATAAAGGACCGGGACAAAGTCAAAGTTTTAAGCCGACTACGATGGTGCGTGGTTTGGATAGGCATGGGGTAGGTCCCGATCAAAAGTTTACCTTCGAACTTACTCTTTTTCTTGCAGCTTTTCTCTCATCGATGGGCTCGTCAGCGGGTTCTCGAGCTTCTTGGACCTGGAGTTCTAGTCGACGAAGGCGGCCTGCTGCAGCTCAGTGGCCTGGTGAAAAGACGGGTGTCGGATCCTTCGGCATCAATGGAGAGAAGGGTCTTGAAGCAGTCATCAACGGGTTCCCTCTTGGCATCAAGTTGGGCTCCGTCTGGAGCTTTTCAGTAGGACAAACCACAAGGTTGTTCCAATCGGCGAGTTGTCATCGATGGCTTGACTCTCGACATCGAGCCAATCTCCTCCTGGAGCTTTTCTGTAAAACTATGCAGAAAGTTTCCAAACATTAAAATCTGGTTGTTTCTGAGTTCCCTTGGGTCCAGTAGCTCCAGCCAAGGGATCAGAGACTCTGGATTGATTACCTCTTGATGGGTAGGACTCAAATTCCCACAATGCACCTGCAAAGTCCAGGAAAAATCCAGTTGCAACTGGTTAGCTGGGGTCATCTTCTCTTTGGCTTTAGAGGCGACTTCTTCCAGTTCTGATGTCCCTGTTGCTGATCAGGGAGTCCACACCTTTTCCTTTGAGTCAGGCACAGTCCTTTCTCTGTGGAGCATTGTGAGAGCAGCAGGTGCAGTCCTTCTGAATGCAATCCTTCTGTGGTGCAGTTCAAGGGTCCAGAAGGGCAGTACTTCTTCTTATGTTGTTCCAGATAGTGATCTAAGAAACTTCTGCAGCTCTCCCATATTTATGCTCCGTTCTGGGCTGAATAGAGGTAAAGTTGGCTCCCTTTGCTATGACCACTTTCTGCAAAGTGTGCCATATTTATGATTCAGAATGCACTGTTCTCACAAAAATCAAAATGGAGACACTCTCTCCTTGGTGTGTGTCTGTGTAACCCAACCCAAAGGTGTGGCTAACAACTAGCTACACTCCCCTTCTAGCCACTCTCCTAATCTAATTAGGGGGTTACCATCTGGCTGGGGATCAAGGAAGTGGGGGCTGGCCTGGGTCCTCTGACATCTGTTCTCCTGCCGTTGAGGTCCAGCTTATCTCCCCAGCCCCCTTTCTCTCCCTGGCTTCTCCAGGAAGCAAATCTCCTCACACCAAATGGCTGTACTATTTCAGCCTCAAGCGTTTTCACACCTACTCAGGGAGCGGCGTGGCTCAGGCTGCCAAAGGCTGACGAATCAGAAGAGGGTGCTATAGGGCTTCTTTAGGTAACTTCAGGTTAGTAAGTTCTAAAACTACTTTCCTGTAATAGTTACATTAAATCCAACTTTGGCAAGTTGTTTCACTTAATGTGGCCATTAGACTTTGAATGTTATTGCTAGCTAGCTCCAATGAAAAGATATACTTTATTCAATTTAATAACGCCCTCCCTATGTTAGCCAATGGGGCTAGCAGCACTACAATAAGGAAAAACGACTTTGGCAGTTTTTCCTTACCAGGGCATATAAAACATATTTTATATTGTCCCTTCTTTATCTAACAATGCATCCTACCCTTGGGGCACCTTGAGCAGACCTTAGGGGTGATGTATAAGTCATAAAAAGGTAGTTTTGGACTTTGACAGTACTTTTCATTCCAAAGTCGAATTTGGAGATAGTTTTATTTTAAAACCAGTCTGCAAGGCAGGCCTTGCTTTAAAATGACATTAGACACCACAGCAGTGCACACTTAAGTGCATTAAGGCCACTGGGCTCGCTAAACCTACATGCCCTACCATATATAAGGGAATTACAGGAAGGTTGTCTTTTCCAATTAGAATTATACCAATAAGCATATACCTTTACAGGATAGAGCGCTGGCCCTGGGCCTGGTAAGCAGAGCCCAAAGTCCCTTCAGAGTCAGTAATCACCAGCATTAGTCCAAAAATGGGGTGTGATCAGGGCAAAAAAGATGACTTTCCTACAGTAATTAGGAGTAATTTGGTCAGATAAAGCAGTACAGACTCTCAAACCATTGTTCCAACTGGAGCATGGTTTTAACCGTCACTTGATTATGATTTCTCACAAACAGAGAGTGGATAAAATATCAGCAGACCAGTTGAGCAGGATATTACTCGCATTTCAAGACCTTGGCCTAGCTTCAACCCTCTTCTGAGACACATGCAGAAGGTTTGGAAAATCAAAGGTGGATTATAGGCCACTCTAATGTGAATATAGCACGTTACAACGCGTGCTTTTACTACGCTGTAGGTAACAACGCAGTTGTTACAACGACTGCGTTGTTACAATGCGATGCCATTACTACACAAGTCATTACATCGACTTGCAGTAGATGGCGCCGTAACATTAGGAATGTATAATTTACTATTCCAACTCCAGCCTACACAACAGTAGGGAAGGTGTTGGAATAGTAAATTATACTATTTCTTATGTTAGAGCGCCATCTACTGCAAGTCGATGTAATGACTTGCGTAGTAATGGCATTGCGTTGTAACAACGCGGTCATTGTAACAACCGCGTTGTAAAGGCATCGCGGTCTAATGACCGCGATGTAAAGATTGTTTCCCCTCTAATGCTCTGCTTCATCTGTTTTTGACTTTATTTCCTCTTAAGGCATTTATGGATATAGGCCCTTTTGTCCAACTTGCAAGATCTAATATTGAAAACATCTATTTTATAAATCAGTTACCCAGCATGACAGTGGTTGAGTTTATATCGCTGTGCCTCTGCTGGCCATCAAGGTAGTGGATTCCAAATCTAGTTTACTGTAAATATTGAGCTGATTTGCCCAGTGAGGCAAGTCACTGATGAACTATATCCACCAGGAGCAGGATATTCCTTTGCCTTCCTTTTTCAGATCCTGTACCAGAGGAAGAAACCTGTCTCCAACTTCTGGACATGATAAGGGCAGTTTTGATATAGTTGAAAGAGGCTGTACTAATGCTTTTACACCATATCCAGGTGGATCAAGATGGTAGCCTTGTAAGATTATGCAAGAGTAGATAATGTTCTCCCTGACCTAGCTGGTTAATAAGAGGAGGTGCCTATCCTGGAGTGTGGAACGAGGGATCTCCCTGCCTGGCATTTATAGACCCACGATGTGTGTGGCTCCCTCGATATTTGTTGCCCACTCTTTCACAGTGGCGGCTGGCATCTACGGCGGCGTAGTGGAATGGGTGGGCACGCGAGCGCAAAAAAAATAAAAAAATAAGTTAAATTAAACACTTACAGAGTCCTCCGCACTGGACCGCTTCTTTCTTCAACTGCAGCCTTGCCACCAGGTAACTCCCTTGAACAATCCTGGTGCTGCTCTCGTGCAGCATGAGAGCAGCACCCTGATTGGAGGAAGCGGCCCCACAGCGCTCTGGAGGCCTGCACTTGCTGTAACCCAGCTGTCTTCATATCGCTGGGTTGGGTTAGGGATGTTTAAAGTGCGCATGTGTGGCTGGCGGCCACAAGACGGCTGGCCAAAAAGATATGCGCACTTTAAACAGTGCACATAGAGCCCACCCTCCTCCCTGCTGCTGTCACTCAGCTAGCCCGCCCCTTCCTGATGCTCTGTTTGGGACGGGGGATGAAAAATAAAATGGTAATGAATTACCCTTTTATTTTTCATCTTTTTATTTTTCATCTCTGGTACTTTGAGGGTAATTTAGGTGGGGCGATGCTCTTCTGCTCCAAAGGAGGTGCCGCCCTGCTCTTTCGGCTAAACGTGGGGTATGGAAGCACACCAAAAGGTAGTCCTCTGGGTCTCTCCACTGTACATTTTTTTTAGTTCTAGGCGCTTTGTGCTTTATGGTGCTATTTTCACCTAAAACTTTCATAACTCATATCTCCATTTCTACTGATTGGGTTTTTGTCATTTTGCTGTTATTTTATTTATTACAATTAACTGCATTTTTCTAAATTGGTTTGGTATTTGTCTTGTGTTGTGTTTTCAGTTTATAACTGTTTGAGTGCTGAATACAGACATGACATATTGCCTCTAAGTTAAGCGTGGCAGATTTGTGCCAATCTATCAGAGGGTTAAGCACAGGTTAATTTAGAGACTTTTGTGGTTCACCCTGACAAGGATTACATTTGCTATTTGAGTGGGGCTTCCACTCTTCTCAACTAACAGCCCAGTTTCTTACACTCACATTATAGTTAGGTCAAAATCTCATTAAAAACATAAAATTTAAACTAAAAAAAACACTGAAAGAACTTTCTGCAACTGTTAAACAGTTATCTAAACCTCCTGAAATGGGGTTTCAGGGAATGCACGAAACCTTTTGTAATTCATTGGCTTCCTTTTTTCAAGATAAGATCAAGTCTGTTTTTAATCTTTTTTCCTCTAATCCTTTGACTGATCACAATGACTCTCAAATTAAGAACAATGAATGTCACAGTGACTCCCAAACTATTAATAATGAATGTAAGGTCCATTTAACTTCTTTTGCTGAACTCTCCCAGGACCAAACTAAAACCATCCTTTTGCAAACAAAGTCAGGATCTCCCCAGGATCCATGCCCACCGAAAACAATTCATTTAGTAGCTGACACTATTTCGGAACACTTAATCATAAGGTTAAAAATTTATGTTAAGTCATGAAAATTTCCCAGTGTCTGGAAGATAGTCTATATTCTTCCTTTAATTAAAAAAGCTAACCTAGATCCTTTAGATCCTGGGAACTACAGTCCCATTTCCAGATTGCCCCTTCAGGCGAAAATAATTGAAAAAGCTATTAAATCGCAGTTGACAGCCTTCATTGAGGACCAGAGCCACCTAGACCCTTGCCAATTCAGATTTAGGAAACATCACAGTACAGAATTGGCATTGATAAGTGCCTCGGAACAGATTAGATTGACGTTGGATGCAGGGGTAGTGCAGTGTTGGTCCTATTGGACCTCTCAGCGGCATTTGACACTGTAAACCACCAAATCCTGCTGAAGAGGCTGGAGGATATTGGGTTAAAAGATAAAGCCCTTGCTTTGGTCAAATCATTTTTGTCAGAAAGAATTCAGTTTGTTGTAGCTGACAATTTTAAATCCTCATCCTTCTCTCTCCCTTGCGGCGTCCCCCAGGATTCGTCTCTTAGCCCGACCCTTTTTAATATTAATGTAGCCCATTTGGGCAAACTTATTATATCTTTTGGGTTCTCTGCATTACCTATGCAGATGATACCCAATTAGTGATCTCAGTATCATCTAATATTTCAGAGACAGCAAAGCGTTTTTACAACTGTATGCAGGAGATCGGAAAATGGATGGCCCAACACTGCTTAAAGTTGAATTCAGGAAAGACCGAGGTACTGCTCTTTGGGAAAGACCCTTCCTTTTGGTCCCAAGACTGGTGGCCACCTGAACTTGGCCAACTTCCGTCGCCAGTTACGAAGGTAAAAAATCTTGGAGTTATCTTTGATAATCAACTGTCCTTCGAAGGGCACATAAACGCAATCACGTCTGCCTCCTTCTTTACTATGAAACTTTTAAGAAAGATCCTTCCCTTCATTCCGAAAGACCTGCAGAAAACTGTAATTTACGCTCTGATACTCACAAAAATTGACTATGCAAATGCTCTTTTCGTAAACATAAGAAAAAAAAGTCTAAATTAGCTTCAGGTCCTACAGCACTCAGCCGCTCGCCTTTTACTTGGCATACCCAAAAGAGAATCAGTATCAGCTGCCCTTCCGCTTCTCCACTGGTTACCAGTTGAGAAGCGTATACATTTTAAGGCCCTGTGCATTGCTTTCAGGGCTCTTCATGGGGAAGGCCCACAAGTTTTTAAGCTTTGGTTTCGTTGGTATCTTCCGCCAAGATCCCCTCGCTCAGAATCAGCATGCAATATCATTGTTCCTAGAGTAAAAAGAGCAAAATGGGGCGGGAGACGTTTTATAGGCAGTACCTCCCGTCTCTGGAACAGCCTTCCCATACTCCTGAAATAGGAAACGGACCTCCTCTGCTTTAGAAAAAAACGAAAAACCTGGCTTTTCAACCTGTAGGAGTCTCTAAACTCTGGCCAGCCTCCTAACCTGGTACTGCCCTGCTAGCAAGCTTGCGCGCCTAGACACCTTAGGGTAGTAGTGCGCGTTTATTATAAATTTTTATTTAATTTCATTTCATTTCACCAGTTATAGTTAACTGAATTAACTAGAACTTGTGCCCTTGCATGCACAGTGTTGTTGTCAATGATGTAATTTCAGATGATATAAATGATGTTATGAATGATGTCATAGAACATGTCATGAGTGATGTCATATGTGAAGTCTTGAGCAGCACAATGTGAGGGGATGACTTATAGTTACTCCAATTAACTATAACTGGTGAATCTCAGTGTTTTTGTTAATTTAAAATGTTAGGTTTTTACTGACATTTTCACCTAAGTACAACGCCTTTGTTTTTTCAGTGTTTTTCTGAGGTTTTTTTTAATGTAAAGGCAATTTTTTTTTACCATAACTAACTATAAAGTCACTTTAACCTTTGTGTTTTTTCAGTGAACATCTGTTTTTTTTTATTTACATAACAATATAAAGAGATATAATTTTAAGTAAGGCAGACCTACTGGCTTTGTCAAAGGGTCAGAAGTCCAAAATATAAAAGGCTGCCATGAGTTCCAACTCCAGCATCGCCAACATTTCAAGGTCAGTAAATTGAGTAGTGACAAACATACCTACGACATATACCAGAGACCTGTTCTTGCAACTCGTTCCATAATGGTGTATGTGCCATACATTTTATGAAAATTATAAAATGCACTGTAGAATTTGCAGTCAATCAATCAATGAATCAACCAATCAATCGTCCATGCGTCCTAGTCATAGGCTTCTCCAGTTACTGTTGGTCTGCCATCTCAGAAACCTTGGTCAAAGACATTGGAAATTATTTTGTCCCTTTGTGTTTGGGGACCATGAGTATAACCTTGTGATGATGCAGTTGCTGCCAGTGCCACTGCTCCTGTTGGAGATTTGCCTTCAGACGCCATTTTAAATACTCCTGTCTACAGTGTCCTCTGTGACGGTTTAAACATTGTCCGTCTTCTATTCCTGCTCCTTACTTGTGTAGAGTATTTTCACCCCAGGGCTGCCTTTACATGTCATCTCCTCTCTGAAGTCCTCAGATATCTTCCTTATTCTCTTTTGGATTCTTTTTAATATATGTAAGTAAGTCCGTTTTTATATAGCGCAGCTACTCACCCTTACGGGTCTCAAGGCGCTGGGGGCCGTCGTGGAAATTAAGTGAGCTATTGCCCAGAGTCACATGGTGCTGAGCTGAGCTGCCGCCGGAGCCGGGGATCGAACCGTGAACCCTGTGCTCCGAAGTCAGCTGCCCTGGCCGATGCACCACACCTCTCCACTTTAATGAGATTGTCTACAGTGCTTTGGCTAGGGTGCAGGGCCGTCTTAGCAGCATTATAGGCCTCCGGGAAAAGCAGTGTACTGGGCCCTGCCTACATATGTTTAACGGAAAATTAGTGTTAAATTCTGGTCTGCATAGGGCCCTTATGTTCGTGGGGCCCCCGGGCAGCTGCCCAGCGTGCCCATGCGTTACGACGGCACTGCTAGGGTGGGACTTCAGTGCACACATCTGGTTGCTGTGCACAGTGCCTAATGAGCGCTGAGGCCCTGAGTGCAGCGCTGGTCCAGAGGCTCTTAAGTGCCGTTAATGAGTACCTGGGGTTCAGCTTGGCTCCACTGGGGCTGGGCACTGTGCTGTGCATGGCCAAAGGTCCCGCACAGACATCAGGAAGCACAGGGGGCTAAATGCAGTGCTGGGCAGGCGTCCCAGCAGCGCAAGCCCAAAACATACGTACAGTATACGATGCTACTCTAAAACTGGATGCAGCATGTCATCAAAATACTCGAAAAATTACTAAAATACTTGGTGAAGGTAAGTTCTGGTCAAGCATTCAGAAGACAAAACAAACAATTTCGAAAAATCACAAAGAAATCTAAAAGAAACACAGTGAAAGTGAATTTGTGCTTATGAAACAAAAAGTAACATTGAAACTGGTGTGTTAGGGTTAGCTAAGCACCATAACACACCCCAATGCACTAGTCAGGACTTCACACATGATGTCACAGATGACATCAGAAATGGCATTATCGTTTACATCACTATAGACCCACCCTATTTGTCTCCATACAAACAAATTAAAACCTCGATACAGAACAGAGAATCTGTAGGTATGGCAATTTAAACCTGGTCATATACTATACTGAAAGTGAAAATCTTATATACTAGAAATTATTATTGTTGTACTGAGTGCAGCATAAATAGAAAGTTTGCTGTTCATTTGTGGGTGGATTCTGGAGAATGTGGTGGACATTTAAGAGCCTACTTTGGTGAGGGCAATGGAGAACGGGTCTAGATGAGAGCTGGGCGGGGGCCTGCCTTAAGGTGATTCTCTGAACTCAAACCTTGCTGGACACTGCCAAAGGCCTTGTGCAGTGGGTTATGTCCAGGGCCACTAGAATTATGCGATTGTGCGGCCACAGTGATTTTCACATAATTATAGAATTGCCGCATTTGCCACATAATCCACCATCTGCCACATAATCTGCAGAATTTAACAAAAAAATTGTTTCCAACTCAAACGGTTCAAAAGTTACTAAACATGCAGCGATACGTGTTCCAGAGTGGTGCAAGGCCCTTTTCTAAATTTGACTGGTCAGCTTTCTGTTGCTTATTGCTATATTCGGGTGTTAAAGTGGTACTAATGGGGTGCAACCAAAGCCTAGACAGTGCTACCAAGTTTAACAAGCATTTGCAATGCAATAGGTCTCGCATTTGCGAGATTTTGAGCTATTAGTATTGTAAATGACAATGCCTTTTATTTCTGTGTTTTGAAAACCTGCAAGCAACGACTATAAGTACAAAGTGCACATAAATAAAAAGTATTGTCATTTACAATGCCAATAGGTCAGAGTTTCGAAAATGCGAGACCTATTGCATTGCAAATGCTTGTTTGGTTAGACTATAATTGTTAAATTAAAAATAAGATCACTTTTATAAACGGCTCCCTTTCAGTATATACAAGCACTGGCGACGACTTAAGCTGTGTGATTAAATTTCACACAATATGAAGCAGCAAATTACAAGCAAATTATGAATGACCTGGTTTGCCTATATACAGCATTTGCATGTATTTGATTATGTATACGCCAATACTTTAATTCTGTTTAGAGACTGAACAGACTTTGGTGACGAGGGGAAGGCAACAGAGGACAGAGGCTGAAACCCATGAGACTGAATGTGCAGCAGAAGTCGGGGAGCTGTGGACAGAAGTAGGAGTGGAGAGCTGGAGTATTCAGAGTTTATATGTTTTAAATTATGCACTAACCTCGCCATGCATGTTCGACCTGCGGTGCCCATATTTGCGTCCCGTACTGTAACGTTTGAACATTAAATCACATGTATTTAATGTTAAGTGAAAGGCAGGCAGTGTTCGTGCTCAGAATATATTTTAACGTTGTTCTTTTAGGCGAGAAAAAGATAGCGGTTTTTAAAAACTGTTTTTAGGTGTTGGCTGTGCATTGTTGAGTTTGTGACTGAGGTCTGACAGCTTGTGAGTAAGGTATGGCGGTCCCTGGTCCTCCTGAGGTGACCCGTCCTGGACTGGTCTGTGATCCCGG
The DNA here is from genome assembly GCA_963921515.1 of Calotriton arnoldi. NCBI lineage: Eukaryota > Metazoa > Chordata > Amphibia > Caudata > Salamandridae > Calotriton > Calotriton arnoldi. The sequence goes on along the minus strand of CAWUFW010015429.1, from coordinate 301,986 downwards.
GGCAGTGCAGAGCGGTGTGCACGCACGCACAAACAGACATAAGGTCAGTCCCACGTGCTCTGCAGCAGCTCCCCCAAATTCCGCCGCTGTTACGCGAACAGGTCACGAGTGCCTGTCACACACCGTGAGGTGTCTGGGTGCTCTGTGAAGCCACGAGGAGGCGTGCTGGACACAAACACGCACAGACATCACGTCCTCGACCCTCAATGTCTAACATCATGCATTGTCTGGACAGGAGCACATGGGATGCGCCACACATAAGCGCTCACACACACAAATCAAAGATGTCAGGTTGGCGACCGCCCTCTCCTCCTGCAACCCCCACTCCGGCCTGCAGTACAGCGGGATGTCACCTGACTCCACCGCACACTGTACGGCGTCTTGTGCCCTCAGTGAAGCGCCAAGAAGGGTGAACACAGGCGCACAAGTGTCATGTCTACTGCCAACAACAGCACTCGTGTCTGGTCTCCAACCACGGTGCACAACACACAGCGTCTGTTACTGCACCGGATAAGGAACACCCAGGCTGTGAATGTCCTGCCAAGCACCCTCGTGATGTCACTGCACCCCTATACACACACGTTTCCGTGCCATGTTGCACAGTGTCTCCAGCCGGCAGTGGTGCCAATGAAGGCCCTCGGCATTTATAATGCCTATAACTTCAAGTCCAACAAATGCGAGCCCCAAGTCGGCAGAACTCTATTCTTTACCCTTCGTTTAATTCTTTCCAATTTATAAATGGTCGATCGCAAAAATTGGAGTACACTGCGAGCAACTAAAGTTAATACGTACACATAATATAGTATACCTAAGGTCGTTATTAGAACTGCGCACCAAAGACCACGTGGTTCTATCCGCAGGAACAAACTTACCATCAGCCATTTGCACATAAGGTGTGTGTGCAAGCCTCCAGTCGGACTCAGTTCCTGGTTCATATTACAGGTGACCACAGACTACACTTCCCGTCACCCATTATACTTTGCAGTCATGGGCATCCTAGATGTCTGGCCAATAGCCTGGCTCCGATTTCCACAGAACGCACAGAAACGCGAAGACGTTTTAAAAGCGCCAAACGGTTTGAATAGTGTATGTGCGTCTCATTTCTGGCTATTCATCTGGCGTGCGTGATCTCTTTCGTATAAGCCGCCTACTGTTCCACCTTTCCGGGAGCAAGTAACCTGCCTAGCACCCACGACGGTGCTAGCGGAGCGAACAGTCTCACTTACTGAGCCTACCGTGCTCCTAGATTCCAGTCTGCCCCGCAATGATGGTGGACGCGGCCTCTATCCCAGGCGCCTCTCTTCCTCCCCATTGGCAGCTGTACTTACAACAGTACCGGGAGCAGACTTACACCAACTGGCCCTTCACAGAAGGCTGCGCCTGCACCCCTCGAGCGGTGAGAAAGGGTCGGGCGCGTTTGTGTGATCCCTTTGCGATCATCGTGGACGACAAAACCATTCGATTTATGTTTCGGGCATATGCTTAGGGAGGTGGGGAGTACTGGCTTCTCTTTTCCTGTGCTTAAATCTGTTATATGGCTGCCAGGGCCTGGAATAGGGTGGGTCTGAAGGGTTTCTCGTTTGTGTGCCAGTCTATGAGAGAATAATATTGTGCCCTCCGGTTAAGCGGGTGTTCATTTATGGAGTGCTTTTAGTGGGATTAAAAAGGATTTGCGGGGGGGGCGACGGCGGCGAAGTTTCTTGAAGGGGGCGTGGCTGAAGAAGCGTAATTTGTAATCCCCTCGATGAGTGTCCCATGTAATTAAGGGCGTGGCTTAAATTGTGTATCATTGTCGTCGCATTGAAGAATGAAGCGGGCGCCGTAAATCGCCACAGACCATGAAGCGGGCGCCGTGGCGAAGTGTTGAAATTATAAAAGCCCAAGTAGTCCCAAAGGGAAACTGAGAAAGGCCTTACAGCGCAATAGAACTGTAGTTGGTCGGTGCTGCTTCCGATAAAACCGGAAGTGATGCATCGGACCAGCAACAAATAGGGAGGCCGGACAATCTCAGTAACGCTAAATAAGCCAATTGCAAGCAGGAGGCAAGCAGGAGGCGGGATTACCCTCGTTATATGGATTACCAGATGTCTCGGAGAGACAGCGCATGCGCGCTGCCTATGCGAGACCTAAAAATGACGAAATAATGAAGTAATACTGTTACAAAATGTGCCTCATTATGCCGCGTAATTTTCCTTTTTGTGGCGCATAATTTACTCAACCCTGCTGCATAATTTGGCCCTCTTCTGCCGCATAAATCCAGTGGCTTTGGTTATGTCTGTTCGTGGGCTCTGTGCAACCCTGCATTTATTTGCCATTATATACAGGCAAAGTATTAGGTGAATATGGTGGCCGTACACATAGCCTGGCACAACCCCTGCTGTGCATGGCCAAAGATTATACCAACATAAGATAAGTAAATAACAACACTGACGCAAACAAATAAAAGATGTCATGTCGATAGTGATATCTTTGATGACAAGTGATGCCATCAGTAATGCCCTTAATGATGTTATCTGTGACAAGTGAGTGGCTCAGTGCGTTTTCTCTAAACCTTGAGTTTGTTGAAGATAACAAAGGGAAAACGTTGAATCTTAATAACAATTCAAGTGATGAATGTTTATGAATTTATATTCATTGATTTAAATAAAAGCTGAACTCAGATACTACGACTATTATGACCACTGAGTACATAGCTGATTGGTTAGTTAAATGAATTAGAATGCTATGCGCCCCTTTTGTAGAATGGCCTGTATTTTATCTATTGACTACATGTTGAAATCCTAAACTGATGATGATGGCTTTTACATAGTTTTAATAGTCGTAAGGCAACGCGGAGGCACACTTTTAATTAAATAAGACGTGTCACACAAGTGTACTCCTTGGCATAGATTGTGTATGCTCCTTTACAGCCATACGCAAAACTGCTCAGGTCAGCTCATCCTCAGGACACTGAGAGCGAGGTCCCCTCTCCTGCTTGGAGCATAAAGTGTCAGATGGTGCACATTTTGCAAGGGAACTAGGTATCCTTAATGACATCAGAGAAAGTCATGTTGGTGTCATTAGCATCTAAGCGCGACTGGTGTTATTGAGACAATAAACTATTCATCGTAAGATCCTGCCCTTTCCTCCACTGCACATGACTGTGCGCGTCTTAGATCTTGGGGGCTTGAGGCTTTCCAGCCCTACACGCGTGTGCTACTCAAGGATCCATCTCCTCGGTGGGATAGCCCCATAGATGTCATTTAGGGGTTGGCAGAGGTTGCAGCTGCGACCCCTGATTATCAGCTTGCGACCCCTGGCATGTTGTCTGTGACCCCAGCATTTATGACGCTAGACCACAATTATAGGTTAACCATACAGCAGTGTCAAAACGGCTTGGGCACTCGGGCTCCTTTTGTTATTGTGCTGTCAGCTACTTTTAAATTTATGGGAGGGGTCAACCGTGGAAGCACTGACTGCTCATGACGCACAACGTTATAGCGTGAGTAACTTCAGTATATATTCCTCTTGCATACGCACTTGGCGGGCTTGTCTGCTTAAAAACTGCCAAGGAAGGGAATCAGAGGCAACAACTGCACTGCGCACATGCCTTTTAGTCACAGTTCTCATTTGCAGAGCACCCTTAAATCAAAAGAAGCCTCGTGTCACGTGCTTTTCCTCTCAGGGACTGCAAGTCTGCTGTGTGACATAGGGAAGAGGGGCAGAGATAGGAGCACCGGAATAAAAGGTAGAGGTTCAAAGCGGCATAATTTAAAGGTCCTTTTCCAAACTATCTTTGACATGGTCAGTGGGATTGGTTAGGGGGATTGTAGGTTAGACCCACCATGGGAGGATGTGGGAAGATGGGGCTGCAAAGTGAAGGTGTGTGGACAGACCGCAAGCGTCATGTGCAGACCATGGCATCTCCAAGCCACACCAGTTTCGAGGGTTGCACTTTTTAGGCTGCCCATGACTTCAACTGACACATTAACTATGAAAAGAACATAGGGCCTTAATGCAATGGTGGTCGGTCAGACCACTGACCGCCATCATTTCAGGCAGGAACTGTCCGACAATGAGACGGCGGTCCTGCCCACCCTATTAAGTTACAGCCACCGTGCAGTCAGTCATAAAATGCTTTTTTCTACCATGGCTTGTGCTGCGACCCAGGAAAAGGGCCTGGCACACAATGCATGGATGTGTGTGGGGGGCTCTACATATGCACCTCAGGCTACTTAGCAGTGGCCCACGGACGACAGGGATCAGCTTGGGGTTAGGAATCCAACTGCCGTCCCAACGGGATCTTTGATTCTGTTGGAGGCAGCGGTACTACCCCTTGTAATGCAGTGGTCGGACTGATGCCCTGGATGGGTGGACGGACAGCCACCAACAACTTGTCGGTGGCGGTCCGCCCGCCATTCTAATGAGGGCCAGTGTGTTGAATTTGTGTTATACGTGCATATATCAGAAAATGCATGCACATCATCGGGCTTAGGTAGTTCAGATAGCCATCACATGGAGTCTCTAATGATATTTGGGAAGCTGACTTTTTATATAGCCTTTGCATGAAAGCTGCATTTTGGTTCCACAAAAATGTGATTGAAAAGGGTAAATGTGAGAAATAATGTAAGCAACCTCTTTCATGTGTTGCATGCCAGTGCTCATGATTACAGCCCCCATGGCCTCAGATAAATGCTAAGTGCTGCTTTGGCCTTGTTTCTTAGTGCAGAAATGAATGCACATCTCGTTCTCATTCTGAACCATTTCAGAAATTAAATATAGCTCCCTGGAGTAGTAATAAGGCACTTTTTATAGCTTAATATGCCGTGTAATCGTGTCTCTACGTTTCCGTGAAATGCTGAAGGCGTAAGTCCTTGCTAATTAAATTAGCAGACTTATATTTCATACTTTGTGCTGCATTGTTACTTTGTATAGAAAATGGTACCAGTTGTCAGATTTGAGCACTGTGTATTGTCCTTGCTATGTAGTGCAATTAAATAAACAAAGTATTGCACAGTCACTCTTAAAGCCTCTGTCTGAGTTATAGGTGTCTAGTCAAAGTTGTAACAAGAACACCTAAGTCTTGCTTTGGACAATGGAACCTGTTCTTTTTCTCTACTGCATGTTATGATACTTGGCAGAGGCTACCAGTTTCGACCCTGCCCATGTCCAAATTTGTCTTATGTAATGAACTGTCAAAGATGATATGGATTTTCACATAACATGCCACTAGACATTTCTGAGTCTCACTGGTTGAGTTTTTATCCAAGGCATAAATTCTATTCAATGTAAAATGTATTGATTAAGATCTCAGCTGAGATCAACAAATTAAAACAATAAAACTGTAACCTTTACATAATTCCATTGATGAACATGCATAAAATATTTTTAAAAATTTCAAGAAAGACTTAAAAAAATTGAAAACATTCAAAGCGATCACTCCATGTAAATCGTGCAAAATTAAGAAAAACTGTTTTTCCCTGCGGTACTGACTGCATCTGTAGCAGCAATTTTGGCAGGAATTGTCATATTCTTTGTGTGTTAAAGGTTTTTAATGTATCCCTACTACAGTGAGATGTTCGGGTAGTAGTTTTGCACCATCCACTTACATGATGCCACTTGCTGTGATTCAGTTTGCTAAAAGGTCACTCGATGCTGCTTCCAATTTTGTAATCGGCTTAAAAGGCAATATGATGACACTTCCTGTTATGTCATTCAGGGGTCAAAGGACACATAATGTCAGTTCCGCTACCCCTGGCGTTTTGGTGAATCGGCGTACATGGATAGCACGTGAGAGAACTTTAAGTGAAGTGATGATCCTCTATCCCATGTCATTCCTCATTGTTAAGGCTTTCAATATTCGTAAATATTTCTGGAATTCTTTCTTCGCCCACCTTGTTGAGCATTCGCATAGATTTGCCACTCAGCGGACGATGCTTCCTGCTGCCTTCATATTGGGAGACCCCTTTGCTGGCAAGAATTGGTTTGGGCCTTTACTTCTAGCCCCAGGACATCATCCAAGGTAAGGCAGCATTCCAACTCCATTCCTTAACCTTTAATTTAACTTCCAAAATTCCAGGAGTTTTAGGCTCCACAGATGTGATGGTGGGGACTTACAAGTGCTAGACCTGCTCAACGCTTTGTCAATCCTGACAAATACGTGTTAATCCAGGCATAGGAAGAAGAAATTTACACATAGGAGGATGGACAGAAAGATGCTGATTATATAACTAGCCAACCTGCTCTTCTCTGCCCAGTCATCCTCACCTAGAACTAGCAGTAGCGGACGGCTTTCTGCACTTCTACACAGGGTGTTTAGAGGCCTACCCAGAATCTCCCAACCTCCTGCCTTTGAACTATCCTTGGAAAATGCCAAAGCATGTTTACTATAAACTGTAAAGTCACGAAGTCCAGGCACAAGATGATGAAGTAACTTATATTTATTTGTATAAGCTAGCAGCAGGATAACAGAGTAAAGGGCCCAGGAGACCAGCACCAACTGCTGTCAAGGTTCTCTCTCTGCATCCCATTCTAACCTATGAATGCACCAGTAATGCTAAACACCACATATCTCCTCCTTACACAATGAATAAGAAGGAACTGACATCCCAAAAACTATATACACCATGAAAACAAGAAACATAATAACAAAAATCAATCATAAAACTTGCAAAAATCAATCTGAAAACTTGCAAGGCATTCTCCTGGTTCTTGTACTTTTTTGTAACACAACATCTTCATGACTTTTCATTACCTTTTCAATTTGACTTTTCATTGTTTTTCCGTTTCATGTACACTTTTGTTTACTCTAGCAAGGCCACTGCTCTTTGGAAGTCTTTACAGCCTGACCTCTAATGTCGATAAGGCAGGTAGGTTCTCTGAACTTAGACTTTCCTTTGTGCAACAATACAGGATTTTTAATGCGAACATAACCCCCCACCTTAAAAACGACATTATGCCTTTTCCTTAACTCATTCATACTCTCACATTTCTTCCGATCGACTTCATCACACAAACTCTTAGCCTTCTGCATTTCAAGCAACACATTATACAGCTTGAGTTTCCAAAACAGATTCAACGCCAAAACTACCTTTCTGTCCAGGGCCGGACTGAGAACCAAAACCGGCCCTGGCAAAGTGCTCGGCCGCCTCCCCCCCACCCCCCCAAGGGCGGCCAAGCTGTTTTGCCAGGGCCGGTTTCGGCCGATTTTGTTACAGGGCCTATGCTGCAACAACGGCCCTGTATCAAACACGGCCCCCTGGGGCCCAAAATCGGCCCCCACCCTAGCAGCCCACCGGGGAAACGCCCGGTGCCCGCTATGGCCAGTCCGGCCCTGTTCCTGTCTCTCATCAACTCAAATGGTACAGTACCTGTATCCGAATGTGGAGTTGTCCTGTAAGCCCAGACTAAATCTCTGATGGCACCCTCACACTCAATTTTTGCTTTAATAGAACTCAGAGTACACTCTACTAGTACCTTATTAAACCTCTCTACTTTGCCATTGGCTTGGAGATGATAGAGTGGCATGCGTAAATGTTTCACCCCCACCTTGTTAAAAAAATCCACCATAAGAGAAGACGAAAATTGCACTCCATTGTCTGTTAATAGTTCCTCAGGAACACCTTCCCCACTGAAAACATCCTGCATAAATCGCACCACAGACTGGGTATTGGGTTCTGACACACCGCTCACTTCCACCCATCTAGACAAGTGATCTATCAAAACAATGAAATATTTCATGCTATTGGATAAAACATGAAAAGGCCCTTACAAATCTACAGCAACTCTCTGCCATGCCTTGTCTGGAGACAAAACAGGTATGACCAAATATTTGTCACAATAAGAACATTGCACACACTCCCTCACCAACATCTCAACCTCCCGATCCAAACTGGGCCACCAAAAATCACGTCTCACTCTTCGTTTTGTAGCTGACATTCCTAAATTACCAGAGTGAGCGGTTTCTAAAATTCTGTAACACTTTCAATTTGTCACCCCTAACTAACAACTTGTTCTCTAATGAAAGCTCATCAGCCACTTTGCAAAATGGTTCCAGACCTTCATCAACTGATATTTTTTTGGGCCAGCCAGTGACAACAAACTTCATGACTTGTTTCAAAACCTGATCTGCCTCTAATTCACTGCGCCACTCATCCATATCTGGGTAAATCACTCTGTCTTCAACATTGGCAACGAAACATTCCTCAATCTCCTCCTGTACTTTCGTGTCCACCTCCCCATTCTCTACAGGCAATCTGGACAGAAAATCCGCCTTTACATTCTTTCCTCCTGCAATGTGCGTGACAACAAAATTGACTTCCAATAATTTGGTTGCCAATCTAGCTAATCTGGCTATTCCTCATTTTATCTTAGAACCTGATAATATATCAACCAACGGTTTATGATAAGTTCTCAACCAAACTTTTCTACCCCACAGATATGGTTTGAACTTTTCTATGCCTCACACGCAAACCAACATCTCCTACTCAATCACCGAATACCGGAGTTCCACTTCCTTCATTCTTCTGGAAGCAAAACCTACTGTGATCTCTTTGGTACCATCAATTTGCAAAAGTACTACCCCCATGCCGTAAGAACTAGCATCCACAGTGGCATATGTTTCATGACCTTCGACATAAGCCTGAAGAGCGGGAGCTGCCTCAACGCTTTGTTTAGTCAATTGAAAATGTTCCTGACAATTTGCAGACCAAACAAAATCAGCTCCCATTTTTAGTAAATTTCGAACGCATTCAGTAAGACTAGCGACATTTCTAAAAAACTTGTCATAGAACTCACACAGAACAATGAATGAGCGCAGTTGGTCCTTATCAGTGGGATGAAGAAAATTAACTCAACCTAATTTACCATGAAAATACACTTATCGTTTCTAATGGTCACACAATTCTTCTCTAAAGGTAACAATACTTCCTACACAACCCGACTGTGAGCTTCCTTGGTATCCATGTGTTCCAGAATATCATCATAAAAGATGACCACATTTGTTATGTCTTGTAACATGCCAGTCACAACTTTCTGAAATACTGACGCTGCCAAGGCCAGTCCAAATGGCATGTGACAAAACTGAAATGAACCATCAGGTGTAACAAACGCTGTTAGATGCCGAGACTGTACATCTAAGACTCCCTGATGGTATGCTGCCCGGAGGTCTAATTTAGAAAACTACTTGGACTGGCCAACTGTTGTTCTCAGATCATCAATACGTGGACGAGAGTAGTTTTCCACCCAGATGGCATCATTGAGGGATCTTAAGTCCACACATAAACATAAATCACCAGTTTTCTGTTTAGCTAACATGATTGGAGACAACCAAAATGTGGCATCAACTTTTTCAATGATACCCTCCTCCTGCATAGATTTCAACATTTTAGACAATTTACTTCTTATGCTGTGTAGAACATTGCATAGTCTGTGCTTCACTGGGGTGACTCCCTCCTTGCCCTTAATAGTGTGAATGAAATCCGTAGAGTGCAGTGGTGTAGAGTGGCGTAGAGTGCCTTGGCGAGAAGTGCAGTGACATAGAGTAGAGTGGTGCAGAGTAGAATAGAGTGTCATAGAGAGAAGTGATGTAGAGTGCAATGGTGTAGAGTAGAGTGATGTAAAGTGCCAAGGCATAGCGTGCAGTGGCATATAGTAGAGTGTTGCATAGTAGAGTATAGTGGCGTAGAGTGCAGTGATGCAAAGTAGGCAGGCATACAGTGCAGTGGCTTAGAGTGCATTGGTTTGGAGTAAGCAGTGTAGAGTGTATTGGTGTAGAGTGCAGTGGCATAGCATGCAGTGGTTTGGAGTAGAGTGGTGTAGAGTGCAATAGAGTAGAGTAGGGTGATGCAGAGTAGAGTAGAGTGGCGTAAAGTGGAGTGGGTCAGAGTAGATTTCAGTGGCATTAGGTGCAATGACGTACAGTGGAGTGGCGTTGAGTGGAGTGGTGCAGATTGGAGTAGAGTGGGGTTTAGTGCTGTGATGTATAGTGCAGAGGCATAGAATAGATTGTTTCACACTAGAGTGAAGTGGCATAGACTGGAGTGGTGCAGGGCAGAGTGGATTGGTGCAAGGTACAATGCAGTGGTGTAGAGTGGAGTGATGCATAGTAGAGTGGCGTAGAGTGTAGTGACACTGAGTACTTTGGCATAATGTGCAGTAGAATGGCATAGAATAGAGCGTTGCAGAGTAGAGTCAGGGGCGTAGAGTGCAGTGGCATAGAGTTCAGTGGTGGAAAGTGCAGTGTTGCAGAATAGAGTGTTGTAGAGTGCAGTGGTGTAGAGTAGAGTGGCGTAGAGTTCAGTGGCATAGAGTAGAGTGGTGCAGAGTAGACTAGAGTGGCATTGAGAGCAGTGGTGTAGAGCACAGTGGTGCAGAGTAGAATAGAGTGGCAAACAGTGCAGTGACATAGAGTGCAATGGTGTAGAGTACAGTGGCATAGAGTGCAGTGACGTAGGATGCAATGGCATACAGTAGAGTGTTGCAGAGTAGAGTAGAGTATAGTGGTATAGAGTGCAATGGTGCAGAGTAGATTGGCATAGAAAGCAGAGTGTAGAGTTAATTGTTTTCTAGTAAGTGGCATAGAGTGCAGTGATTAGAGTTGAGATGTATAGAGTGCAGTGGCGAAGAGTAGAGTGGCGCAGACTGGTAGTAGAGTGGTGTGGAGTGGAGTTGTGCAGCACAGATTGCAGTGGCATAGAGTGCAGTGGTTTAGAGTGCAGTGGCATAGACTGGCGCGGAGTAGAGTGGCATAGAGTGCAGTGGCATAGAGTAGATTGTTTCAGAGTAGAGTTAAGTGGCATAGAGTGGAGTGCAGAAGTGTAGAGTGCAGTGGCGTAGAGCGCAATGTCGTAGAGTATGGTGGTCCAGAGTAGATTAGAGTGGAGGAAAGTGGATTGGGGTAGAGTGGAGAGGAGTGGCACAGAGTAGAGTGCATTGGCATAGAGTGCAGTGGTATAGAGTTCAGTGTTGCAGAGTAGAGTGGCATTGAATGTAGTGGCGCAGAGTAGATTGCAGTGGCATAGAGTGCAATGACGTACAGTGGAGTGGTGTTGAGTGTAATGGTGCAGACTGGAGTAGAGTGGGTTCTAGTGCTGTGACATATAGTGCAGAGACGTAGAATAGATTGTTTCACACTAGAGTGAAGTGGCATAGACTGGAGTGGTGCAGGGCAGTGGTATAGAGTTCGGTGTTGAAGAGTAGAGTGGCATTGAATGGAGTGGTGCAGAGCAGAGTGGAGTGGCCTAGAATGGAGTGGTGTAGAGTGCAGTGCTGAAGAGTGCAGTGGTGTAGAGTAGAGTGACATAGAGTGCATTGGCATAGAGTAGAGTAGAGAGGTGTAGAGTGAAGTGGCGTAGAGTGCAGTGGTGTAGGGTGGAGTGGGGCAGAGTAGAGTACAGTGACATAGTGTGGAGTGTCATAGAGTGGAGTGGTGCAGAGTAGAGTGTTGTGGTGTGGAGTGGTGCAGAATTGAGTGGAGTGACGTATAGTTGAGTATGCATAGTGTGATTGTGCACTGCCATTAGAGACAACACATTCTAAACTTAAATGACCATTACATTTGCACAGACATATAGTTTTAGTGATAAAAGTATATCGTGCAAAATCAATAATGTTTGGAAATGCCATTACGGAATGTACTGATTAGTTTTGATCGTATTAAAATATATGTTTCCACCACACTTCGGAATTACCCAAAAATGTGCTTCATTTGTGCTTTCTCCAATTCTGATATAGTCTAAATATCTGCACAGTATATTTACAGACGTTTATATTTAGTTGTGTGCTAGAAACAAATCACCATTGTGCAGCTTTCCTCCAGCACACCCCCAGTAGACAGCATGATTGTCACATAATTCCTCTTACTTTGAAGTCAGAGAAAGAAAACACCAAGCTGCCTTGGAAGACAGAGCCTGACATTTGACCACTATCTTTGAATGCAGGACAAATGGGACAAGATAAGAACAAGATTTAAAGAATTGTTTATAGAAACGAGCAGTGGTGGAAGAATACAGTAAATTGGATATGATCCATGGGAGAAACAAACTCAAGCTGGACAGCCGAAAGCAAATAAAGCCAGCAAATAGAAAGCAAGCAAATGTGAGTTACGAACAACAAAGCCAATGGTAAGCAGTGAGCAGAATGCATTCACAGGGAAGCTCTCCGAATGTACCCAAGATGTCTTTAGCTCAGCTGTCTGGTAGACTTCGACCTAAAAGCCATCCCTTTGTTGACAGCTCCCCATTTGCAATTCACATTATGGATAGTCAGAATTGTGTTTCTATCTAGGATGACAATTCCATAGTGTGCTTTGGTTTGAGCTGCAGAGCCCAGCTGCGGTGCATTTCCGCTTATAAGTTCGATGTGTACTAACACCACAAATGAATGATGCTCAGCCTGTGCGCCGCTGCATCTCTGCAGATGTTACTGAATGGGAGGCGTCTTCCATCCTTCCAGCTGAAGCTGCCCTCCGCGTGACCCTCCTGAGCCCACAGTCCTCCATACCAAGAGCCTGGGTACCATGGTAACCTGTCAAGGAGTATTTTTTTTTCTATTGGTATTGATTTCAGCCAAAGGAACGGGGCAGTGCATAGAAATTACAACCTTGCCTGCGCCGATGTTGCTGCGCACACGAGCACACTGCGAGAAGAGGGGTGATCTGCTGCTATTCCTCTGGGTTTTCTAAGGTAAATCTGAAAAAGGTGCGGCTCCTAAGCATGCCATGCCTTATTACGTTCGTTATTTTATTTTGTTATTTGGATTTGTTCACAGCGACCACAGCGGATACATTGCCGAAGACCAGAGGCCTCATTTAGAGGTGGGAGGTAACAAGACATCCTCCAAAAAGTCAGCGGATGGCATGTTTACGGGTCTCTAGCCACCCCTGTCTTATTGGAAGTGGACCACTGAGAGCCCTCAGAGGAGCGCGGCCTGCTCTGCTGTCAGAGCAATCTTTGGCAACCACACTGCAGCAGGCCAGCAGCCACTGAGCCGAAGCTCCGAGGCATTAGAAGGCCCACCCTATTGAAAGAGCTTTCAACACTGTTTATTCCTTCTCACGACCCCCGCGCATGGCTAAGAAAAAGAAGCAATTTCCCACACGCGCTGAAAGAAAACTCCGAGTTCACCAGGCCACTGACTTTTTTTTGTCTTTTCTAAATTATATCCCTGCTTTGGGAGCTTGCCTTTCCAGCCAGCAAGGGATATTGGTGGCTAATCCTGCAGCCTCGGCATGGCAGGCCAGCCACTATCAAGCATTTGTTGACGAAAGTGTTTCTGTCGTTTCGGCAGCAGAAAAATTGGGAAAATCCCTGTCCGTATAACGGGGTTCTTTAGAATGGCAAGCGGGTCACTGCAGGGCCAGCAGAGGCGGGATCTCTCGCAGCTCAGTGCAGTGGCTTGGCGACTACCTGGGCTGGCTGAAAATGAGTGTTTAAATGCCTTTTTGTATAATCTTAATACGGCATAACGAAGACAAGGAGCCTGACCATTCTGGAGAAAAGAGTTTGATCAAGTATGAGAAAGTGAGCTGCCATGTTCTTTCTGAAAACAGGCACACTGCATTTGGGATTGGTCATCATTTCAGAGGGATTATTGCCCTACAAGCCACAGAACTCTCAGGGCCTGGTTTATATGTTGACGGATGGGTTCTCCCGCCTGTGCTATTACAAGTGCATTGTGGGCTTGTAAGGCAGACAGGATATCTGTTCACAGTGGTGACAGAGTAGCCGACCACCAAATGCGAAATAAGGCTCTAAATCAGTGAGACGCCAGGGCAGTAATCGTTATTTAGCTTTGAGAAGTGGAGGTACAGAACCACAAATTAAGAGAATTTTCATCTCACTGTTTCACTAACTTTGTCGAAATATCCTTATTTTAATTTGTCAGTAGCGCTTGCACTAATCAAAAGGTTTTGCCTCTTTCTTCATATGTTTGTGACAAGTGTATGTAGGTAGGTATGTATATGATATTTCTATAGTGCCAAAGTAGCAAAAAGGCAGTGGAGCGCTTTACATGGTCAACGATAAGCTCAAAGTCGGTGAGTAATAGGAGAGGAAGCCAAATTGGGATAGGTAAATGCATTGTGATGTGGTCTTTAAAGACGCGAGTCATCAATTATTTCCTAAATTGCAGCAGCGTTGGGACAGTCCTGATGGATACGGGGATGCTGTTCCAGATCCTGAGTGCATCGATGAAAAGGCCTGATGTCTATTTTTTTCTTTTTACACTTCTTAGTCTGCAGTCTGATGGTGTCCTGGCAGTGGGTGTGCTGAGAACCACCCAAGATACAGTGGCATAGCAAGTGGGGGGTGAGAGGGGATGGGGCGGTCGCCAGCACCCCCCCCGCCCCCCGCGGCAAAGGAAGGGACGCCACGGGCGGCAGAGTGCCTAGCTACGCCACTGCCAAGATAGTGAACATGTCTCCAAGATAAACGGGGGTGCTGGTTTTGATGCCTTTGTAACTAAGGTAGCTAGTTTGGAAGATGGTGGGGGCTGGAAAGGGGTAAAAATTGAGTTTGTAAGGGTGGGGTGATGTGATCATTTTTCTTAAGGCCCATGCTGCTGTGTATAGTATGCACCTATGGGGTGCCAGTGTGGAGTCTGGAGGTCGTAGAGTAGGGCATTACCACCATCCACATGGAAGAGTACAAAAGCTTGAACAGCAGCTCTGGCAATGTCTTCTGGATTAAACATTTTGACTTTCTTTAGAAGGGAGAGCTGGTACCAGACCATCTTTGCTTTTGGCCATGTGTTCCTTGAGGGAGAGGCTGGTGTTCAGAGTGAATATAAGTAATTTGACATTCGGTGAGACTTGTGCTTTGAAACTGTCAAGGATCATGTCATTGAGCCAGGTTTGCAATGTAGCCTGTGTAGTATATGGCTTTAAGGTAAGCTTGTTCTTTGTATTAGAATATTAGCGACAATCTAGAATTATAGAATGTATTGTGCTATGACGTGTATTTGAGTTGAGATATACTGAAGAAGCCGTTCGTGCTGGATGTGTTTGCCTGTATGCGGGGGGTTGTAATAAAGAATCCAACTTATCCATTTATCTTGTGAAGTGGATTTATTTGAGGATGCAACATCGATTTGGCGACGAGGATGATCAGCCCCCTGCCAACTAATGAAAACACAAAGAAAAGCAAAATTTCGAACTTCAACCGAGGATCCTATTTCTACAAATTTCCAAGTTCTGAGCCGCTACATAAAAGGGAACAAGAACGGAACAATTACGGACAACTCAGAAATATCGTGAGTTTAGTTTATTGTATTCCTTTCCCTGCAGTATTGAAGGCGTTACTTGCTCTAAACTGTTTTGCCTCGAGCAAGTAACTAACGCGAGCGCTTACAACTGCTTTACCACGCGCAGGTTACCAACGCTAGCGCTGTTTACCTTCGAATTGCCTCCAACTGAGTTCCACGAGCTGCATACCAGACGCGTGGACACTAAGCAACAGTATCGCACATCTGCGTCCTACGCTCGCAACACGCTAATGACATAGCGCGTAAACTTCGAGGTCACGCAGCGCGACCCCAGCGGCCATTTTCTATTAAAAAAAAAAAGTTGTTTTTTTTTACTTTATTTAACGAGCACTTCGTTCTCAGCGCTCTACAAGTTACAAGCTACAAAGTTTCCTCGTGTTCAGGTGAGCTCCGCATTTCACATTGACTGGAGCACTGCATTACAGTAAGATTTATTAGTACTTTACAACTTATTTACATTTAAGCTACTATCAATCCAATATGGATAGATAATCCAGCACAGTTTCTACAGCAGGTAATGGCACACAATGTTCAAGTGTTAGCATTACCCTTAGTAATCCAAAAGAATTTTTAACCAACCCAGGAGAACCTACTGTGAAATGGCAAGAGTGGAAAGAATATTTTATAAATTATATCGCCACTCTTGAAGACAACGGAACTGTCATGTCTCCTGAAAGGAAAAAAGAATCCTAATGCATTGTTTAGGACCTGAAGGTCTCAGAGTATACAATCAAATGCAGAAGATTGAAAGGAGTGGTGATGTTGATGTTTTTAAGTGCGCTATAGCTGACCTTGACGACCATTATTCACCAATCGTGTGTGCAGCAGTATCTAGACGCACTTTCTACAAACGTAAACAAGATACCAATGAATCCATTGAAGATTACGTTTCGGCTTTAAAAAATTTAGCTATTAAATGCAAATTTGGTTCCTTACATGGCACGATATGATCAGAGATCAGATTGTCATGTGCACTAAAAATAAAAGTATCCAGGACAAACTATGGATTGAAGGTGAAGCGAGTCTCAGAGACATTATTACACTGGTTAAGAAGGCAGAACTGTCTGAAAGATGCGCGAAGGCAGTATCTCTTTCTAATGAGGCGGTCACTGTTAACAAGATTAGTGAGAATAGAAAGGAAAAAAGTCCTACTTACAAACAGCCAAGACCTTACTATAATACCAATTGGAGACCATATCAAAACTCTAATTTAAAAAAGAAGAGAACAATGGTGGTTTTGTTTGCTACAGATGTGGAAGCACATCTCACACAGCTAGATTTGATAAATGTCCCGCAAGATCAACTAAGTGTACGGAGTGCGGAATTGTTGGACATTTTTCTAAGGTCTGCAGAAAGAAACGCTTTAAAAAGTCACGAGTAACGTGTATCACAAACAGCAATTCAGACTTGTCAGATAATAATGAAGATGAGGATTCCTCTGAGAACTCTAACATTTCCGCCAACGCCACTAGACATATTGTAGTTAATATTACAAGTAGTGATAGCAACAAACCTTTATGTATGGTTTCTTTTGGTGGTATAACTCTACAAGTTGCAGCTGATTCTGGATCCCCGTTTACCATCATTGCTAAGTCAATTTGGGACAGGGAATTTGCTAATACGATTGGTTCGCATCTACAACCTACTGATGTAAATCCAGAAAGTTTTACGGGACAGAAAATTGAGATGCTGGGTTTTAGATCCCTAATATTTGAATTTAAAGGTAGAAGAGCTTTATGTAAGTTATATGTAGCCATGGATGGACCTTCGGTGTTAGGATGGAAAGATCAACGTTCTCTTGACATTATTTTGAACCCTAACAGTCCTGAGCAAGTGTTAGTAGTGTGTGATGCTGAGAATACAAAAAATGGGTCTTGGAAGAATTTCCTAAAGTCTTTGGCGGTGGTATTGGTAATCTTGATGGTTTCACACACAAGATAATGATTAAACCCAATGCTGTCCCCAAAATTCACAAAGTGCGTCACATTCCACTAATAGTACGAGATGAAGTTAAAGGAGAACTTAAGAAATTACAAGATGCGAATGTTATTGAATCTATTGAGGCGTCTGATTGGATTTCTCCGATCGTAGTCGCTAGGCGGGCTAATGGAAAAATTCGCATGTGTATTGATTTAAGGTATTTGAATGACAATATAATCATTGATCAATTTCCTCTTCCGAGGATTGATGAAATGCTTTCACTTACTAAAGGTGCTAAATGGTTTTCTACCATTGATCTGTCCTGTGCATATCACCAAATTTCTCTACATCCCATGAGTAAACATTTCACAGCTTTCTGTACCCCTTTGGTTGTTTTCAGTTTCTCCGCATGCCATTTGGATTAGCTTCTGCAGCAGCAGTATTCCAAAGGCTCATGTATGAACTATTTGGTGATATGCAAGGAGTGGTATTTTTCCAGGACGACATCCTGGTAATGGGTTCTAATAAGAAAATCCATGATGAACGTTTAAGAAAAGTAATGAGTATTTCACAAAATAAAGGAGTCACTGCTGAACTCTCAAAGTGCAAATTTGCAGAAAGAAAGGTTACGTACCTAGGGCATGAGGTCAGTTCTCAAGGTATAAGACCCAAATCCAACCTAGTAAGTGCTATTAGAGATGCTCCTGCTCCCAAGTCCAAGGAAGATCTCCGGTCCTTCTTAGGGCTTGCAGAGTTTTATTCAAAATTTGTCGACAAGTTTTCAGAAAAAACTCTTGTGATGAGATCTTTGCTTAAAAACAAAACACAATTTGATTGGTGTAATTCTTGCCAAAGATCTTTTGAAGAAATTAAAAAAGCTATTGTTCTGGCACCTAGTCTTCAAGGTTTTGACCCCTTTGCAAAAACCATTGTCACTACCGATGCCAGCAGCAAAGGTTTAGGAAGTGTGTTAACCCAACTAGATGACAATAATAGTGAAGTGATCATTGCCTTTGCATCACGCTCTCTCACTCCTACTGAAGAACGTTATTCGGTTGTGGAACGTGAGACTTTGGCATGCGTGTGGGCCCTTGAGCACTTTAGGAAATTCCTTTGGGGCAGGAAGTTTGTTTTACGTTGTGACCATAAACCGTTAACTAAATTACTAACTACAGAGGGTTTAACCAATGCCACAGCTAGAATTGCTAGACTGTCTATGAGATTACAGGATTTCATGTATGACATACAGTACATGCCCGGTGTTAGAAACTTTACTGCCGATTTTTTAAGTCGCATGTCTCTACCATTAGTTGAACTTGACAAGAATCCCTGGAATGATTTTTCAGTCGCTCACATTTCAATAGATAAAACCCAGAGTAGTTTTAGTAAGGAAGAGTGGCTTGAAGCGGAAAATTCTGATCAAATACTGCTTGTTCTTAAACAGTTGATAACGAAAGGTTGGAATGGTATTGACAAGAAGTTTGTAAATGATGAATTAAGAGGATTTTGGGAGGTTCGTGATGAACTTAGCTTAAGTGATACACTTGTCTTACGAGGTGACAGAATTGTACCACCTAAAAACTTAAGAAGTAAAATACTTGACTTATGTCATGAAGGACATTCAGGGATTACACGTACTAAACTCCGGTTAAAAGAACTATATTGGTGGCCTAGAATGGACTTAGAGGTTGAGAGGTGTGTAAGATCATGTGTCAAGTGTGAGGTTTCAGACAAAACACTCAAAACATTTAACCCACCTTTGGCTTCTCCCTATTGTCCAAGGTTTCCTTGGGAAGTTGTTGCTATCGATTTCATGGGGCTAGTCAATTGGCAAGATGGGTCACAAAAGTACATTTTAGTGCTTATTGACACATTTTCAAGATGGTTAGAAATATGTGTCGTTGGTGTTATCAATACAAAAACTGTGATCACATTCTTAGATGATATTTTTCTGAGGGAAGGTTTTCCTAAGTTTATTTTGTCTGATAATGGTGTACAATTCAAATCCATTGAAATGAGGAACTATTTGGCTGCATCTGGTATTCAACAAAGATTCACAGCGTTATATCACCCAAGTGGTAATGGCATTGTTGAAAGGGCTAACCGTAGCATTAAAGGGGTTCTCCAACTTGCCAATAAGAGCAACTTATCTTGGGAAGAAGAGTTGAGGAAGTTACTTTGGGCATATAGAAGTACTATCCATGGTACCACAAGTAAAAGTCCATTTTCCTTAATGAGAGGCAGAATCCCTCACTCAAAGGTTAATCCAGGTTGGTTAAACAAGAGTGGAATGATCCAGTGTGATATACCTATGGTGAGAGAATGCATTAAAGATTCTCAAATAAAGAACAAAACCTATTATGATATAAAACATGGCTCTAGGCAAGTAAATTTATGTAAAGGTCAATGGGTTCGTATTAAAAGTGCTAAGAAAGTCTCCAAAGGTGAGAGTAAGTTTAGTGAACCTAAACTAGTGGTCAAAGTCATGAACAACACTGCTTTGCTACAAAATGGAGAAGTTTGGCATTTCAGTCGTCTTGCACCAGTGTCACACAATTTTGAGACTGAGAATGTGTGTAAGAGCAAAAATTTTTGGTGGTTGGACACTTCTGAATTTATACAAGACACACAAAACACAGAGGATCTTGATACGAGTAGTGATGGATGTACTGTTTCTCCTCAGGGTATGAGTTTGTCAGATATCTCATCCAATTCCAATCCTGTGTTGGATGAAAATGTACAGGTTCCTGATTCAGTTGTACTTAATCCTCCTTGTGATAAAAGTGTAATCAAGACGTCTAGTGGGAGGATTGTTAAGAAACCAAAATGTCTTGAAATGTTTGATTGTAGTTAAGAAATTATCTATTAATTTTTTTTTTTTTTACATTTCTTTTAGAGGGGGGATTGTGTAGTATATGGCTTTAAGGTAAGCTTGTTCTTTGTATTAGAATATTAGCGACAATCTAGAATTATAGAATGTATTGTGCTATGACGTGTATTTGAGTTGAGATATACTGAAGAAGCCGTTCGTGCTGGATGTGTTTGCCTGTATGCGGGGGTTGTAATAAAGAATCCAACTTATCCATTTATCTTGTGAAGTGGATTTATTTGAGGATGCAACAGCCTGTTAGTTGTTCTTGGCAAATATTAGAGATTCTGTCTTGGTTTGGTTGAGCTTCATGTAGGCGATGGATATCGAGATGTGGACGATGTGCAAGCAGTTTTTGATGCGTTGGATGTCTGAAGCAGAGGATATTTTCAAGTAGAGTTGTGTATCACTGGCATATTGGTGAATGTTGATGCTGTTGTCTGTGAGTAGAGCCTCAAGTAGCTCCATGTAAAAGTTGAAGATGACGGGAGACAGTAGGGAACCCTGGGTGGCTTCACATATGACACAGATCTTTTGTGACCTGGAGGTGCCTATGTGAGTAAACTGTTGTTGGTTGGAAACGTAGGAGAAGAACCAGTGAAGGACATTGCTGGTGAATCCCATTTGCAACCCCAGGGTACATTTGAGGGTGAAATGGTTGACTTGCCAATGAATGGTAGGTGAGTGATGGGCTTGTAGTTGGTGAGGTCATCAGGGCCTTGTGTAGGTTTCTTTAGGAGTGGGAGGATCTGGCCAGTCTTGAGACCTTCGTTGAAGATGTCTAGAGCAAGGGAGGCATTGACAACGGTAAGTAGGGGTAAGAGAGCATCTCCAGAGAGAAACTTGATGAAGTTTAATGGTAAGACATCATCTTGATAATAAATGGCTTTGAGTGACTTGGCTATAACACCCATACCTAGGAGAGATAGGGCTTTGATGACTGACCATTGTGGGATTCTACAGGAAGGGGTGGGGGTGGGTGTGAGATGAAGCAGGCTTGGTATCCATAATATGCTATTGAATCTTCTGTATTTTGTTTTTACTGAAGTAGAGGTTGATGGCATTGCTCTTTTCTGGGGAGTGATGAATAGGTGGGTCTGGCGGGGATTGATGGAGTTCTTTATTGTCCTGAGCAGGTTTCTGCTGGTGGCTTCATTGATGGTGATGATGTAGCACTTTGCTTTGGCTGATGTGATGAGCTATCTGTGTGTTGCATGGAGGGCTTTCTGTATCAAGAGGTCCTTGGAAGTCCTTGTTTTCAACCATTTTCGTTCCTGTCTGGGAATGGATTGTTTATTGTCAGCAAGAGCTTTAGATTACTAAGGTGCTGAAGACTTTGGCTTGCACTTGTGTGTTGTAATTGGGGCATGGACATTCACATAGCTTTCTAAGAAATTGTTGAAGTTGTTTAGAGTGTTGGCATCGGACGTGGAGTTGATGGGTTGAGAGATGAGTTCCAGCATTAGGTTGTCTATGGTTTGGTCTTCTCTTTTGGTTTGTTAGTAGTACACTAAGCAGGGATATAGGGATGGCAGATTGGTCAGTCCAGTCCAAGGGTATGGGTGATTTGTCTGGGATTGTTAGTGATGTTAAGAAGACAAGGTCAAGGAGGTGTCCTTTGGAGTGTGTTGGCTGTGTGGCATGCTTAACTACGTTGAGTGTATTGAGTCGATGAGGTTGAAGAGGGGAGTTCAAAGTCACACAAGAGGATGGTGTGGGAATGTCAGATGGATGAGGTGATGAGGAGAACTAAGAATTCATCAATGAAGTTCTTGTTCTGCCCAGGAGGGCTTTAGATACGATGGAATGTGGCAGTCTGAACTGCAGACAGAGGGAAATAGCATATCAGCAGCTCCATGTATCCATGATTCTTTCATACTTAAAAAAAATATTTGTTAGAAGTGTTCTCTTGAAGATGTCTATGAAACTTCATTAACGTGGTTATAAATGTAGGCAGAATTTCAGCAAGAGAGCAAAGTGGAATAATGAGGTTTAAGTAAGATAGTTGCTGAAATACCCTTTGAGAGGAGGTAGCTCAGTGATTTGAGTGCCTGCTACAATGAACGGTATGGTGCGTCCAGGCTATGATGAACCAGATGTAGGTGTTATCCTTCGCAGGTCGATAATATCAGAGTCATTAAGTTTAGTACATGAAATGTGTGTTATCAAACACCGGCAGGTACATAACTTTGTGGTAGGTGCTGAGAACCATATAAATTACATGTACTATTAATAGTCGCAGCAGACAAAACAAGCATTTGCAATGCAATAGGTCTCGCATTTACGCGAGTTTGAGCTATTGACATTGCAAATGACAATGCCTTTTATTTTTGTTTTCGTTTTTAAACATAAATAAAAGGCATTGTCATTTACAATGCCAATAGCTTAAACACGCGTAAATGCGAGACCTATTGCATTGCAAATGCTTGTTTCATGTGCCACTATAAGAATAGCTGTGCTACGTGAAAGTGATGTATTTCTCCTGCCCCTGTGCTATTTTGATGGTCTCCAGTTCTGGCGAACTTTTTGATTTGTTTCACTATTATTATGACATTGTCATCTGTGTCCGTAGCTCTGTATACGAGAACATTAAATGTGTTTGAACGCCATGTCAAGTAGCAGAACACTCGTGTGAGCAAGACTTTCTCACTATTCCTTTGCACTCATTCTAATATGTGAAAAGCACCACGTGATGGTCAGTGGAATGATCCTGTGTGACTCGGGAACATATTTCTGTGGCTGAAATGTTTTTGCACGGAAGTCGAGCAGTAACCCCGCAATAACATCTGAAGTAAAACGTGACTTTTCACTGATTACTGGTGAAATGTGGCAAGAAATGAGCCTAGTATGAAGTCTTCGAATGTGTTTGGAATGTTTCTCATCTTCCCAGCGTCCACAAAAGGACTCCGGGCTGTTACTGTGGCTTTAAGGGATTGATACCATCTTGGACCTGCACAGCGAGGCCAGGGCTGCATTACTGCTGGCTTTCTGTCGTTTTATCCCAAGCCGTCTAAGGCCTGCTGTATACTGAGTCATCTGTGGTCTGTAATTAAGCTTTGCTGGAGGTTTGGCTCTCGCTTGGCACTTGCGTTTGCCCGACCGCAGTAGAAGCTTTATGTGGACTTGAGATGCTTCTGTTAATGACGGAGCTTGCAAGCTCCCGATTACAGCTTTTACCCAGTGACCTGTCCATGTGACCTCACGGTGCACCACTAACTATTGTGCATCCTACGAGCATTGCGTGCATTCTAAAATATGTTTCCCAAAGTAATCTATCACAGTGAATGGGATTCATCCTTTGGATTAATACATAAACAATTTTTCTGAAATGTGCAAACATTCGCGGTGGAAGGGGCGTTTTAATGCGAGAAACGACAGGCACTATGAGTGAAACTGAAATGTCCCTTTATTGCTAAGGATCTAAACATTTCACATTTCCACAGCTAAACAATAGACTGTTTCAGGGTCAGCCTGTGCGCAATTTCCCTTCCCCTCCGGTGAAATTGTGGCAGATTAATCTTTGTAAGCAGTGTGTTTGCATCGTGCTGGGGGTCAGCTTGGGGTGATCACTTCCTCTAAATGGCTAGATTCCCAACAAAACATATGTCATCATTATGTTTTCCGCTCCTGAAAAGGCGCGCATCAGACTCCACATTTTCGCAGATGGACTTACTGGGCAGACATTTGACTCATTTTGCGGCTAGTCATGGGAAAGCAAGATAACATCTATAGAACAAGCGACTCCCAGCAAGCAGCACAGTGGGCGTCCGCATCCACAACAATCTTCAAGTACCGTTAAGAGTCACCAGTGCAGCAATGTGAGGAAGCAGAGAGACTCAATGGCGGCTCGCGGGGAGCCCGCCAGCTGTGTCATGTCTTGCGGCACTCGCCGCGGTGCTGGGACGCACTCCCAAACCACGAGAGCTGGCAGTAGGAACCAAAGTCGGCTTTGCACCAGCGGAGCGACAAGAAAACGGCACAGGGCAGAAAAGTGCTTTGCTGAGCAGCTGGAAGTCGCCGTTTGGCGATGACAATGCTCCGGCAGGCTCCGAATTCATGCCGAATTTCAGGGCATCAAAAAGATGATTTCTGGGCATGCAGTCTGGGCCCGCCTCGGACCCGCACCCCTGAGCTCCTCGAGTCACAAAGAGGATTCCCTGGTCCGCTGCAGCTTCTGATCTGCAGCTCCAAGAATGCCACAGTCAAGCGACAGTAGCTCCTACTCAGGCGATAGCTGAACAGCAACTTTAAAACTGAGCGCGGCGCCGCTTCAAGGACACCACGCTCGGTTTATTTTTTTAACTTTAACACTGAGCGCGGTGTCCTTGAAGCGGGCGCTGCGCTTAGTATTAAAGTTAAAAAATATATAAAGAAACTGAGCGCGGTGTCCTTAAAGTGGCGCCGCGCTCAGTTTTAAAGTAAAAAACAAACAAAAAGAGCGCGGTGTCCCTTCACGGGGAAATTGTACGCACACCAGAACCCTTCTTAAACATAGCCACAAAGTGTTCATGTGGCGCGCATGCGTACGATGTAAGGCATCGCGCGCATGCGAGAGAAAAAAGGAGTGCGAATGCACCCACAAATCACACCACAAACAAGCATTTAAAATGCAATAGGACTCGTATTTACGTGAGACCTATTGCATTTTAAACGGAAATGCGGGCGTCCTAGAAGGCACAAACGGGAGGGGAGGGGTAGAGGGGTGTGGGCTGAGAAGTCTCGGACTGCTGGAGGGAACGGGGGGAGGCAGGGAAACAAAACAGTTTTTAAAGTAAAGGGGCCGATAGCCATGGAAGGACAAAAATGACGACATGGCAGTCAGGAGGCGGGACTAACAAGCCGGCAACCAATCAGAATGCAGCATTTCAGATTTGAGCCAATCAAAAGCATGGGCGGAAAGTGGGCGGAGCTTCCCCAGCTATACTGTATACAGCATCTCTCGACGAGACAGCGCTTGCGCTGCCAAGGCGAGACCTAAAAATGGCAGTATTTTAACCTTTTGTTGATGTTGAATTTAATATGCTTTTACGATTTAACATGTTGGCCTAATACAATTCTGTTTGTGCAGGTGTCAGTTTCTGAACAACGTGACACTCCTAACATCAAGCATTCTTTGGAAATCATGCTATGTTTTTATACTGGTCATCACATTATTATATGTATCACGTTACTGCTGAGGAAATTCAGAAAACATATTTTGCATGTTATCAGCAAAGTGCATTTAAAAAAAATATATCTAATTTTGTACCAATTATGCGATATTTTATTTTGAAAACTTTAGGGTCATGCTTTTGTATGTTTTCAAAAATACCTCGCATAGTTTGATGGTTAGGGAAATGTCAGCTATAGGTGAAGCCTGCCCTGAAGATACTGAACACTTCCTGAAAGCACTCCACTGCCTACCTGTCGAAACCACAGTCAAATTCAAGGTTCTCTGTTTATCCACTCAACCCACTGGTAAAGAGGCCCAAAACACTTGTAAAACCTGGCACACCATTACAACCTGCATGGCTGCTCATGTGTTTTGTGCACTTACCCACTTTTCCCAAAAGTCACCATAGTTGCCAGTGACATTGAGAATCTCATGTACTAGAGAACTTGCTGTTTGTGCAGCACAAGATTATTCCTATCACTCTTGTCCTCCCTAACCAATGTTCCTCTTCTCATTGAATTAGCTCTTCAGCTGAGACCATCTTGATTTCTTGTGAATTCTCTGTGACTGTCATTAGGCTAGATGGTATCATGCTTGACTCAGAACAGTAAACCACTGACTAAATCCATTTCTATTCATATCATGAGATCAGCTTACTAGCACATGTATTACATGCATGTTCTTTGTATTTATATGAATGAGTAGACAATTGTCAGTGTTAGTGTGAAAGTGTGCTGGTCCATTTACATAATATTAATTCATAACAGTGGGTACTATTTTCACATGAAAGCCAATGCTACTTAGGTACTCCTACAGTTAGAGGCACACCTTTAGAGTCTCATCTCAAAGCCTCCAGGTCCACGTGTTAGAGGCCCAATCAATGGCATGGGTGAGCGCTGATAACATGGAAGCAAAGATGGCAGCCACCTACTGATCTGGGCATCTTTATTCGCTCCTAAGGGGTAACTTTAGTACTATAAAACAGGTGCCTAACTGTTGGACTTGGCCCTTTTGGCTAAAGTTCCCTAAACTTTTTGCTTTTCCCCCAGACCTCTCTTCTGACATAGTGTTTCCAACTTAGATGCTTTGGGCCTTTACCACTGCTGATCAGTGTCAAAGTGCAAGTGCTCCCTGTGTAAAGTGTAATGGTAATTGGTTGTCCATGATTGGTATGTTTGCCTTACTAGTAAAGTCCCTAGTAAAGTGCACTATGTGTGACAGGGCTGGTAATGCAAATGCTACTAGTGGGCCTGCAGCACGAATTGTGCCACCCACACAAGTAGCCTTAAAAAGGGAACTCAGGCCTGCCATTGCAGTGCCTGCGCGCAGTTTGTTAAACTGGCATGTTGTTCTGACAAGTGCACCCACTTGCCAGACCTTACCCTTCCCTTTCTATGCACGTCAGACACCCCTATGGTAGGTCCAAGGTACCCCCTGGGCAGGGTGCAGTGCATGTGAAAGGTAGGACATGTACTAAGGTGTGTGCCATGTCCTGACAGTGAAATAATCTCCATTTCGTTTTTCACTATTGAAAGGCCATCTTGCCCATAGGACAGAATGGGGAGGCTGTGAAATATGTTTTCCAGCCTATCTTCCCAAAGGCTTAAGATGGAGAGGTGAAGTTTAGTATGCCTGAACTCACAATGTAATAACACATCTTTTTATGAAGGTGGTTTTTGCATTGTGTGTTTAGAAGCCACTCTTTTAGAAGTGGCTGGGTTTTTGTGCTCTAACATTTCTGTGTGTCTCCGCCTGGTTGTGGATTGACTGTCTGGATTTGAAAGTGATAGGATCTGGGGAATGTCTTGACCCAGGGGAGGAGGTGAGACAGCAACAGGCTGACCTGCATCTGGAGTGTAGGGGGAGGAGTAGCCCTTAGAGGTGAAGAGGCCTGGGTTGCAGCCATAAAGCAATTGTCCCATCTCCTGCTGAGTGATTGAGAATCCAGACCCCCACTATCAAAGGAATAAGGTGTCACTGGCAGGCAGGCACCCAGAACTGGTTTGAACAGGGGTCAGTGCCCCCTGAACACAAAGACTTCAAAGCCATTGAGGGGTATAACTATGAGAGCTGAAGCCCCTGAAGTTTGGAGAAATGGATTGATCAAGTTTGAACAAGACTGAAGCTACTTCGTGGTCAAGAGGAACCTTTGCCAAGGAAGAAGCAGCTGAAGAGACTAAAGGACTGACCCTTGCTGTGTGTTCTGGGGCTGGCCTGCAGTTTGCTGTTTTAACCAAGGGAAGGCTAAAGGGACTTTGCTGTGTGCTGTGTCCCCCTGCTTGAAAGGACTTTGCTGTGCTGTGTCCTGAAGTAACTTATCCCCAAGGGGCCGAGGTGAGCTGGCTCCCTGTTGCGGAAACTCAGGAACACAAAAGTTTCCAGGAGAGTCTCAGCGACGCTGTGTGCGTGTTGCAGCCTGACACCCTCGTAAGAAGTGCCCTGTGATCGTGGGCACCTGGAGTCCAAGCGAGAATCAGCAACGCTGTGTGCGTGTGCTTTTTGCAGCCTGAGCCCTTCGTGAGGATCGCCCTGTTATTGTGTGCACCGGAATCCAAGTGAGTCTCAACGACGCTGTGTGCGTGTGCTTTGTGCAGCGTGAGACCTTCGTGAGGATTGCCTTGTTATCGTGCACTGGAATCCAAGTGAGTCTCAGCGACGCAGTGTGCGTGTGCTTTGTGCAGCCTGAGACCTTCGTGAGGATTGCCTTGTTATCGTGCAAAACACACAAGATGATGGACGGAATGCTGCACATTGGCAAACATTCACCCCCAGTCACAGATCTGGGTTTAATCCATCGTTATTTTGCTTCACCACGCCACCCCAGTTCAGACATAGCCATATGCAAATCAGTCTTGACCCTGTGCCTCATGGGAACAGTCCAGACCGAACTGCCAAGCCATATCTTCCCTGGACCGGAATCAAGCATCCTAGGACCGGTTTCAGGCTATCAGCCTTCATCAGCCAGGATAGCTTGACTCCAGTGGCGTAGTGAGCACGGGACCCACGTCTGGGCATACCCTTCCCACTTAGGGCGAAATGCAAAACACACAAGATGATGGACGGAATGCTGCACATTGGCAAACATTCACCCCCTGTCACAGATCTGGGTGTAATCCATCGTTATTTTGCTTCACCACGCCACCCCAGTTCAGACATAGCCATATGCAAATCAGTCTTGACCCTGTGCCTCATGGGAACAGTCCAGACCGAACTGCCAAGCCATGTCTTCCCTGGACCGGAATCAAGCATCCTAGGACCGGTTTCAGGCTATCAGCCTTCATCAGCCAGGATAGCTTGACTCCAGTGGCGTAGTGAGCACGGGACCCACGTCTGGGCATACCCTTCCCACTTAGGGCGAAATGCAAAACACACAAGATGATGGACGGAATGCTGCACATTGGCAAACATTCACCCCCAGTCACAGATCTGGGTTTAATCCATCGTTATTTTGCTTCACCACGCCACCCCAGTTCAGACATAGCCATATGCAAATCAGTCTTGACCCTGTGCCTCATGGGAACAGTCCAGACCGAACTGCCAAGCCATGTCTTCCCTGGACCGGAATCAAGCATCCTAGGACCGGTTTCAGGCTATCAGCCTTCATCAGCCAGGATAGCTTGACTCCAGTGGCATAGTGAGCACGGACCCACGTCTGGGCATACCCTTCCCACTTAGGGCGAAATGCAAAACACACAAGATGATGGACGGAATGCTGCACATTGGCAAATATTCACCCCCAGTCACAGATCTGGGTTTAATCCATCGTTATTTTGCTTCACCACGCCACCCCAGTTCAGACATAGCCATATGGAAATCAGTCTTGACCCTGTGCCTCATGGGAACAGTCCAGACTGAACTGCCAAGCCATGTCTTCCCTGGACCGGAATCAAGCATCCTAGGACCGGTTTCAGGCTATCAGCCTTCATCAGCCAGGATAGCTTGACTCCAGTGGCGTAGTGAGCACGGGACCCACGTCTGGGCATACCCTTCCCACTTAGGGCGAAATGCAAAACACACAAGATTATGGACGGAATGCTGCACATTGGCAAACATTCACCCCCAGTCACAGATCTGGGTTTAATCCATCGTTATTTTGCTTCACCATGCCACCCCAGTTCAGACATAGCCATATGCAAATCAGTCTTGACCCTGTGCCTCATGGGAACAGTCCAGACCGAACTGCCAAGCCATGTCTTCCCTGGACCGGAATCAAGCATCCTAGGACCGGTTTCAGGCTATCAGCCTTCATCAGCCAGGATAGCTTGACTCCAGTGGCGTAGTGAGCACGGGACCCACGTCTGGGCATACCCTTCCCACTTAGGGCGAAATGCAAAACACACAAGATGATGGACGGAATGCTGCACATTGGCAAACATTCACCCCCAGTCACAGATCTGGGTTTAATCCATCGTTATTTTGCTTCACCACGCCACCCCAGTTCAGACATAGCCATATGCAAATCAGTCTTGACCCTGTGCCTCATGGGAACAGTCCAGACCGAACTGCCAAGCCATGTCTTCCCTGGACCGGAATCAAGCATCCTAGGACCAGTTTCAGGCTATCAGCCTTCATCAGCCAGGATAGCTTGACTCCAGTGGCGTAGTGAGCACGGACCCACGTCTGGGCATACCCTTCCCACTTAGGGCGAAATGCAAAACACACAAGATGATGGACGGAATGCTGCACATTGGCAAATATTCACCCCCAGTCACAGATCTGGGTTTAATCCATCGTTATTTTGCTTCACCACGCCACCCCAGTTCAGACATAGCCATATGGAAATCAGTCTTGACCCTGTGCCTCATGGGAACAGTCCAGACCGAACTGCCAAGCCATGTCTTCCCTGGACCGGAATCAAGCATCCTAGGACCGGTTTCAGGCTATCAGCCTTCATCAGCCAGGATAGCTTGACTCCAGTGGCGTAGTGAGCACGGGACCCACGTCTGGGAATACCCTTCCCACTTAGGGTGAAATGCAAAACACACAAGATGATGGACGGAATGCTGCACATTGGCAAACATTCACCCCCAGTCACAGATCTGGGTTTAATCCATCGTTATTTTGCTTCACCACGCCACCCCAGTTCAGACATAGCCATATGCAAATCAGTCTTGACCCTGTGCCTCATGGGAACAGTCCAGACCGAACTGCCAAGCCATGTCTTCCCTGGACTGGAATCAAGCATCCTAGGACCGGTTTCAGGGAATCAGCCTTCATCAGCCAGGATAGCTTGACTCCAGTGGCGTAGTGAGCACGGGACCCACGTCTGGGCATACCCTTCCCACTTAGGGCGAAATGCAAAACACACAAGATGATGGACGGAATGCTGCACATTGGCAAACATTCACCCCCAGTCACAGATCTGGGTTTAATCCATCGTTATTTTGCTTCACCACGCCACCCCAGTTCAGACATAGCCATATGCAAATCAGTCTTGACCCTGTGCCTCATGGGAACAGTCCAGACCGAACTGCCAAGCCATGTCTTCCCTGGACCGGAATCAAGCATCCTAGGACCGGTTTCAGGCTATCAGCCTTCATCAGCCAGGATAGCTTGACTCCAGTGGCGTAGTGAGCACGGGACCCACGTCTGGGCATACCCTTCCCACTTAGGGCGAAATGAAAAACACACAAGATGATGGACGGAATGCTGCACATTGGCAAACATTCACCCCCAGTCACAGATCTGGGTTTAATCCATCGTTATTTTGCTTCACCACACCACCCCAGTTCAGACATAGCCATATGCAAATCAGTCTTGACCCTGTGCCTCATGGGAACAGTCCAGACCGAACTGCCAAGCCATGTCTTCCCTGGACCAGAATCAAGCATCCTAGGACCGGTTTCAGGCTATCAGCCTTCATCAGCCAGGATAGCTTGACTCCAGTGGCGTAGTGAGCACGGGACCCACGTCTGGGCATACCCTTCCCACTTAGGGCGAAATGCAAAACACACAAGATGATGGACGGAATGCTGCACATTGGCAAACATTCACCCCCAGTCAAAGATCTGGGTTTAATCCATCGTTATTTTGCTTCACCACGCCACCCCAGTTCAGACATAGCTATATGCAAATCAGTCTTGACCCTGTGCCTCATGGGAACAGTCCAGACCGAACTGCCAAGCCATGTCTTCCCTGGACCGGAATCAAGCATCCTAGGACCGGTTTCATGCTATCAGCCTTCATCAGCCAGGATAGCTTGACTCCAGTGGCGTAGTGAGCACGGGACCCACGTCTGGGCATACCCTTCCCACTTAGGGCGAAATGCAAAACACACAAGATGATGGACGGAATGCTGCACATTGGCAAACATTCAACCCCAGTCACAGATCTGGGTTTAATCCATCGTTATTTTGCTTCACCACGCCACCCCAGTTCAGACATAGCCATATGCAAATCAGTCTTGACCCTGTGCCTCATGGGAACAGTCCAGACCGAACTGCCAAGCCATGTCTTCCCTGGACCGGAATCAAGCATCCTAGGACCGGTTTCAGGCTATCAGCCTTCATCAGCCAGGATAGCTTGACTCCAGTGGCGTAGTGAGCACGGGACCCACGTCTGGGCATACCCTTCCCACTTAGGGCGAAATGCAAAACACACAAGATGATGGACGGAATGCTGCACATTGGCAAACATTCACCCCAAGTCACAGATCTGGGTTTAATCCATCGTTATTTTGCTTCACCACGCCACCCCAGTCCAGACATAGCCATATGCAAATCAGTCTTGACCCTGTGCCTCATGGGAACAGTCCAGACCGAACTGCCAAACCATGTCTTCCCTGGACCGGAATCAAGCATCCTAGGACCGGTTTCAGGCTATCAGACTTCATCAGCCAGGATAGCTTGACTCCAGTGGCGTAGTGAGCACGGGACCCACGTCTGGGCATACCCTTCCCACTTAGGGCGAAATGCAAAACACACAAGATGATGGACGGAATGCTGCACATTGGCAAACATTCACCCCCAGTCACAGATCTGGGTTTAATCCATCGTTATTTTGCTTCACCACACCACCCCAGTTCAGACATAGCCATATGCAAATCAGTCTTGACCCTGTGCCTCATGGGAACAGTCCTGACCGAACTGCCAAGCCATGTCTTCCCTGGACCGGAATCAAGCATCCTAGGACCGGTTTCAGGCTATCAGCCTTCATCAGCCAGGATAGCTTGACTCCGGTGGCGTAGTGAGCACGGGACCCACGTCTGCGCATACCCTTCCCACTTAGGGCGAAATGCAAAACACACAAGATGATGGACGGAATGCTGCACATTGGCAAACATTCACCCCCAGTCACAGATCTGGGTTTAATCCATCCATATTTTGCTTCACCACGCCACCCCAGTTCAGACATAGCTATATGCAAATCAGTCTTGACCCTGTGCCTCATGGGAACAGTCCAGACCGAACTGCTAAGCCATGTCTTCCCTGGACCGGAATCAAGCATCCTAGGACCGGTTTCAGGCTATCAGCCTTCATCAGCCAGGATAGCTTGACTCCAGTGGCGTAGTGAGCACGGGACCCACGTCTGGGCATACCCTTCCCACTTAGGGCGAAATGCAAAACACACAAGATGATGGACGGAATGCTGCACTTTGGCAAACATTCACCCCCAGTCACAGATCTGGGTTTAATCCATCGTTATTTTGCTTCACCACGCCACCCCAGTTCAGACATAGCCATATGCAAATCAGTCTTGACCCTGTGCCTCATGGGAACAGTCCAGACCGAACTGCCAAGCCATGTCTTCCCTGGACCGGAATCAAGCATCCTAGGACCGGTTTCAGGCTATCAGCCTTCATCAGCCAGGATAGCTTGACTCCAGTGGCGTAGTGAGCACGGGACCCACGTCTGGGCATACCCTTCCCACTTAGGGCGAAATGCAAAACACACAAGATGATGGACGGAATGCTGCACATTGGCAAACATTCACCCCCAGTCACAGATCTGGGTTTAATCCATCATTATTTTGCTTCACCACGCCACCCCAGTTCAGACATAGCCATATGCAAATCAGTCTTGACCCTGTGCCTCAAGGGAACAGTCCAGACCGAACTGCCAAGCCATGTCTTCCCTGGACCGGAATCAAGCATCCTAGGACCGGTTTCAGGCTATCAGCCTTCATCAGCCAGGATAGCTTGACTCCAGTGGCGTAGTGAGCATGGGACCCACGTCTGGGCATACCCTTCCCACTTAGGGCGAAATGCAAAACACACAAGATGATGGACGGAATGCTGCACATTGGCAAACATTCACCCCCAGTCACAGATCTGGGTTTAATCCATCGTTATTTTGTTTCACCACGCCACCCCAGTTCAGACATAGCCATATGCAAATCAGTCTTGACCCTGTGCCTCATGGGAACAGTCCAGACCGAACTGCCAAGCCATGTCTTCCCTGGACCGGAATCAAGCATCCTAGGACCGGTTTCAGGCTATCAGCCTTCATCAGCCAGGATAGCTTGACTCCAGTGGCGTAGTGAGCACGGGACCCGCGTCTGGGCATACCCTTCCCACTTAGGGCGAAATGCAAAACACACAAGATGATGGACGGAATGCTGCACATTGGCAAACATTCACCCCCAGTCACAGATCTGGGTTTAATCCATCGTTATTTTGCTTCACCACGCCACCCCAGTTCAGACATAGCTATATGCAAATCAGTCTTGACCCTGTGCCTCATGGGAACAGTCCAGACCGAACTGCCAAGCCATGTCTTCCCTGGACCGGAATCAAGCATCCTAGGACCGGTTTCAGGCTATCAGCCTTCATCAGCCAGGATAGCTTGACTCCAGTGGCGTAGTGAGCACGGGACCCACGTCTGGGCATACCCTTCCCACTTAGGGCGAAATGCAAAACACACAAGATGATGGACGGGATGCTGCACATTGGCAAACATTCACCCCCAGTCACAGATCTGGGTTTAATCCATCGTTATTTTGCTTCACCACGCCACCCCAATTCAGACATAGCCATATGCAAATCAGTCTTGACCCTGTGCCTCATGGGAACAGTCCAGACCGAACTGCCAAGCCATGTCTTCCCTGGACCGGAATCAAGCATCCTAGGACCGGTTTCAGGCTATCAGCCTTCATCAGCCAGGATAGCTTGACTCCAGTGGCGTAGTGAGCACGGGACCCACGTCTGGGCATACCCTTCCCACTTAGGGCGAAATGCAAAACACACAAGATGATGGACGGAATGCTGCACATTGGCAAACATTCACCCCCAGTCACAGATCTGGGTTTAATCCATCGTTATTTTGCTTCACCACGCCACCCCAGTTCAGACATAGCCATATGCAAATCAGTCTTGACCCTGTGCCTCATGGGAACAGTCCAGACCGAACTGCCAAGCCATGTCTTCCCTGGACCGGAATCAAGCATCCTAGGACCGGTTTCAGGCTATCAGCCTTCATCAGCCAGGATAGCTTGACTCCAGTGGCGTAGTGAGCACGGGACCCACTTCTGGGCATACCCTTCCCACTTAGGGCGAAATGCAAAACACACAAGATGATGGACGGAATGCTGCACATTGGCAAACATTCAACCCCAGTCACAGATCTGGGTTTAATCCATCGTTATTTTGCTTCACCACGCCACCCCAGTTCAGACATAGCCATATGCAAATCAGTCTTGACCCTGTGCCTCATGGGAACAGTCCAGACCGAACTGCCAAGCCATGTCTTCCCTGGACCGGAATCAAGCATCCTAGGACCGGTTTCAGGCTATCAGCCTTCATCAGCCAGGATAGCTTGACCAGTGGCGTAGTGAGCACGGGACCCACGTCTGGGCATACCCTTCCCACTTAGGGCGAAATGCAAAACACACAAGATGATGGACGGAATGCTGCACATTGGCAAACATTCACCCCAAGTCACAGATCTGGGTTTAATCCATCGTTATTTTGCTTTACCACGCCACCCCAGTTCAGACATAGCCATATGCAAATCAGTCTTGACCCTGTGCCTCATGGGAACAGTCCAGACCGAACTGCCAAGCCATGTCTTCCCTGGACCGGAATCAAGCATCCTAGGACTGGTTTCAGGCTATCAGCCTTCATCAGCCAGGATAGCTTGACTCCAGTGGCGTAGTGAGCACGGGACCCACGTCTGGGCATACCCTTCCCACTTAGGGCAAAATGCAAAACACACAAGATGATGGACGGAATGCTGCACATTGGCAAACATTCACCCCCAGTCACAGATCTGGGTTTAATCCATCGTTATTTTGCTTCACCACGCCACCCCAGTTCAGACATAGCTATATGCAAATCAGTCTTGACCCTGTGCCTCATGGGAACAGTCCAGACCGAACTGCCAAGCCATGTCTTCCCTGGACCGGAATCAAGCATCCTAGGACCGGTTTCAGGCTATCAGCCTTCATCAGCCAGGATAGCTTGACTCCAGTGGCGTAGTGAGCACGGGACCCACGTCTGGGCATACCCTTCCCACTTAGGGCGAAATGCAAAACACACAAGATGATGGACGGAATGCTGCACATTGGCAAACATTTACCCCCAGTCACAGATCTGGGTTTAATCCATCGTTATTTTGCTTCACCACGCCACCCCAGTTCAGACATAGCCAAATGCAAATCAGTCTTGACCCTGTGCCTCATGGGAACAGTCCAGACCGAACTGCCAAGCCATGTCTTCCCTGGACCGGAATCAAGCATCCTAGGACCGGTTTCAGGTTTTCAGCCTTCATCAGCCAGCATAGCTTGACTCCAGTGGCGTAGTGAGCACGGGACCCATGTCTGGGCACCCTTCCCACTTAGGGCGAAATGCAAAACACACAAGATGATGGACGGAATGCTGCACATTGGCAAACATTCACCCCCAGTCACAGATCTGGGTTTAATCCATCGTTATTTTGCTTCACCACGCCACCCCAGTTCAGACATAGCCATATGCAAATCAGTCTTGACCCTGTGCCTCATGGGAACAGTCCAGACCGAACTGCCAAACCATGTCTTCCCTGGACCGGAATCAAGCATCCTAGGACCGGTTTCAGGCTATCAGCCTTCATCAGCCAGGATAGCTTGACTCCAGTGGCGTAGTGAGCACGGGACCCACGTCTGGGCATACCCTTCCCACTTAGGGCGAAATGCAAAACACACAAGATGATGGACGGAATGCTGCACATTGGCAAACATTCACCCCCAGTCACAGATCTGGGTTTAATCCATCGTTATTTTGCTTCACCACGCCACCCCAGTTCAGACATAGCCATATGCAAATCAGTCTTGACCCTGTGCCTCATGGGAACAGTCCTGACCGAACTGCCAAGCCATGTCTTCCCTGGACCGGAATCAAGCATCCTAGGACCGGTTTCAGGCTATCAGCCTTCATCAGCCAGGATAGCTTGACTCCAGTGGCGTAGTGAGCACGGGACCCACGTCTGGGCATACCCTTCCCACTTAGGGCGAAATGCAAAACACACAAGATGATGGACGGAATGCTGCACATTGGCAAACATTCACCCCCAGTCACAGATCTGGGTTTAATCCATCCATATTTTGCTTCACCACGCCACCCCAGTTCAGACATAGCTATATGCAAATCAGTCTTGACCCTGTGCCTCATGGGAACAGTCCAGACCGAACTGCCAAGCCATGTCTTCCCTGGACCGGAATCAAGCATCCTAGGACCGGTTTCAGGCTGTCAGCCTTCATCAGCCAGGATAGCTTGACTCCAGTGGCGTAGTGAGCACGGGACCCACGTCTGGGCATACCCTTCCCACTTAGGGCGAAATGCAAAACACACAAGATGATGGACGGAATGCTGCACTTTGGCAAACATTCACCCCCAGTCACAGATCTGGGTTTAATCCATCGTTATTTTGCTTCACCACGCCACCCCAGTTCAGACATAGCCATATGCAAATCAGTCTTGACCCTGTGCCTCATGGGAACAGTCCAGACCGAACTGCCAAGCCATGTCTTCCCTGGACCGGAATCAAGCATCCTAGGACCGGTTTCAGGCTATCAGCCTTCATCAGCCAGCATAGCTTGACTCCAGTGGCGTAGTGAGCACGGGACCCATGTCTGGGCACCCTTCCCACTTAGGGCGAAATGCAAAACACACAAGATGATGGACGGAATGCTGCACATTGGCAAACATTCACCCCCAGTCACAGATCTGGGTTTAATCCATCGTTATTTTGCTTCACCACGCCACCCCAGTTCAGACATAGCCATATGCAAATCAGTCTTGACCCTGTGCCTCATGGGAACAGTCCAGACCGAACTGCCAAACCATGTCTTCCCTGGACCGGAATCAAGCATCCTAGGACCGGTTTCAGGCTATCAGCCTTCATCAGCCAGGATAGCTTGACTCCAGTGGCGTAGTGAGCACGGGACCCACGTCTGGGCATACCCTTCCCACTTAGGGGCGAAATGCAAAACACACAAGATGATGGACGGAATGCTGCACATTGGCAAACATTCACCCCCAGTCACAGATCTGGGTTTAATCCATCGTTATTTTGCTTCACCACGCCACCCCAGTTCAGACATAGCCATATGCAAATCAGTCTTGACCCTGTGCCTCATGGGAACAGTCCTGACCGAACTGCCAAGCCATGTCTTCCCTGGACCGGAATCAAGCATCCTAGGACCGGTTTCAGGCTATCAGCCTTCATCAGCCAGGATAGCTTGACTCCAGTGGCGTAGTGAGCACGGGACCCACGTCTGGGCATACCCTTCCCACTTAGGGCGAAATGCAAAACACACAAGATGATGGACGGAATGCTGCACATTGGCAAACATTCACCCCCAGTCACAGATCTGGGTTTAATCCATCCATATTTTGCTTCACCACGCCACCCCAGTTCAGACATAGCTATATGCAAATCAGTCTTGACCCTGTGCCTCATGGGAACAGTCCAGACCGAACTGCCAAGCCATGTCTTCCCTGGACCGGAATCAAGCATCCTAGGACCGGTTTCAGGCTGTCAGCCTTCATCAGCCAGGATAGCTTGACTCCAGTGTCGTAGTGAGCACGGGACCCACGTCTGGGCATACCCTTCCCACTTAGGGCGAAATGCAAAACACACAAGATGATGGACGGAATGCTGCACTTTGGCAAACATTCACCCCCAGTCACAGATCTGGGTTTAATCCATCGTTATTTTGCTTCACCACGCCACCCCAGTTCAGACATAGCTATATGCAAATCAGTCTTGACCCTGTGCCTCATGGGAACAGTCCAGACCGAACTGCCAAGCCATATCTTCCCTGGACCGGAATCAAGCATCCTAGGACCGGTTTCAGGCTATCAGCCTTCATCAGCCAGGATAGCTTGACTCCAGTGGCGTAGTGAGCACGGGACCCACGTCTGGGCATACCCTTCCCACTTAGGGCGAAATGCAAAACACACAAGATGATGGACGGAATGCTGCACATTGGCAAACATTTACCCCCAGTCACAGATCTGGGTTTAATCCATCGTTATTTTGCTTCACCACGCCACCCCAGTTCAGACATAGCCAAATGCAAATCAGTCTTGACCCTGTGCCTCATGGGAACAGTCCAGACCGAACTGCCAAGCCATGTCTTCCCTGGACCGGAATCAAGCATCCTAGGACCGGTTTCAGGTTTTCAGCCTTCATCAGCCAGCATAGCTTGACTCCAGTGGCGTAGTGAGCACGGGACCCATGTCTGGGCACCCTTCCCACTTAGGGCGAAATGCAAAACACACAAGATGATGGACGGAATGCTGCACATTGGCAAACATTCACCCCCAGTCACAGATCTGGGTTTAATCCATCGTTATTTTGCTTCACCACGCCACCCCAGTTCAGACATAGCCATATGCAAATCAGTCTTGACCCTGTGCCTCATGG
Organism: Calotriton arnoldi; assembly: GCA_963921515.1. NCBI lineage: Eukaryota > Metazoa > Chordata > Amphibia > Caudata > Salamandridae > Calotriton > Calotriton arnoldi. The sequence goes on along the minus strand of CAWUFW010015429.1, from coordinate 262,961 downwards.
GAACAGTCCAGACCGAACTGCCAAACCATGTCTTCCCTGGACCGGAATCAAGCATCCTAGGACCGGTTTCAGGCTATCAGCCTTCATCAGCCAGGATAGCTTGACTCCAGTGGCGTAGTGAGCACGGGACCCACGTCTGGGCATACCCTTCCCACTTAGGGCGAAATGCAAAACACACAAGATGATGGACGGAATGCTGCACATTGGCAAACATTCACCCCCAGTCACAGATCTGGGTTTAATCCATCGTTATTTTGCTTCACCACGCCACCCCAGTTCAGACATAGCCATATGCAAATCAGTCTTGACCCTGTGCCTCATGGGAACAGTCCTGACCGAACTGCCAAGCCATGTCTTCCCTGGACCGGAATCAAGCATCCTAGGACCGGTTTCAGGCTATCAGCCTTCATCAGCCAGGATAGCTTGACTCCAGTGGCGTAGTGAGCACGGGACCCACGTCTGGGCATACCCTTCCCACTTAGGGCGAAATGCAAAACACACAAGATGATGGACGGAATGCTGCACATTGGCAAACATTCACCCCCAGTCACAGATCTGGGTTTAATCCATCCATATTTTGCTTCACCACGCCACCCCAGTTCAGACATAGCTATATGCAAATCAGTCTTGACCCTGTGCCTCATGGGAACAGTCCAGACCGAACTGCCAAGCCATGTCTTCCCTGGACCGGAATCAAGCATCCTAGGACCGGTTTCAGGCTGTCAGCCTTCATCAGCCAGGATAGCTTGACTCCAGTGGCGTAGTGAGCACGGGACCCACGTCTGGGCATACCCTTCCCACTTAGGGCGAAATGCAAAACACACAAGATGATGGACGGAATGCTGCACTTTGGCAAACATTCACCCCCAGTCACAGATCTGGGTTTAATCCATCGTTATTTTGCTTCACCACGCCACCCCAGTTCAGACATAGCCATATGCAAATCAGTCTTGACCCTGTGCCTCATGGGAACAGTCCAGACCGAACTGCCAAGCCATGTCTTCCCTGGACCGGAATCAAGCATCCTAGGACCGGTTTCAGGCTATCAGCCTTCATCAGCCAGCATAGCTTGACTCCAGTGGCGTAGTGAGCACGGGACCCATGTCTGGGCACCCTTCCCACTTAGGGGCGAAATGCAAAACACACAAGATGATGGACGGAATGCTGCACATTGGCAAACATTCACCCCCAGTCACAGATCTGGGTTTAATCCATCGTTATTTTGCTTCACCACGCCACCCCAGTTCAGACATAGCCATATGCAAATCAGTCTTGACCCTGTGCCTCATGGGAACAGTCCAGACCGAACTGCCAAACCATGTCTTCCCTGGACCGGAATCAAGCATCCTAGGACCGGTTTCAGGCTATCAGCCTTCATCAGCCAGGATAGCTTGACTCCAGTGGCGTAGTGAGCACGGGACCCACGTCTGGGCATACCCTTCCCACTTAGGGCGAAATGCAAAACACACAAGATGATGGACGGAATGCTGCACATTGGCAAACATTCACCCCCAGTCACAGATCTGGGTTTAATCCATCGTTATTTTGCTTCACCACGCCACCCCAGTTCAGACATAGCCATATGCAAATCAGTCTTGACCCTGTGCCTCATGGGAACAGTCCTGACCGAACTGCCAAGCCATGTCTTCCCTGGACCGGAATCAAGCATCCTAGGACCGGTTTCAGGCTATCAGCCTTCATCAGCCAGGATAGCTTGACTCCAGTGGCGTAGTGAGCACGGGACCCACGTCTGGGCATACCCTTCCCACTTAGGGCGAAATGCAAAACACACAAGATGATGGACGGAATGCTGCACATTGGCAAACATTCACCCCCAGTCACAGATCTGGGTTTAATCCATCCATATTTTGTTTCACCACGCCACCCCAGTTCAGACATAGCTGTATGCAAATCAGTCTTGACCCTGTGCCTCATGGGAACAGTCCAGAACGAACTGCCAAGCCATGTCTTCCCTGGACCGGAATCAAGCATCCTAGGACCGGTTTCAGGCTGTCAGCCTTCATCAGCCAGGATAGCTTGACTCCAGTGGCGTAGTGAGCACGGGACCCACGTCTGGGCATACCCTTCCCACTTAGGGCGAAATGCAAAACACACAAGATGATGGACGGAATGCTGCACTTTGGCAAACATTCACCCCCAGTCACAGATCTGGGTTTAATCCATCGTTATTTTGCTTCACCACGCCACCCCAGTTCAGACATAGCCATATGCAAATCAGTCTTGACCCTGTGCCTCATGGGAACAGTCCAGACCGAACTGCCAAGCCATGTCTTCCCTGGACCGGAATCAAGCATCCTAGGACCGGTTTCAGGCTATCAGCCTTCATCAGCCAGGATAGCTTGACTCCAGTGGCGTAGTGAGCACGGGACCAACGTCTGGGCATACCCTTCCCACTTAGGGCGAAATGCAAAACACACAAGATGATGGACGGAATGCTGCACATTGGCAAACATTCACCCCCAGTCACAGATCTGGGTTTAATCCATCATTATTTTGCTTCACCACGCCACCCCAGTTCAGACATAGCCATATGCAAATCAGTCTTGACCCTGTGCCTCATGGGAACAGTCCAGACCGAACTGCCAAGCCATGTCTTCCCTGGACCGGAATCAAGCATCCTAGGACCGGTTTCAGGCTATCAGCCTTCATCAGCCAGGATAGCTTGACTCCAGTGGCGTAGTGAGCACGGGACCCGCGTCTGGGCATACCCTTCCCACTTAGGGCGAAATGCAAAACACACAAGATGATGGACGGAATGCTGCACATTGGCAAACATTCACCCCCAGTCACAGATCTGGGTTTAATCCATAGTTATTTTGCTTCACCACGCCACCCCAGTTCAGACATAGCCATATGCAAATCAGTCTTGACCCTGTGCCTCATGGGAACAGTCCTGACCGAACTGCCAAGCCATGTCTTCCCTGGACCGGAATCAAGCATCCTAGGACCGGTTTCAGGCTATCAGCCTTCATCAGCCAGGATAGCTTGACTCCAGTGGCGTAGTGAGCACGGGACCCACGTCTGGGCATACCCTTCCCACTTAGGGCGAAATGCAAAACACACAAGATGATGGACGGAATGCTGCACATTGGCAAACATTCACCCCCAGTCACAGATCTGGGTTTAATCCATCGTTATTTTGCTTCACCACGCCACCCCAGTTCAGACATAGCTATATGCAAATCAGTCTTGACCCTGTGCCTCATGGGAACAGTCCAGACCGAACTGCCAAGCCATGTCTTCCCTGGACCGGAATCAAGCATCCTAGGACCGGTTTCAGGCTATCAGCCTTCATCAGCCAGGATAGCTTGACTCCAGTGGCGTAGTGAGCACGGGACCCACGTCTGGGCATACCCTTCCCACTTAGGGCGAAATGCAAAACACACAAGATGATGGACGGAATGCTGCACATTGGCAAACATTTACCCCCAGTCACAGATCTGGGTTTAATCCATCGTTATTTTGCTTCACCACGCCACCCCAGTTCAGACATAGCCATATGCAAATCAGTCTTGACCCTGTGCCTCATGGGAACAGTCCAGACCGAACTGCCAAGCCATGTCTTCCCTGGACCGGAATCAAGCATCCTAGGACCGGTTTCAGGCTATCAGCCTTCATCAGCCAGGATAGCTTGACTCCAGTGGCGTAGTGAGCACGGGACCCACGTCTGGGCATACCCTTCCCACTTAGGGCGAAATGCAAAACACACAAGATGATGGACGGAATGCTGCACATTGGCAAACATTCACCCCCAGTCACAGATCTGGGTTTAATCCATCATTATTTTGCTTCACCACGCCACCCCAGGTCAGACATAGCCATATGCAAATCAGTCTTGACCCTGTGCCTCATGGGAACAGTCCAGACCGAACTGCCAAGCCATGTCTTCCCTGGACCGGAATCAAGCATCCTAGGACCGGTTTCAGGCTATCAGCCTTCATCAGCCAGGATAGCTTGACTCCAGTGGCGTAGTGAGCACGGGACCCACGTCTGGGCATACCCTTCCCACTTAGGGCGAAATGCAAAACACACAAGATGATGGACGGAATGCTGCACATTGGCAAACATTCACCCCCAGTCACAGATCTGGGTTTAATCCATCGTTATTTTGCTTCACCACGCCACCCCAGTTCAGACATAGCTATATGCAAATCAGTCTTGACCCTGTGCCTCATGGGAACAGTCCAGACCGAACTGCCAAGCCATGTCTTCCCTGGACCGGAATCAAGCATCCTAGGACCGGTTTCAGGCTATCAGCCTTCATCAGCCAGGATAGCTTGACTCCAGTGGCGTAGTGAGCACGGGACCCACGTCTGGGCATACCCTTCCCACTTAGGGCGAAATGCAAAACACACAAGATGATGGACGGAATGCTGCACATTGGCAAACATTTACCCCCAGTCACAGATCTGGGTTTAATCCATCGTTATTTTGCTTCACCACGCCACTCCCAGTTCAGACATAGTCATATGCAAATCAGTCTTGACCCTGTGCCTCATGGGAACAGTCCAGACCGAACTGCCAAGCCATGTCTTCCCTGGACCGGAATCAAGCATCCTAGGACCGGTTTCAGGCTATCAGCCTTCATCAGCCAGGATAGCTTGACTCCAGTGGCGTAGTGAGCACGGGACCCACGTCTGGGCATACCCTTCCCACTTAGGGCGAAATGCAAAACACACAAGATGATGGACGGAATGCTGCACATTGGCAAACATTTACCCCCAGTCACAGATCTGGGTTTAATCCATCGTTATTTTGCTTCACCACGCCACCCCAGTTCAGACATAGCCATATGCAAATCAGTCTTGACCCTGTGCCTCATGGGAACAGTCCAGACCGAACTGCCAAGCCATGTCTTCCCTGGACCGGAATCAAGCATCCTAGGACCGGTTTCAGGTTTTCAGCCTTCATCAGCCAGCATAGCTTGACTCCAGTGGCGTAGTGAGCACGGGACCCATGTCTGGGCACCCTTCCCACTTAGGGCGAAATGCAAAACACACAAGATGATGGACGGAATGCTGCACATTGGCAAACATTCACCCCCAGTCACAGATCTGGGTTTAATCCATCGTTATTTTGCTTCACCACGCCACCCCAGTTCAGACATAGCCATATGCAAATCAGTCTTGACCCTGTGCCTCATGGGAACAGTCCAGACCGAACTGCCAAACCATGTCTTCCCTGGACCGGAATCAAGCATCCTAGGACCGGTTTCAGGCTATCAGCCTTCATCAGCCAGGATAGCTTGACTCCAGTGGCGTAGTGAGCACGGGACCCACGTCTGGGCATACCCTTCCCACTTAGGGCGAAATGCAAAACACACAAGATGATGGACGGAATGCTGCACATTGGCAAACATTCACCCCCAGTCACAGATCTGGGTTTAATCCATCGTTATTTTGCTTCACCACGCCACCCCAGTTCAGACATAGCCATATGCAAATCAGTCTTGACCCTGTGCCTCATGGGAACAGTCCTGACCGAACTGCCAAGCCATGTCTTCCCTGGACCGGAATCAAGCATCCTAGGACCGGTTTCAGGCTATCAGCCTTCATCAGCCAGGATAGCTTGACTCCAGTGGCGTAGTGAGCACGGGACCCACGTCTGGGCATACCCTTCCCACTTAGGGCGAAATGCAAAACACACAAGATGATGGACGGAATGCTGCACATTGGCAAACATTCACCCCCAGTCACAGATCTGGGTTTAATCCATCCATATTTTGCTTCACCACGCCACCCCAGTTCAGACATAGCTATATGCAAATCAGTCTTGACCCTGTGCCTCATGGGAACAGTCCAGACCGAACTGCCAAGCCATGTCTTCCCTGGACCGGAATCAAGCATCCTAGGACCGGTTTCAGGCTGTCAGCCTTCATCAGCCAGGATAGCTTGACTCCAGTGGCGTAGTGAGCACGGGACCCACGTCTGGGCATACCCTTCCCACTTAGGGCGAAATGCAAAACACACAAGATGATGGACGGAATGCTGCACTTTGGCAAACATTCACCCCCAGTCACAGATCTGGGTTTAATCCATCGTTATTTTGCTTCACCACGCCACCCCAGTTCAGACATAGCCATATGCAAATCAGTCTTGACCCTGTGCCTCATGGGAACAGTCCAGACCGAACTGCCAAGCCATGTCTTCCCTGGACCGGAATCAAGCATCCTAGGACCGGTTTCAGGCTATCAGCCTTCATCAGCCAGCATAGCTTGACTCCAGTGGCGTAGTGAGCACGGGACCCATGTCTGGGCACCCTTCCCACTTAGGGCGAAATGCAAAACACACAAGATGATGGACGGAATGCTGCACATTGGCAAACATTCACCCCCAGTCACAGATCTGGGTTTAATCCATCGTTATTTTGCTTCACCACGCCACCCCAGTTCAGACATAGCCATATGCAAATCAGTCTTGACCCTGTGCCTCATGGGAACAGTCCAGACCGAACTGCCAAACCATGTCTTCCCTGGACCGGAATCAAGCATCCTAGGACCGGTTTCAGGCTATCAGCCTTCATCAGCCAGGATAGCTTGACTCCAGTGGCGTAGTGAGCACGGGACCCACGTCTGGGCATACCCTTCCCACTTAGGGCGAAATGCAAAACACACAAGATGATGGACGGAATGCTGCACATTGGCAAACATTCACCCCCAGTCACAGATCTGGGTTTAATCCATCGTTATTTTGCTTCACCACGCCACCCCAGTTCAGACATAGCCATATGCAAATCAGTCTTGACCCTGTGCCTCATGGGAACAGTCCTGACCGAACTGCCAAGCCATGTCTTCCCTGGACCGGAATCAAGCATCCTAGGACCGGTTTCAGGCTATCAGCCTTCATCAGCCAGGATAGCTTGACTCCAGTGGCGTAGTGAGCACGGGACCCACGTCTGGGCATACCCTTCCCACTTAGGGCGAAATGCAAAACACACAAGATGATGGACGGAATGCTGCACATTGGCAAACATTCACCCCCAGTCACAGATCTGGGTTTAATCCATCCATATTTTGTTTCACCACGCCACCCCAGTTCAGACATAGCTGTATGCAAATCAGTCTTGACCCTGTGCCTCATGGGAACAGTCCAGAACGAACTGCCAAGCCATGTCTTCCTGGACCGGAATCAAGCATCCTAGGACCGGTTTCAGGCTGTCAGCCTTCATCAGCCAGGATAGCTTGACTCCAGTGGCGTAGTGAGCACGGGACCCACGTCTGGGCATACCCTTCCCACTTAGGGCGAAATGCAAAACACACAAGATGATGGACGGAATGCTGCACTTTGGCAAACATTCACCCCCAGTCACAGATCTGGGTTTAATCCATCGTTATTTTGCTTCACCACGCCACCCCAGTTCAGACATAGCCATATGCAAATCAGTCTTGACCCTGTGCCTCATGGGAACAGTCCAGACCGAACTGCCAAGCCATGTCTTCCCTGGACCGGAATCAAGCATCCTAGGACCGGTTTCAGGCTATCAGCCTTCATCAGCCAGGATAGCTTGACTCCAGTGGCGTAGTGAGCACGGGACCAACGTCTGGGCATACCCTTCCCACTTAGGGCGAAATGCAAAACACACAAGATGATGGACGGAATGCTGCACATTGGCAAACATTCACCCCCAGTCACAGATCTGGGTTTAATCCATCATTATTTTGCTTCACCACGCCACCCCAGTTCAGACATAGCCATATGCAAATCAGTCTTGACCCTGTGCCTCATGGGAACAGTCCAGACCGAACTGCCAAGCCATGTCTTCCCTGGACCGGAATCAAGCATCCTAGGACCGGTTTCAGGCTATCAGCCTTCATCAGCCAGGATAGCTTGACTCCAGTGGCGTAGTGAGCACGGGACCCGCGTCTGGGCATACCCTTCCCACTTAGGGCGAAATGCAAAACACACAAGATGATGGACGGAATGCTGCACATTGGCAAACATTCACCCCCAGTCACAGATCTGGGTTTAATCCATAGTTATTTTGCTTCACCACGCCACCCCAGTTCAGACATAGCCATATGCAAATCAGTCTTGACCCTGTGCCTCATGGGAACAGTCCTGACCGAACTGCCAAGCCATGTCTTCCCTGGACCGGAATCAAGCATCCTAGGACCGGTTTCAGGCTATCAGCCTTCATCAGCCAGGATAGCTTGACTCCAGTGGCGTAGTGAGCACGGGACCCACGTCTGGGCATACCCTTCCCACTTAGGGCGAAATGCAAAACACACAAGATGATGGACGGAATGCTGCACATTGGCAAACATTCACCCCCAGTCACAGATCTGGGTTTAATCCATCGTTATTTTGCTTCACCACGCCACCCCAGTTCAGACATAGCTATATGCAAATCAGTCTTGACCCTGTGCCTCATGGGAACAGTCCAGACCGAACTGCCAAGCCATGTCTTCCCTGGACCGGAATCAAGCATCCTAGGACCGGTTTCAGGCTATCAGCCTTCATCAGCCAGGATAGCTTGACTCCAGTGGCGTAGTGAGCACGGGACCCACGTCTGGGCATACCCTTCCCACTTAGGGCGAAATGCAAAACACACAAGATGATGGACGGAATGCTGCACATTGGCAAACATTTACCCCCAGTCACAGATCTGGGTTTAATCCATCGTTATTTTGCTTCACCACGCCACCCCAGTTCAGACATAGCCATATGCAAATCAGTCTTGACCCTGTGCCTCATGGGAACAGTCCAGACCGAACTGCCAAGCCATGTCTTCCCTGGACCGGAATCAAGCATCCTAGGACCGGTTTCAGGCTATCAGCCTTCATCAGCCAGGATAGCTTGACTCCAGTGGCGTAGTGAGCACGGGACCCACGTCTGGGCATACCCTTCCCACTTAGGGCGAAATGCAAAACACACAAGATGATGGACGGAATGCTGCACATTGGCAAACATTCACCCCCAGTCACAGATCTGGGTTTAATCCATCATTATTTTGCTTCACCACGCCACCCCAGGTCAGACATAGCCATATGCAAATCAGTCTTGACCCTGTGCCTCATGGGAACAGTCCAGACCGAACTGCCAAGCCATGTCTTCCCTGGACCGGAATCAAGCATCCTAGGACCGGTTTCAGGCTATCAGCCTTCATCAGCCAGGATAGCTTGACTCCAGTGGCGTAGTGAGCACGGGACCCACGTCTGGGCATACCCTTCCCACTTAGGGCGAAATGCAAAACACACAAGATGATGGACGGAATGCTGCACATTGGCAAACATTCACCCCCAGTCACAGATCTGGGTTTAATCCATCGTTATTTTGCTTCACCACGCCACCCCAGTTCAGACATAGCTATATGCAAATCAGTCTTGACCCTGTGCCTCATGGGAACAGTCCAGACCGAACTGCCAAGCCATGTCTTCCCTGGACCGGAATCAAGCATCCTAGGACCGGTTTCAGGCTATCAGCCTTCATCAGCCAGGATAGCTTGACTCCAGTGGCGTAGTGAGCACGGGACCCACGTCTGGGCATACCCTTCCCACTTAGGGCGAAATGCAAAACACACAAGATGATGGACGGAATGCTGCACATTGGCAAACATTTACCCCCAGTCACAGATCTGGGTTTAATCCATCGTTATTTTGCTTCACCACGCCACCCCAGTTCAGACATAGTCATATGCAAATCAGTCTTGACCCTGTGCCTCATGGGAACAGTCCAGACCGAAATGCCAAGCCATGTCTTCCCTGGACCGGAATCAAGCATCCTAGGACCGGTTTCAGGCTATCAGCCTTCATCAGCCAGGATAGCTTGACTCCAGTGGCGTAGTGAGCACGGGACCCACGTCTGGGCATACCCTTCCCACTTAGGGCGAAATGCAAAACACACAAGATGATGGACGGAATGCTGCACATTGGCAAACATTCACCCCCAGTCACAGATCTGGGTTTAATCCATCATTATTTTGCTTCACCACGTCACCCCAGTTCAGACATAGCCATATGCAAATCAGTCTTGACCCTGTGCCTCATGGGAACAGTCCAGACCGAACTGCCAAGCCATGTCTTCCCTGGACCGGAATCAAGCATCCTAGGACCGGTTTCAGGCTATCAGCCTTCATCAGCCAGGATAGCTTGACTCCAGTGGCGTAGTGAGCACGGGACCCACGTCTGGGCATACCCTTCCCACTTAGGGCGAAATGCAAAACACACAAGATGATGGACGGAATGCTGCACATTGGCAAACATTCACCCCCAGTCACAGATCTGGGTTTAATCCATCATTATTTTGCTTCACCACGCCACCCCAGTTCAGACATAGCCATATGCAAATCAGTCTTGACCCTGTGCCTCATGGGAACAGTCCAGACCGAACTGCCAAGCCATGTCTTCCCTGGACCGGAATCATGCATCCTAGGACTGGTTTCAGGCTATCAGCCTTCATCAGCCAGGATAGCTTGACTCCAGTGGCGTAGTGAGCACGGGACCCACGTCTGGGCATACCCTTCCCACTTAGGGCGAAATGCAAAACACACAAGATGATGGACGGAATGCTGCACATTGTCAAACATTCACCCCCAGTCACAGATCTGGGTTTAATCCATCGTTATTTTGCTTCACCACGCCACCCCAGTTCAGACATAGCCATATGCAAATCAGTCTTGACCCTGTGCCTCATTGGAACAGTCCAGACCGAACTGCCAAGCCATGTCTTCCCTGGACTGGAATCAAGCATCCTAGGACCGGTTTCAGGCTATCAGCCTTCATCAGCCAGGATAGCTTGACTCCAGTGGCATAGTGAGCACGGGACCCACGTCTGGGCATACCCTTCCCACTTAGGGCGAAATGCAAAACACACAAGATGATGGACGGAATGCTGCACATTGGCAAACATTCACCCCCAGTCACAGATCTGGGTTTAATCCATCGTTATTTTGCTTCATACGCCACCCCAGTTCAGACATAGCCATATGCAAATCAGTCTTGACCCTGTGCCTCATGGGAACAGTCCAGACCGAACTGTCAAGCCATGTCTTCCCTGGACCGGAATCAAGCATCCTAGGACCGGTTTCAGGCTATCAGCCTTCATCAGCCAGGATAGCTTTACTCCAGTGGCATAGTGAGCACGGGACCCACGTCTGGGCATACCCTTCCCACTTAGGGCGAAATGCAAAACACACAAGATGATGGACGGAATGCTGCACATTGGCAAACATTCACCCCCAGTCACAGATCTGGGTTTAATCCATCGTTATTTTGCTTCACCACGCCACCCCAGTTCAGACATAGCCATATGCAAATCAGTCTTGACCCTGTGCCTCATGGGAACAGTCCAGACCGAACTGCCAAGCCATGTCTTCCCTGGACCGGAATCAAGCATCCTAGGACCGGTTTCAGGCTATCAGCCTTCATCAGCCAGGATAGTTTGACTCCAGTGGCGTAGTGAGCACGGGACCCACGTCTGGGCATACCCTTCCCACTTAGGGCGAAATGCAAAACACACAAGATGATGGACGGAATGCTGCACATTGGCAATCATTCACCCCCAGTCACAGATCTGGGTTTAATCCATCGTTATTTTGCTTCACCACGCCACCCCAGTTCAGACATAGCCATATGCAAATAAGTCTTGACCCTGTGCCTCATGGGAACAGTCCAGACCGAACTGCCAAGCCATGTCTTCCCTGGACCGGAATCAAGCATCCTAGGACCGGTTTCAGGCTATCAGCCTTCATCAGCCAGGATAGCTTGACTCCAGTGGCGTAGTGAGCACGGGACCCACGTCTGGGCATACCCTTCCCACTTAGGGCGAAATGCAAAACACACAAGATGATGGACGGAATGCTGCACATTGGCAAACATTCACCCCCAGTCACAGATCTGGGTTTAATCCATCGTTATTTTGCTTCACCACGCCACCCCAGTTCAGACATAGTCATATGCAAATCAGTCTTGACCCTGTGCCTCATGGGAACAGTCCAGACCGAAATGCCAAGCCATGTCTTCCCTGGACCGGAATCAAGCATCCTAGGACCGGTTTCAGGCTATCAGCCTTCATCAGCCAGGATAGCTTGACTCCAGTGGCGTAGTGAGCACGGGACCCACGTCTGGGCATACCCTTCCCACTTAGGGCGAAATGCAAAACACACAAGATGATGGACGGAATGCTGCACATTGGCAAACATTCACCCCCAGTCACAGATCTGGGTTTAATCCATCATTATTTTGCTTCACCACGCCACCCCAGTTCAGACATAGCCATATGCAAATCAGTCTTGACCCTGTGCCTCATGGGAACAGTCCAGACCGAACTGCCAAGCCATGTCTTCCCTGGACCGGAATCAAGCATCCTAGGACCGGTTTCAGGCTATCAGCCTTCATCAGCCAGGATAGCTTGACTCCAGTGGCGTAGTGAGCACGGGACCCACGTCTGGGCATACCCTTCCCACTTAGGGCGAAATGCAAAACACACAAGATGATGGACGGAATGCTGCACATTGGCAAACATTCACCCCCAGTCACAGATCTGGGTTTAATCCATCATTATTTTGCTTCACCACGCCACTCCCAGTTCAGACATAGCCATATGCAAATCAGTCTTGACCCTGTGCCTCATGGGAACAGTCCAGACCGAACTGCCAAGCCATGTCTTCCCTGGACCGGAATCATGCATCCTAGGACTGGTTTCAGGCTATCAGCCTTCATCAGCCAGGATAGCTTGACTCCAGTGGCGTAGTGAGCACGGGACCCACGTCTGGGCATACCCTTCCCACTTAGGGCGAAATGCAAAACACACAAGATGATGGACGGAATGCTGCACATTGTCAAACATTCACCCCCAGTCACAGATCTGGGTTTAATCCATCGTTATTTTGCTTCACCACGCCACCCCAGTTCAGACATAGCCATATGCAAATCAGTCTTGACCCTGTGCCTCATTGGAACAGTCCAGACCGAACTGCCAAGCCATGTCTTCCCTGGACTGGAATCAAGCATCCTAGGACCGGTTTCAGGCTATCAGCCTTCATCAGCCAGGATAGCTTGACTCCAGTGGCATAGTGAGCACGGGACCCACGTCTGGGCATACCCTTCCCACTTAGGGCGAAATGCAAAACACACAAGATGATGGACGGAATGCTGCACATTGGCAAACATTCACCCCCAGTCACAGATCTGGGTTTAATCCATCGTTATTTTGCTTCATACGCCACCCCAGTTCAGACATAGCCATATGCAAATCAGTCTTGACCCTGTGCCTCATGGGAACAGTCCAGACCGAACTGTCAAGCCATGTCTTCCCTGGACCGGAATCAAGCATCCTAGGACCGGTTTCAGGCTATCAGCCTTCATCAGCCAGGATAGCTTTACTCCAGTGGCATAGTGAGCACGGGACCCACGTCTGGGCATACCCTTCCCACTTAGGGCGAAATGCAAAACACACAAGATGATGGACGGAATGCTGCACATTGGCAAACATTCACCCCCAGTCACAGATCTGGGTTTAATCCATCGTTATTTTGCTTCACCACGCCACCCCAGTTCAGACATAGCCATATGCAAATCAGTCTTGACCCTGTGCCTCATGGGAACAGTCCAGACCGAACTGCCAAGCCATGTCTTCCCTGGACCGGAATCAAGCATCCTAGGACCGGTTTCAGGCTATCAGCCTTCATCAGCCAGGATAGTTTGACTCCAGTGGCGTAGTGAGCACGGGACCCACGTCTGGGCATACCCTTCCCACTTAGGGCGAAATGCAAAACACACAAGATGATGGACGGAATGCTGCACATTGGCAATCATTCACCCCCAGTCACAGATCTGGGTTTAATCCATCGTTATTTTGCTTCACCACGCCACCCCAGTTCAGACATAGCCATATGCAAATAAGTCTTGACCCTGTGCCTCATGGGAACAGTCCAGACCGAACTGCCAAGCCATGTCTTCCCTGGACCGGAATCAAGCATCCTAGGACCGGTTTCAGGCTATCAGCCTTCATCAGCCAGGATAGCTTGACTCCAGTGGCGTAGTGAGCACGGGACCCACGTCTGGGCATACCCTTCCCACTTAGGGCGAAATGCAAAACACACAAGATGATGGACGGAATGCTGCACATTGGCAAACATTCACCCCCAGTCACAGATCTGGGTTTAATCCATCGTTATTTTGCTTCACCACGCCACCCCAGTTCAGACATAGCTATATGCAAATCAGTCTTGACCCTGTGCCTCATGGGAACAGTCCAGACCGAACTGCCAAGCCATGTCTTCCCTGGACCGGAATCAAGCATCCTAGGACCGGTTTCAGGCTATCAGCCTTCATCAGCCAGGATAGCTTGACTCCAGTGGCGTAGTGAGCACGGGACCCACGTCTGGGCATACCCTTCCCACTTAGGGCGAAATGCAAAACACACAAGATGATGGACGGAATGCTGCACATTGGCAAACATTTACCCCCAGTCACAGATCTGGGTTTAATCCATCGTTATTTTGCTTCACCACGCCACCCCAGTTCAGACATAGTCATATGCAAATCAGTCTTGACCCTGTGCCTCATGGGAACAGTCCAGACCGAACTGCCAAGCCATGTCTTCCCTGGACCGGAATCAAGCATCCTAGGACCGGTTTCAGGCTATCAGCCTTCATCAGCCAGGATAGCTTGACTCCAGTGGCGTAGTGAGCACGGGACCCACGTCTGGGCATACCCTTCCCACTTAGGGCGAAATGCAAAACACACAAGATGATGGACGGAATGCTGCACATTGGCAAACATTCACCCCCAGTCACAGATCTGGGTTTAATCCATCATTATTTTGCTTCACCACGCCACCCCAGTTCAGAGATAGCCATATGCAAATCAGTCTTGACCCTGTGCCTCATGGGAACAGTCCAGACCGAACTGCCAAGCCATGTCTTCCCTGGACCGGAATCAAGCATCCTAGGACCGGTTTCAGGCTATCAGCCTTCATCAGCCAGGATAGCTTGACTCCAGTGGCGTAGTGAGCACGGGACCCACGTCTGGGCATACCCTTCCCACTTAGGGCGAAATGCAAAACACACAAGATGATGGACGGAATGCTGCACATTGGCAAACATTCACCCCCAGTCACAGATCTGGGTTTAATCCATCATTATTTTGCTTCACCACGCCACCCCAGTTCAGACATAGCCATATGCAAATCAGTCTTGACCCTGTGCCTCATGGGAACAGTCCAGACCGAACTGCCAAGCCATGTCTTCCCTGGACCGGAATCATGCATCCTAGGACTGGTTTCAGGCTATCAGCCTTCATCAGCCAGGATAGCTTGACTCCAGTGGCGTAGTGAGCACGGGACCCACGTCTGGGCATACCCTTCCCACTTAGGGCGAAATGCAAAACACACAAGATGATGGACGGAATGCTGCACATTGGCAAACATTCACCCCCAGTCACAGATCTGGGTTTAATCCATCGTTATTTTGCTTCACCACGCCACCCCAGTTCAGACATAGCCATATGCAAATCAGTCTTGACCCTGTGCCTCATTGGAACAGTCCAGACCGAACTGCCAAGCCATGTCTTCCCTGGACTGGAATCAAGCATCCTAGGACCGGTTTCAGGCTATCAGCCTTCATCAGCCAGGATAGCTTGACTCCAGTGGCATAGTGAGCACGGGACCCACGTCTGGGCATACCCTTCCCACTTAGGGCGAAATGCAAAACACACAAGATGATGGACGGAATGCTGCACATTGGCAAACATTCACCCCCAGTCACAGATCTGGGTTTAATCCATCGTTATTTTGCTTCATACGCCACCCCAGTTCAGACATAGCCATATGCAAATCAGTCTTGACCCTGTGCCTCATGGGAACAGTCCAGACCGAACTGCCAAGCCATGTCTTCCCTGGACCGGAATCAAGCATCCTAGGACCGGTTTCAGGCTATCAGCCTTCATCAGCCAGGATAGCTTTACTCCAGTGGCATAGTGAGCACGGGACCCACGTCTGGGCATACCCTTCCCACTTAGGGCGAAATGCAAAACACACAAGATGATGGACGGAATGCTGCACATTGGCAAACATTCACCCCCAGTCACAGATCTGGGTTTAATCCATCGTTATTTTGCTTCACCACGCCACCCCAGTTCAGACATAGCCATATGCAAATCAGTCTTGACCCTGTGCCTCATGGGAACAGTCCAGACCGAACTGCCAAGCCATGTCTTCCCTGGACCGGAATCAAGCATCCTAGGACCGGTTTCAGGCTATCAGCCTTCATCAGCCAGGATAGTTTGACTCCAGTGGCGTAGTGAGCACGGGACCCACGTCTGGGCATACCCTTCCCACTTAGGGCGAAATGCAAAACACACAAGATGATGGACGGAATGCTGCACATTGGCAATCATTCACCCCCAGTCACAGATCTGGGTTTAATCCATCGTTATTTTGCTTCACCACGCCACCCCAGTTCAGACATAGCCATATGCAAATAAGTCTTGACCCTGTGCCTCATGGGAACAGTCCAGACCGAACTGCCAAGCCATGTCTTCCCTGGACCGGAATCAAGCATCCTAGGACCGGTTTCAGGCTATCAGCCTTCATCAGCCAGGATAGCTTGACTCCAGTGGCGTAGTGAGCACGGGACCCACGTCTGGGCATACCCTTCCCACTTAGGGCGAAATGCAAAACACACAAGATGATGGACGGAATGCTGCACATTGGCAAACATTCACCCCCAGTCACAGATCTGGGTTTAATCCATCGTTATTTTGCTTCACCACGCCACCCCAGTTCAGACGTAGCCATATGCAAATCAGTCTTGACCCTGTGCCTCATGGGAACAGTCCAGACCGAACTGCCAAGCCATGTCTTCCCTGGACCGGAATCAAGCATCCTAGGACTGGTTTCAGGCTATCAGCCTTCATCAGCCAGGATAGCTTGACTCCAGTGGCGTAGTGAGCACGGGACCCACGTCTGGGCATACCATTCCCACTTAGGGCGAAATGCAAAACACACAAGATGATGGACGGAATGCTGCACATTGGCAAACATTCACCCCCAGTCACAGATCTGGGTTTAATCCATCGTTATTTTGCTTCACCACGCCACCCCAGTTCAGACATAGCCATATGGAAATCAGTCTTGACCCTGTGCCTCATGGGAACAGTCCAGACCGAACTGCCAAGCCATGTCTTCCCTGGACCGGAATCAAGCATCCTAGGACCGGTTTCAGGCTATCAGCCTTCATCAGCCAGGATAGCTTGACTCCAGTGGCGTAGTGAGCACGGGACCCACGTCTGGGCATAACCTTCCCACTTAGGGCGAAATGCAAAACACACAAGATGATGGACGGAATGCTGCACATTGGCAAACATTCACCCCCAGTCACAGATCTGGGTTTAATCCATCGTTATTTTGCTTCACCACGCCACCCCAGTTCAGACATAGCCATATGCAAATCAGTCTTGACCCTGTGCCTCATGGGAACAGTCCAGACCGAACTGCCAAGCCATGTCTTCCCTGGACCGGAATCAAGCATCCTAGGACCGGTTTCAGGCTATCAGCCTTCATCAGCCAGGATAGCTTTACTCCAGTGGCATAGTGAGCACGGGACCCACGTCTGGGCATACCCTTCCCACTTAGGGCGAAATGCAAAACACACAAGATGATGGACGGAATGCTGCACATTGGCAAACATTCACCCCCAGTCACAGATCTGGGTTTAATCCATCGTTATTTTGCTTCACCACGCCACCCCAGTTCAGACATAGCCATATGCAAATCAGTCTTGACCCTGTGCCTCATGGGAACAGTCCAGACCGAACTGCCAAGCCATGTCTTCCCTGGACCGGAATCAAGCATCCTAGGACCGGTTTCAGGCTATCAGCCTTCATCAGCCAGGATAGTTTGACTCCAGTGGCGTAGTGAGCACGGGACCCACGTCTGGGCATACCCTTCCCACTTAGGGCGAAATGCAAAACACACAAGATGATGGACGGAATGCTGCACATTGGCAATCATTCACCCCCAGTCACAGATCTGGGTTTAATCCATCGTTATTTTGCTTCACCACGCCACCCCAGTTCAGACATAGCCATATGCAAATAAGTCTTGACCCTGTGCCTCATGGGAACAGTCCAGACCGAACTGCCAAGCCATGTCTTCCCTGGACCGGAATCAAGCATCCTAGGACCGGTTTCAGGCTATCAGCCTTCATCAGCCAGGATAGCTTGACTCCAGTGGCGTAGTGAGCACGGGACCCACGTCTGGGCATACCCTTCCCACTTAGGGCGAAATGCAAAACACACAAGATGATGGACGGAATGCTGCACATTGGCAAACATTCACCCCCAGTCACAGATCTGGGTTTAATCCATCGTTATTTTGCTTCACCACGCCACCCCAGTTCAGACGTAGCCATATGCAAATCAGTCTTGACCCTGTGCCTCATGGGAACAGTCCAGACCGAACTGCCAAGCCATGTCTTCCCTGGACCGGAATCAAGCATCCTAGGACTGGTTTCAGGCTATCAGCCTTCATCAGCCAGGATAGCTTGACTCCAGTGGCGTAGTGAGCACGGGACCCACGTCTGGGCATACCATTCCCACTTAGGGCGAAATGCAAAACACACAAGATGATGGACGGAATGCTGCACATTGGCAAACATTCACCCCCAGTCACAGATCTGGGTTTAATCCATCGTTATTTTGCTTCACCACGCCACCCCAGTTCAGACATAGCCATATGGAAATCAGTCTTGACCCTGTGCCTCATGGGAACAGTCCAGACCGAACTGCCAAGCCATGTCTTCCCTGGACCGGAATCAAGCATCCTAGGACCGGTTTCAGGCTATCAGCCTTCATCAGCCAGGATAGCTTGACTCCAGTGGCGTAGTGAGCACGGGACCCACGTCTGGGCATAACCTTCCCACTTAGGGCGAAATGCAAAACACACAAGATGATGGACGGAATGCTGCACATTGGCAAACATTCACCCCCAGTCACAGATCTGGGTTTAATCCATCGTTATTTTGCTTCACCACGCCACCCCAGTTCAGACATAGCCATATGCAAATCAGTCTTGACCCTGTGCCTCATGGGAACAGTCCAGACCGAACTGCCAAGCCATGTCTTCCCTGGACCGGAATCAAGCATCCTAGGACCGGTTTCAGGCTATCAGCCTTCATCAGCCAGGATAGCTTGACTCCAGTGGCGTAGTGAGCACGGGACCCACGTCTGGGCATACCCTTCCCACTTAGGGCGAAATGCAAAACACACAAGATGATGGACGGAATGCTGCACATTGGCAAACATTCACCCCCAGTCACAGATCTGGGTTTAATCCATCGTTATTTTGCTTCACCACGCCACCCCAGTTCAGACATAGCCATATGCAAATCAGTCTTGACCCTGTGCCTCATGGGAACAGTCCAGACCGAACTGCCAAGCCATGTCTTCCCTGGACCGGAATCAAGCATCCTAGGACCGGTTTCAGGCTATCAGCCTTCATCAGCCAGGATAGCTTGACTCCAGTGGCGTAGTGAGCACGGGACCCACGTCTGGGCATAACCTTCCCACTTAGGGCGAAATGCAAAACACACAAGATGATGGACGGAATGCTGCACATTGGCAAACATTCACCCCCAGTCACAGATCTGGGTTTAATACATCGTTATTTTGCTTCACCACGCCACCCCAGTTCAGACATAGCCATATGCAAATCAGTCTTGACCCTGTGCCTCATGGGAACAGTCCAGACCGAACTGCCAAGCCATGTCTTCCCTGGACCGGAATCAAGCATCCTAGGACCGGTTTCAGGCTATCAGCCTTCATCAGCCAGGATAGCTTGACTCCAGTGGCGTAGTGAGCACGGGACCCACGTCTGGGCATACCCTTCCCACTTAGGGCGAAATGCAAAACACACAAGATGATGGACGGATTGCTGCACATTGGCAAACATTCACCCCCAGTCACAGATCTGGGTTTAATCCATCGTTATTTTGCTTCACCACGCCACCCCAGTTCAGACATAGCCATATGCAAATCAGTCTTGACCCTGTGCCTCATGGGAACAGTCCAGACCGAACTGCCAAGCCATGTCTTCCCTGGACCGGAATCAAGCATCCTAGGACCGGTTTCAGGCTATCAGCCTTCATCAGCCAGGATAGCTTGACTCCAGTGGCGTAGTGAGCACGGGACCCACGTCTGGGCATACCCTTCCCACTTAGGGCGAAATGCAAAACACACAAGATGATGGACGGAATGCTGCACATTGGCAAACATTCACCCCCAGTCACAGATCTGGGTTTAATCCATCATTATTTTGCTTCACCATGCCACCCCAGTTCAGACATAGCCATATGCAAATCAGTCTTGACCCTGTGCCTCATGGGAACAGTCCAGACCGAACTGCCAAGCCATGTCTTCCCTGGACCGGAATCATGCATCCTAGGACTGGTTTCAGGCTATCAGCCTTCATCAGCCAGGATAGCTTGACTCCAGTGGCGTAGTGAGCACGGGACCCACGTCTGGGCATACCCTTCCCACTTAGGGCGAAATGCAAAACACACAAGATGATGGACGGAATGCTGCACATTGGCAAACATTCACCCCCAGTCACAGATCTGGGTTTAATCCATCGTTATTTTGCTTCACCACGCCACCCCAGTTCAGACATAGCCATATGCAAATCAGTCTTGACCCTGTGCCTCATTGGAACAGTCCAGACCGAACTGCCAAGCCATGTCTTCCCTGGACTGGAATCAAGCATCCTAGGACCGGTTTCAGGCTATCAGCCTTCATCAGCCAGGATAGCTTGACTCCAGTGGCGTAGTGAGCACGGGACCCACGTCTGGGCATACCCTTCCCACTTAGGGCGAAATGCAAAACACACAAGATGATGGACGGAATGCTGCACATTGGCAAACATTCACCCCCAGTCACAGATCTGGGTTTAATCCATCGTTATTTTGCTTCACCACGCCACCCCAGTTCAGACATAGCCATATGCAAATCAGTCTTGACCCTGTGCCTCATGGGAACAGTCCAGGCCGAACTGCCAAGCCATGTCTTCCCTGGACCGGAATCAAGCATCCTAGGACCGGTTTCAGGCTATCTGCCTTCATCAGCCAGGATAGCTTGACTCCAGTGGCGTAGTGAGCATGGGACCCACGTCTGGGCATACCCTTCCCACTTAGGGCGAAATGCAAAACACACAAGATGATGGACGGAATGCTGCACATTGGCAAACATTCACCCCCAGTCACAGATCTGGGTTTAATCCATCGTTATTTTGCTTCACCACGCCACCCCAGTTCGGACATAGCCATATGCAAATCAGTCTTGACCCTGTGCCTCATGGGAACAGTCCAGACCGAACTGCCAAGCCATGTCTTCCCTGGACCGGAATCAAGCATCCTAGGACCGGTTTCAGGCTATAAGCCTTCATCAGCCAGGATAGCTTGACTCCAGTGGCATAGTGAGCACGGGACCCACGTCTGGGCATACCCTTCCCACTTAGGGCAAAATGCAAAACACACAAGATGATGGACGGAATGCTGCACATTGGCAAACATTCACCCCCAGTCACAGATCTGGGTTTAATCCATCGTTATTTTGCTTCACCACGCCACCCCAGTTCAGACATAGCCATATGCAAATCAGTCTTGACCCTGTGCCTCATGGGAACAGTCCAGACCGAACTGCCAAGCCATGTCTTCCCTGGTCCGGAATCAAGCATCCTAGGACCGGTTTCAGGCTATCAGCCTTCATCAGCCAGGATAGCTTGACTCCAGTGGCGTAGTGAGCACGGGACCCATGTCTGGGCATACCCTTCCCACTTAGGGCGAAATGCAAAACACACAAGATGATGGACGGAATGCTGCACATTGGCAAACATTCACCCCCAGTCACAGATCTGGGTTTAATCCATCGTTATTTTGCTTCACCACGCCACCCCAGTTCAGACATAGCCATATGCAAATCAGTCTTGACCCTATGCCTCATGGGAACAGTCCAGACCGAACTGCCAAGCCATGTCTTCCCTGGACAGGAATCAAGCATCCTAGGACCGGTTTCAGGCTATCAGCCTTCATCAGCCAGGATAGCTTGACTCCAGTGGCGTAGAGAGCACGGGACCCACGTCTGGGCATACCCTTCCCACTTAGGGCGAAATGCAAAACACACAAGATGATGGACGGAATGCTGCACATTGGCAAACATTCACCCCCAGTCACAGATCTGGGTTTAATCCATCGTTATTTTGCTTCACCACGCCACACCAGTTCAGACATAGCCATATGCAAATCAGTCTTGACCCTGTGCCTCATGGGAACAGTCCAGACCGAACTGCCAAGCCATGTCTTCCCTGGACCGGAATCAAGCATCCTAGGACTAGTTTCAGGCTATCAGCCTTCATCAGCCAGGATAGCTTGACTCCAGTTGCTTAGTGAGCACGGGACCCACGTCTGGGCATACCCTTCCCACTTAGGGCGAAATGCAAAACACACAAAATGATGGACGGAATGCTGCACATTGGCAAACATTCACCCCCAGTCACAGATCTGGGTTTAATCCATCGTTATTTTGCTTCACCACGCCACCCCAGTTCAGACATAGCCATATGCAAATCAGTCTTGACCCTGTGCCTCATGGGAACAGTCCAGACCGAACTGCCAAGCCATGTCTTCCCTGGACCGGAATCAAGCATCCTAGGACTGGTTTCAGGCTATCAGCCACGATAGCTTGACTCCAGTGGCGTAGTGAGCACGGGACCCACGTCTGGGCATACCCTTCCCACTTAGGGCGAAATGCAAAACACACAAGATGATGGACGGAATGCTGCACATTGCAAACATTCACCCCCAGTCACAGATCTGGGTTTAATCCATCGTTATTTTGCTTCACCACGCCACCCCAGTTCAGACATAGCCATATGCAAATCAGTCTTGACCCTGTGCAACATGGGAACAGTCCAGACCGAACTGCCAAGCCATGTCTTCCCTGGACCGGAATCAAGCATCCTAGGACCGGTTTCAGGCTATCAGCCTTCATCAGCCAGGATAGCTTGACTCCAGTGGCGTAGTGAGCACGGGACCCACGTCTGGGCATACCCTTCCCACTTAGGGCGAAATGCAAAACACACAAGATGATGGACGGAATGCTGCACATTGGCAAACATTCACCCCCAGTCACAGATCTGGGTTTAATCCATCGTTATTTTGCTTCACCACGCCACCCCAGTTCAGACATAGCCATATGCAAATCAGTCTTGACCCTGTGCCTCATGGGAACAGTCCAGACCGAACTGCCAAGCCATGTCTTCCCTGGACCGGAATCAAGCATCCTAGGACTGGTTTCAGGCTATCAGCCTTCATCAGCCAGGATAGCTTGACTCCAGTGGCGTAGTGAGCACGGGACCCACGTCTGGGCATAACCTTCCCACTTAGGGCGAAATGCAAAACACACAAGATGATGGACGGAATGCTGCACATTGGCAAACATTCACCCCCAGTCACAGATCTGGGTTTAATCCATCGTTATTTTGCTTCACCACGCCACCCCAGTTCAGACATAGCCATATGCAAATCAGTCTTGACCCTGTGCTTCATGGGAACAGTCCAGACCGAACTGCCAAGCCATGTCTTCCCTGGACCGGAATCAAGCATCCTAGGACCGGTTTCAGGCTATCAGCCAGGATAGCTTGACTCCAGTGGCGTAGTGAGCACGGGACCCACGTCTGGGCATACCCTTCCCACTTAGGGCGAAATGCAAAACACACAAGATGATGGACGGAATGCTGCACATTGGCAAACATTCACCCCCAGTCACAGATCTGGGTTTAATCCATCGTTATTTTGCTTCACCACGCCACCCCAGTTCAGACATAGCCATATGCAAATCAGTCTTGACCCTGTGCCTCATGGGAACAGTCCAGACCGAACTGCCAAGCCATGTCTTCCCTGGACCGGAATCAAGCATCCTAGGACCGGTTTCAGGCTATCTGCCTTCATCAGGCAGGATAGCTTGACTCCAGTGGCGTAGTGAGCACGGGACCCACGTCTGGGCATACCCTTCCCACTTAGGGCGAAATGCAAAACACACAAGATGATGGACGGAATGCTGCACATTGGCAAACATTCACCCCCAGTCACAGATCTGGGTTTAATCCATCGTTATTTTGCTTCACCACGCCACCCCAGTTCAGACATAGCCATATGCAAATCAGTCTTGACCCTGTGCCTCATAGGAACAGTCCAGACCGAACTGCCAAGCCATGTCTTCCCTGGACCGGAATCAAGCATCCTAGGACCGGTTTCAGGCTATCAGCCTTCATCAGCCAGGATAGCTTGACTCCAGTGGCATAGTGAGCACGGTACCCTCGTCTGGGCATACCCTTCCCACTTAGGGCGAAATGCAAAACACACAAGATGATGGACGGAATGCTGCACATTGGCAAACATTCACCCTCAGTCACAGATCTGGGTTTAATCCATCGTTATTTTGCTTCACCACGCCACCCCAGTTCAGACATAGCCATATGCAAATCAGTCTTGACCCTGTGCCTCATGGGAACAGTCCAGACCGAACTGCCAAGCCATGTCTTCCCTGGACCGGAATCAAGCATCCTAGGACCGGTTTCAGGCTATCAGCCTTCATCAGCCAGGATAGCTTGACTCCAGTGGCGTAGTGAGCACGGGACCCACGTCTGGGCATACCCTTCCCACTTAGGGCGAAATGCAAAACACACAAGATGATGGACGGAATGCTGCACATTGGCAAACATTCACCCCCAGTCACAGATCTGGGTTTAATCCATCGTTATTTTGCTTCACCACGGCACCCCAGTTCAGACATAGCCATATGCAAATCAGTCTTGACCCTGTGCCTCATGGGAACAGTCCAGACCGAACTGCCAAGCCATGTCTTCCCTGGACTGGAATCAAGCATCCTAGGACCGGTTTCAGGCTATCAGCCTTCATCAGCCAGGATAGCTTGACTCCAGTGGCGTAGTGAGCACGGGACCCTCGTCTGGGCATAACCTTCCCACTTAGGCGAAATGCAAAACACACAAGATGATGGACGGAATGCTGCACATTGGCAAACATTCACCCCCAGTCACAGATCTGGGTTTAATCCATCGTTATTTTGCTTCACCACGCCACCCCAGTTCAGACATAGCCATATGCAAATCAGTCTTGACCCTGTGCCTCATGGGAACAGTCCAGACCGAACTGCCAAGCCATGTCTTCCCTGGACCGGAATCAAGCATCCTAGGACCGGTTTCAGGCTATCAGCCTTCATCAGCCAGGATAGCTTGACTCCAGTGGCGTAGTGAGCACGGGACCCACGTCTGGGCATACCCTTCCCACTTAGGGCGAAATGCAAAACACACAAGATGATGGACGGAATGCTGCACATTGGCAAACATTCACCCCCAGTCACAGATCTGGGTTTAATCCATCGTTATTTTGCTTCACCACGCCACCCCAGTTCAGACATAGCCATATGCAAATCAGTCTTGACCCTGTGCCTCATGGGAAAAGTCCAGACCGAACTGCCAAGCCATGTCTTCCCTGGACCGGAATCAAGCATCCTAGGACCGGTTTCAGGCTATCAGCCTTCATCAGCCAGGATAGCTTGACTCCAGTTGCTTAGTGAGCACGGGACCCACGTCTGGGCATACCCTTCCCACTTAGGGCGAAATGCAAAACACACAAGATGATGGACGGAATGCTGCACATTGGCAAACATTCACCCCCAGTCACAGATCTGGGTTTAATCCATCGTTATTTTGCTTCACCACGCCACCCCAGTTCAGACATAGCCATATGCAAATCAGTCTTGACCCTGTGCCTCATGGGAACAGTCCAGACCGAATTGCCAAGCCATGTCTTCCCTGGTCCGGAATCAAGCATCCTAGGACCGGTTTCAGGCTATCAGCCTTCATCAGCCAGGATAGCTTGACTCCAGTGGCGTAGTGAGCACGGGACCCACGTCTGGGCATACCCTTCCCACTTAGGGCGAAATGCAAAACACACAAGATGATGGACGGAATGCTGCACATTGGCAAACATTTACCCCCAGTCACAGATCTGGGTTTAATCCATCGTTATTTTGCTTCACCACGCCACCCCAGTTCAGACATAGCCATATGCAAATCAGTCTTGACCCTGTGCCTCATGGGAACAGTCCAGACCGAACTGCCAAGCCATGTCTTCCCTGGACCGGAATCAAGCATCCTAGGACCGGTTTCAGGCTATCAGCCTTCATCAGCCAGCATAGCTTGACTCCAGTGGCGTAGTGAGCACGGGACCCATGTCTGGGCACCCTTCCCACTTAGGGCGAAATGCAAAACACACAAGATGATGGACGGAATGCTGCACATTGGCAAACATTCACCCCCATTCACAGATCTGGGTTTAATCCATCGTTATTTTGCTTCACCACGCCACCCCAGTTCAGACATAGCCATATGCAAATCAGTCTTGACCCTGTGCCTCATGGGAACAGTCCAGACCGAACTGCCAAACCATGTCTTCCCTGGACCGGAATCAAGCATCCTAGGACCGGTTTCAGGCTATCAGCCTTCATCAGCCAGGATAGCTTGACTCCAGTGGCGTAGTGAGCACGGGACCCACGTCTGGGCATACCCTTCCCACTTAGGGCGAAATGCAAAACACACAAGATGATGGACGGAATGCTGCACATTGGCAAACATTCACCCCCAGTCACAGATCTGGGTTTAATCCATCGTTATTTTGCTTCACCACGCCACCCCAGTTCAGACATAGCCATATGCAAATCAGTCTTGACCCTGTGCCTCATGGGAACAGTCCAGACCGAACTGCCAAGCCATGTCTTCCCTGGACCGGAATCAAGCATCCTAGGACCGGTTTCAGGCTATCAGCCTTCATCAGCCAGGATAGCTTGACTCCAGTGGCGTAGTGAGCACGGGACCCACGTCTGGGCATACCCTTCCCACTTAGGGCGAAATGCAAAACACACAAGATGATGGACGGAATGCTGCACATTGGCAAACATTCACCCCCAGTCACAGATCTGGGTTTAATCCATCGTTATTTTGCTTCACCACACCACCCCAGTTCAGACATAGCCATATGCAAATCAGTCTTGACCCTGTGCCTCATGGGAACAGTCCTGACCGAACTGCCAAGCCATGTCTTCCCTGGACCGGAATCAAGCATCCTAGGACCGGTTTCAGGCTATCAGCCTTCATCAGCCAGGATAGCTTGACTCCAGTGGCGTAGTGAGCACGGGACCCACGTCTGGGCATACCCTTCCCACTTAGGGCGAAATGCAAAACACACAAGATGATGGACGGAATGCTGCACATTGGCAAACATTCACCCCCAGTCACAGATCTGGGTTTAATCCATCCATATTTTGCTTCACCACGCCACCCCAGTTCAGACATAGCTATATGCAAATCAGTCTTGACCCTGTGCCTCATGGGAACAGTCCAGACCGAACTGCCAAGCCATGTCTTCCCTGGACCGGAATCAAGCATCCTAGGACCGGTTTCAGGCTGTCAGCCTTCATCAGCCAGGATAGCTTGACTCCAGTGGCGTAGTGAGCACGGGACCCACGTCTGGGCATACCCTTCCCACTTAGGGCGAAATGCAAAACACACAAGATGATGGACGGAATGCTGCACTTTGGCAAACATTCACCCCCAGTCACAGATCTGGGTTTAATCCATCGTTATTTTGCTTCACCACGCCACCCCAGTTCAGACATAGCCATATGCAAATCAGTCTTGACCCTGTGCCTCATGGGAACAGTCCAGACCGAACTGCCAAGCCATGTCTTCCCTGGACCGGAATCAAGCATCCTAGGACCGGTTTCAGGCTATCAGCCTTCATCAGCCAGGATAGCTTGACTCCAGTGGCGTAGTGAGCACGGGACCCACGTCTGGGCATACCCTTCCCACTTAGGGCGAAATGCAAAACACACAAGATGATGGACGGAATGCTGCACATTGGCAAACATTCACCCCCAGTCACAGATCTGGGTTTAATCCATCATTATTTTGCTTCACCACGCCACCCCAGTTCAGACATAGCCATATGCAAATCAGTCTTGACCCTGTGCCTCAAGGGAACAGTCCAGACCGAACTGCCAAGCCATGTCTTCCCTGGACCGGAATCAAGCATCCTAGGACCGGTTTCAGGCTATCAGCCTTCATCAGCCAGGATAGCTTGACTCCAGTGGCGTAGTGAGCACGGGACCCACGTCTGGGCATACCCTTCCCACTTAGGGCGAAATGCAAAACACACAAGATGATGGACGGAATGCTGCACATTGGCAAACATTCACCCCCAGTCACAGATCTGGGTTTAATCCATCGTTATTTTGCTTCACCACGCCACCCCTTGTTCAGACATAGCCATATGCAAATCAGTCTTGACCCTGTGCCTCATGGGAACAGTCCAGACCGAACTGCCAAGCCATGTCTTCCCTGGACCGGAATCAAGCATCCTAGGACCGGTTTCAGGCTATCAGCCTTCATCAGCCAGGATAGCTTGACTCCAGTGGCGTAGTGAGCACGGGACCCGCGTCTGGGCATACCCTTCCCACTTAGGGCGAAATGCAAAACACACAAGATGATGGACGGAATGCTGCACATTGGCAAACATTCACCCCCAGTCACAGATCTGGGTTTAATCCATCGTTATTTTGCTTCACCACGCCACCCCAGTTCAGACATAGCTATATGCAAATCAGTCTTGACCCTGTGCCTCATGGGAACAGTCCAGACCGAACTGCCAAGCCATGTCTTCCCTGGACCGGAATCAAGCCTCCTAGGACCGGTTTCAGGCTATCAGCCTTCATCAGCCAGGATAGCTTGACTCCAGTGGCGTAGTGAGCACGGGACCCACGTCTGGGCATACCCTTCCCACTTAGGGCGAAATGCAAAACACACAAGATGATGGACGGAATGCTGCACATTGGCAAACATTTACCCCCAGTCACAGATCTGGGTTTAATCCATCGTTATTTTGCTTCACCACGCCACCCCAGTTCAGACATAGCCATATGCAAATCAGTCTTGACCCTGTGCCTCATGGGAACAGTCCAGACCGAACTGCCAAGCCATGTCTTCCCTGGACCGGAATCAATCATCCTAGGACCGGTTTCAGGCTATCTGCCTTCATCAGGCAGGATAGCTTGACTCCAGTGGCGTAGTGAGCACGGGACCCACGTCTGGGCATACCCTTCCCACTTAGGGCGAAATGCAAAACACACAAGATGATGGACGGAATGCTGCACATTGGCAAACATTCACCCCCAGTCACAGATCTGGGTTTAATCCATCGTTATTTTGCTTCACCACGCCACCCCAGTTCAGACATAGCCATATGCAAATCAGTCTTGACCCTGTGCCTCATGGGAACAGTCCAGACCGAACTGCCAAGCCATGTCTTCCCTGGACCGGAATCAAGCATCCTAGGACCGGTTTCAGGCTATCAGCCTTCATCAGCCAGGATAGCTTGACTCCAGTGGCGTAGTGAGCACGGGACCCACGTCTGGGCATACCCTTCCCACTTAGGGTGAAATGCAAAACACACAAGATGATGGACGGAATGCTGCACATTGGCAAACATTCACCCCCAGTCACTGATCTGGGTTTAATCCATCGTTATTTTGCTTCACCACGCCACCCCAGTTCAGACATAGCCATATGCAAATCAGTCTTGACCCTGTGCCTCATGGGAACAGTCCAGACCGAACTGCGAAGCCATGTCTTCCCTGGACTGGAATCAAGCATCCTAGGACCGGTTTCAGGCTATCAGCCTTCATCAGCCAGGATAGCTTGACTCCAGTGGCGTAGTGAGCACGGGACCCACGTCTGGGCATACCCTTCCCAGTTAGGGCGAAATGCAAAACACACAAGATGATGGATGGAATGCTGCACATTGGCAAACATTCACCCCCAGTCACAGATCTGGGTTTAATCCATCGTTATTTTGCTTCACCACGCCACCCCAGTTCAGACATAGCCATATGCAAATCAGTCTTGACCCTGTGCCTCATGGGAACAGTCCAGACCGAACTGCCAAGCCATGTCTTCCCTGGACCGGAATCAAGCATCCTAGGACCGGTTTCAGGCTATCAGCCTTCATCAGCCAGGATAGCTTGACTCCAGTGGCGTAGTGAGCACGGGACCTACGTCTGGGCATACCCTTCACACTTAGGGCGAAATGCAAAACACACAAGATGATGGACGGAATGCTGCACATTGGCAAACATTCACCCCCAGTCACAGATCTGGGTTTAATCCATCGTTATTTTGCTTCACCACGCCACACCAGTTCAGACATAGCCATATGCAAATCAGTCTTGACCCTGTGCCTCATGGGAACAGTCCAGACCGAACTGCCAAGCCATGTCTTCCCTGGACCGGAATCAAGCATCCTAGGACCGGTTTCAGGCTATCAGCCTTCATCAGCCAGGATAGCTTGACTCCAGTGGCGTAGTGAGCACGGGACCCACGTCTGGGCATACCCTTCCCACTTAGGGCGAAATGCAAAACACACAAGATGATGGACGGAATGCTGCACATTGGCAAACATTCACCCCCAGTCACAGATCTGGGTTTAATCCATCGTTATTTTGCTTCACCACGCCACCCCAGTTCAGACATAGCCATATGCAAATCAGTCTTGACCCTGTGCCTCATGGGAACAGTCCAGACCGAACTGCCAAGCCATGTCTTCCCTGGACCGGAATCTAGCATCCTAGGACTGGTTTCAGGCTATCAGCCTTCATCAGCCAGGATAGCTTGACTCCAGTGGCGTAGTGAGCACGGGACCCACGTCTGGGCATGCCCTTCTCACTTAGGGCGAAATGCAAAACACACAAGATGATGGACGGAATGCTGCACATTGGCAAACATTCACCCCCAGTCACAGATCTGGGTTTAATCCATCGTAATTTTGCTTCACCATGCCACCCCAGTTCAGACATAGCCATATGCAAATCAGTCTTGACCCTGTGCCTCATGGGAACAGTCCAGACCGAACTGCCAAGCCATGTCTTCCCTGGACCGGAATCAAGCATCCTAGGACCGGTTTCAGGCTATCAGCCTTCATCAGCCAGGATAGCTTGACTCCAGTGGCGTAGTGAGCACGGGACCCACGTCTGGGCATACCCTTCCCACTTAGGGCGAAATGCAAAACACACAAGATGATGGACGGAATGCTGCACATTGGCAAACATTCACCCCCAGTCACAGATCTGGGTTTAATCCATCGTTATTTTGCTTCACCACGCCACCCCAGTTCAGACATAGCCATATGCAAATCAGTCTTGACCCTGTGCCTCATGGGAACAGTCCAGACCGAACTGCCAAGCCATGTCTTTCCTGGACCGGAATCAAGCATCCTAGGACTGGTTTCAGGCTATCAGCCTTAATCAGCCAGGATAGCTTGACTCCAGTGGCGTAGTGAGCACGGGACCCACGTCTGGGCATACCCTTCCCACTTAGGGCGAAATGCAAAACACACAAGATGATGGACGGAATGCTGCACATTGGCAAACATTCACCCCCAGTCACAGATCTGGGTTTAATCCATCGTTATTTTGCTTCACCACGCCACCCCATTTCAGACATAGCCATATGCAAATCAGTCTTGACCCTGTGCCTCATGGGAACAGTCCAGACCGAACTGCCAAGCCATGTCTTCCCTGGACCGGAATCAAGCATCCTAGGACCGGTTTCAGGCTATCAGCCTTCATCAGCCAGGATAGCTTGACTCCAGTGGCGTAGTGAGCACGGGACCCACGTCTGGGCAAAACCTTCCCACTTAGGGCGAAATGCAAAACACACAAGCTGATGGACGGAATGCTGCACATTGGCAAACATTCACCCCCAGTCACAGATCTGGGTTTAATCCATCGTTATTTTGCTTCACCACGCCACCCCAGTTCAGACATAGCCATATGCAAATCAGTCTTGACCCTGTGCCTCATGGGAACAGTCCAGACCGAACTGCCAAGCCATGTCTTCCCTGGACCGGAATCAAGCATCCTAGGACCGGTTTCAGGCCATCAGCCTTCATCAGCCAGGATAGCTTGACTCCAGTGGCGTAGTGAGCACGGGACCCACGTCTGGGCATACCCTTCCCACTTAGGGCGAAATGCAAAACACACAAGATGATGGACGGAATGCTGCACATTGGCAAACATTCACCCCCAGTCACAGATCTGGGTTTAATCCATCCTTATTTTGCTTCACCACGCCACCCCAGTTCAGACATAGCCATATGCAAATCAGTCTTGACCCTGTGCCTCATGGGAACAGTCCAGACCGAACTGCCAAGCCATGTCTTCCCTGGACCGGAATCAATCATCCTAGGACCGGTTTCAGGCTATCTGCCTTCATCAGGCAGGATAGCTTGACTCCAGTGGCGTAGTGAGCACGGGACCCACGTCTGGGCATACCCTTCCCACTTAGGGCGAAATGCAAAACACACAAGATGATGGACGGAATGCTGCACATTGGCAAACATTCACCCCCAGTCACAGATCTGGGTTTAATCCATCGTTATTTTGCTTCACCACGCCACCCCAGTTCAGACATAGCCATATGCAAATCAGTCTTGACCCTGTGCCTCATGGGAACAGTCCAGACCGAACTGCCAAGCCATGTCTTCCCTGGACCGGAATCAAGCATCCTAGGACCGGTTTCAGGCTATCAGCCTTCATCAGCCAGGATAGCTTGACTCCAGTGGCGTAGTGAGCACGGGACCCACGTCTGGGCATACCCTTCCCACTTAGGGCGAAATGCAAAACACACAAGATGATGGACGGAATGCTGCACATTGGCAAACATTCACCCCCAGTCACAGATCTGGGTTTAATCCATCGTTATTTTGCTTCACCACGCCACCCCAGTTCAGACATAGCCATATGCAAATCAGTCTTGACCCTGTGCCTCATGGGAACAGTCCAGACCGAACTGCCAAGCCATGTCTTCCCTGGACCGGAATCAAGCATCCTAGGACCGGTTTCAGGCTATCAGCCTTCATCAGCCAGGATAGCTTGACTCCAGTGGCGTAGTGAGCACGGGACCCACGTCTGGGCATACCCTTCCCACTTAGGGCGAAATGCAAAACACACAAGATGATGGACGGAATGCTGCACATTGGCAAACATTCACCCCCAGTCACTGATCTGTGTTTAATCCATCGTTATTTTGCTTCACCACGCCACCCCAGTTCAGACATAGACATATGCAAATCAGTCTTGACCCTGTGCCTCATGGGAACAGTCCAGACCGAACTGCGAAGCCATGTCTTCCCTGGACTGGAATCAAGCATCCTAGGACCGGTTTCAGGCTATCAGCCTTCATCAGCCAGGATAGCTTGACTCCAGTGGCGTAGTGAGCACGGGACCCACGTCTGGGCATACCCTTCCCAGTTAGGGCGAAATGCAAAACACACAAGATGATGGACGGAATGCTGCACATTGGCAAACATTCACCCCCAGTCACAGATCTGGGTTTAATCCATCGTTATTTTGCTTCACCACGCCACCCCAGTTCAGACATAGCCATATGCAAATCAGTCTTGACCCTGTGCCTCATGGGAACAGTCCAGACCGAACTGCCAAGCCATGTCTTCCCTGGACCGGAATCAAGCATCCTAGGACCGGTTTCAGGCTATCACCCTTCATCAGCCAGGATAGCTTGACTCCAGTGGCGTAGTGAGCACGGGACCTACGTCTGGGCATACCCTTCACACTTAGGGCGAAATGCAAAACACACAAGATGATGGACGGAATGCTGCACATTGGCAAACATTCACCCCCAGTCACAGATCTGGGTTTAATCCATCGTTATTTTGCTTCACCACGCCACACCAGTTCAGACATAGCCATATGCAAATCAGTCTTGACCCTGTGCCTCATGGGAACAGTCCAGACCGAACTGCCAAGCCATGTCTTCCCTGGACCGGAATCAAGCATCCTAGGACCGGTTTCAGGCTATCAGCCTTCATCAGCCAGGATAGCTTGACTCCAGTGGCGTAGTGAGCACGGGACCCACGTCTGGGCATACCCTTCCCACTTAGGGTGAAATGCAAAACACACAAGATGATGGACGGAATGCTGCACATTGGCAAACATTCACCCCCAGTCACAGATCTGGGTTTAATCCATCGTTATTTTGCTTCACCACGCCACCCCAGTTCAGACATAGCCATATGCAAATCAGTCTTGACCCTGTGCCTCATGGGAACAGTCCAGACCGAACTGCCAAGCCATGTCTTCCCTGGACCGGAATCTAGCATCCTAGGACTGGTTTCAGGCTATCAGCCTTCATCAGCCAGGATAGCTTGACTCCAGTGGCGTAGTGAGCACGGGACCCACGTCTGGGCATGCCCTTCTCACTTAGGGCGAAATGCAAAACACACAAGATGATGGACGGAATGCTGCACATTGGCAAACATTCACCCCCAGTCACAGATCTGGGTTTAATCCATCGTAATTTTGCTTCACCATGCCACCCCAGTTCAGACATAGCCATATGCAAATCAGTCTTGACCCTGTGCCTCATGGGAACAGTCCAGACCGAACTGCCAAGCCATGTCTTCCCTGGACCGGAATCAAGCATCCTAGGACCGGTTTCAGGCTATCAGCCTTCATCAGCCAGGATAGCTTGACTCCAGTGGCGTAGTGAGCACGGGACCCACGTCTGGGCATACCCTTCCCACTTAGGGCGAAATGCAAAACACACAAGATGATGGACGGAATGCTGCACATTGGCAAACATTCACCCCCAGTCACAGATCTGGGTTTAATCCATCGTTATTTTGCTTCACCACGCCACCCCAGTTCAGACATAGCCATATGCAAATCAGTCCTGACCCTGTGCCTCATGGGAACAGTCCAGACCGAACTGCCAAGCCATGTCTTTCCTGGACCGGAATCAAGCATCCTAGGACTGGTTTCAGGCTATCAGCCTTCATCAGCCAGGATAGCTTGACTCCAGTGGCGTAGTGAGCACGGGACCCACGTCTGGGCATACCCTTCCCACTTAGGGCGAAATGCAAAACACACAAGATGATGGACGGAATGCTGCACATTGGCAAACATTCACCCCCAGTCACAGATCTGGGTTTAATCCATCGTTATTTTGCTTCACCACGCCACCCCAGTTCAGACATAGCCATATGCAAATCAGTCTTGACCCTGTGCCTCATGGGAACAGTCCAGACCGAACTGCCAAGCCATGTCTTCCCTGGACCGGAATCAAGCATCCTAGGACCGGTTTCAGGTTATCAGCCTTCATCAGCCAGGATAGCTTGACTCCAGTGGCGTAGTGAGCACAGGACCCACGTCTGGGCAAAACCTTCCCACTTAGGGCGAAATGCAAAACACACAAGATGATGGACGGAATGCTGCACATTGGCAAACATTCACCCCCAGTCACAGATCTGGGTTTAATCCATCGTTATTTTGCTTCACCACGCCACCCCAGTTCAGACATAGCCATATGCAAATCAGTCTTGACCCTGTGCCTCATGGGAACAATCCAGACCGAACTGCCAAGCCATGTCTTCCCTGGACCGGAATCAAGCATCCTAGGACCGGTTTCAGGCCATCAGCCTTCATCAGCCAGGATAGCTTGACTCCAGTGGCGTAGTGAGCACGGGACCCACGTCTGGGCATACCCTTCCCACTTAGGGCGAAATGCAAAACACACAAGATGATGGACGGAATGCTGCACATTGGCAAACATTCACCCCCAGTCACAGATCTGGGTTTAATCCATCGTTATTTTGCTTCACCACGCCACCCCAGTTCAGACATAGCCATATGCAAATCAGTCTTGACCCTGTGCCTCATGGGAACAGTCCAGACCGAACTGCCAAGCCATGTCTTCCCTGGACCGGAATCAAGCATCCTAGGACCGGTTTCAGGCTATCAGCCTTCATCAGCCAGGATAGCTTGACTCCAGTGGCGTAGTGAGCATGGGACCCACGTCTGGACATACCCTTCCCACTTAGGGCGAAATGCAAAACACACAAGATGATGGATGGAATGCTGCACATTGGCAAACATTCACCCCCAGTCACAGATCTGGGTTTAATCCATCGTTATTTTGCTTCACCACGCCACCCCAGTTCAGACATAGCCATATGCAAATCAGTCTTGACCCTGTGCCTCATGGGAACAGTCCAGACCGAACTGCGAAGCCATGTCTTCCCTGGACTGGAATCAAGCATCCTAGGACCGGTTTCAGGCTATCAGCCTTCATCAGCCAGGATAGCTTGACTCCAGTGGCGTAGTGAGCACGGGACCCACGTCTGGGCATACCCTTCCCAGTTAGGGCGAAATGCAAAACACACAAGATGATGGACGGAATGCTGCACATTGGCAAACATTCACCTTCAGTCACAGATCTGGGTTTAATCCATCGTTATTTTGCTTCACCACGCCACCCCAGTTCAGACATAGCCATATGCAAATCAGTCTTGACCCTGTGCCTCATGGGAACAGTCCAGACCGAACTGCCAAGCCATGTCTTCCCTGGACCGGAATCAAGCATCCTAGGACCGGTTTCAGGCTATCAGCCTTCATCAGCCAGGATAGCTTGACTCCAGTGGCGTAGTGAGCACGGGACCCACATCTGGGCATACCCTTCGCACTTAGGGCGAAATGCAAAACACACAAGATGATGGACGGAATGCTGCACATTGGCAAACATTCACCCCCAGTCACAGATCTGGGTTTAATCCATCGTTATTGTGCTTCACCACGCCACCCCAGTTCAGACATAGCCATATGCAAATCAGTCTTGACCCTGTGCCTCATGGGAACAGTCCAGACCGAACTGCCAAGCCATGTCTTCCCTGGACCGGAATCAAGCATCCTAGGACCGGTTTCAGGCTATCTGCCTTCATCATCCAGGATAGCTTGACTCCAGTGGCGTAGTGAGCACGGGACCCACGTCTGGGCATACCCTTCCCACTTAGGGCGAAATGCAAAACACACAAGATGATGGACGGAATGCTGCACATTGGCAAACATTCACCCCCAGTCACAAATCTGGGTTTAATCCATCGTTATTTTGCTTCACCACGCCACCCCAGTTCAGACATAGCCATATGCAAATCAGTCTTGACCCTGTGCCTCATGGGAACAGTCCAGACCGAACTGCCAAGCCATGTCTTCCCTGGACCGGAATCAAGCATCCTAGGACCGGTTTCAGGCTATCAGCCTTCATCAGCCAGGATAGCTTGACTCCAGTGGCGTAGTGAGCACGGGACCCACGTCTGGGCATACCCTTCCCACTTAGGGCGAAATGCAAAACACACAAGATGATGGACGGAATGCTGCACATCGGCAAACATTCACCCCCAGTCACAGATCTGGGTTTAATCCATCGTTATTTTGCTTCACCACGCCACCCCAGTTCAGACATAGCCATATGCAAATCAGTCTTGACCCTGTGCCTCATGGGAACAGTCCAGACCGAACTGCCAAGCCATGTCTTCCCTGGACCGGAATCAAGCATCCTAGGACCGGTTTCAGGCTATCAGCCTTCATCAGCCAGGATAGCTTGACTCCAGTGGCGTAGTGAGCACGGGACCCACGTCTGGGCATACCCTTCCCACTTAGGGCGAAATGCAAAACACACAAGATGATGGACGGAATGCTGCACATTGGCAAACATTCACCCCCAGTCACAGATCTGGGTTTAATCCATCGTTATTTTGCTTCACCACGCCACCCCAGTTCAGACATAGCCATATGCAAATCAGTCTTGACCCTGTGCCTCATGGGAACAGTCCAGACCGAACTGCCAAGCCATGTCTTCCCTGGAACGGAATCAAGCATCCTAGGACCGGTTTCAGGCTATCAGCCTTCATCAGCCAGGATAGCTTGACTCCAGTGGCGTAGTGAGCACGGGACCCACGTCTGGGCATACCCTTCCCACTTAGGGCGAAATGCAAAACACACAAGATGATGGACGGAATGCTGCACATTGGCAAACATTCACCCCCAGTCACAGATCTGGGTTTAATCCATCGTTATTTTGCTTCACCACGCCACACCAGTTCAGACATAGCCATATGCAAATCAGTATTGACCCTGTGCCTCATGGGAACAGTCCAGACCGAACTGCCAAGCCATGTCTTCCCTGGACCGGAATCAAGCATCCTAGGACCGGTTTCAGGCTATCAGCCTTCATCAGCCAGGATAGCTTGACTCCAGTGGCGTAGTGAGCACGGGACCCACGTCTGGGCATACCCTTCCCACTTAGGGCGAAATGCAAAACACACAAGATGATGGACGGAATGCTGCACATTGGCAAACATTCACCCCAGTCACAGATATGGGTTTAATCCATCGTTATTTTGCTTCACCACGCCACCCCAGTTCAGACATAGCCATATGCAAATCAGTCTTGACCCTGTGCCTCATGGGAACAGTCCAGACCGAACTGCCAATCCATGTCTTCCCTGGACCGGAATCAAGCATCCTAGGACTGGTTTCAGGCTATCAGCCTTCATCAGCCAGGATAGCTTGACTCCAGTGGCGTAGTGAGCACGGGACCCACGTCTGGGCATACCCTTCCCACTTAGGGCGAAATGCAAAACACACAAGATGATTGAAGGAATGCTGCACATTGGCAAACATTCACCCCCAGTCACAGATCTGGGTTTAATCCATCATTATTTTGCTTCACCACGCCACCCCAGTTCAGACATAGCCATATGCAAATCAGTCTTGACCCTGTGCCTCATGGGAACAGTACAGACCGAACTGCCAAGCCATGTCTTCCCTGGACCGGAATCAAGCATCCTAGGACCGGTGTCAGGCTATCAGCCTTCATCAGCCAGGATAGCTTGACTCCAGTGGCGTAGTGAGCACGGGACCCACGTCTGGCCATACCCTTCCCACTTAGGGCGAAATGCAAAACACACAAGATGATGGACGGAATGCTGCACATTGGCAAACATTCACCCCCAGTCACAGATCTGGGTTTAATCCATCGTTATTTTGCTTCACCACGCCACCCCAGTTCAGACATAGCCATATGCAAATCAGTCTTGACCCTGTGCCTCATGGGAACAGTCCAGACCGAACTGCCAAGCCATGTCTTCCCTGGACCGGAATCAATCATCCTAGGACTGGTTTCAGGCTATCAGCCTTCATCAGCCAGGATAGCTTGACTCCAGTGGCGTAGTGAGCACGGGACCCACGTCTGGGCATACCCTTCCCACTTAGGGCGAAATGCAAAACACACAAGATGATGGACGGAATGCTGCACATTGGCAAACATTCACCCCCAGTCACAGATCTGGGTTTAATCCATCGTTATTTTGCTTCACCACGCCACCCCAGTTCAGACAAAGCCATATGCAAATCAGTCTTGACCCTGTGCCTCATGGGAACAGTCCAGACCGAACTGCCAAGCCATGTCTTCCCTGGACCGGAATCAAGCATCCTAGGACCGGTTTCAGGCTATCAGCCTTCATCAGCCAGGATAGCTTGACTCCAGTGGCGTAGTGAGCACGGGACCCACGTCTGGGCATAACCTTCCCACTTAGGGCGAAATGCAAAACACACAAGATGATGGACGGAATGCTGCACATTGGCAAACATTCACCCCCAGTCACAGATCTGGGTTTAATCCATCGTTATTTTGCTTCACCACGCCACCCCAGTTCAGACATAGCCATATGCAAATCAGTCTTGACCCTGTGCCTCATGGGAACAGTCCAGACCGAACTGCCAAGCCATGTCTTCCCTGGACCGGAATCAAGCATCCTAGGACCGGTTTCAGGCTATCAGCCTTCATCAGCCAGGATAGCTTGACTCCAGTGGCGTAGTGAGCACGGGACCCACGTCTGGGGATACCCTTCCCACTTAGGGCGAAATGCAAAACACACAAGATGATGGACGGAATGCTGCACATTGGCAAACATTCACCCCCAGTCACAGATCTGGGTTTAATCCATCGTTATTTTGCTTCACCACGCCACCCCAGTTCAGACATAGCCATATGCAAATCAGTCTTGACCCTGTGCCTCATGGGAACAGTCCAGACGGAACTGCCAAGCCATGTCTTCCCTGGACCGGAATCAAGCATCCTAGGACCGGTTTCAGGCTATCTGCCTTCATCAGGCAGGATAGCTTGACTCCAGTGGCGTAGTGAGCACGGTTCCCACGTCTGGGCATACCCTTCCCACTTAGGGCGAAATGCAAAACACACAAGATGATGGACGGAATGCTGCACATTGGCAAACATTCACCCCCAGTCACAGATCTGGGTTTAATCCATCGTTATTTTGCTTCACCACGCCACCCCAGTTCAGACATAGCCATATGCAAATCAGTCTTGACCCTGTGCCTCATGGGAACAGTCCAGACCGAACTGCCAAGCCATGTCTTCCCTGGACCGGAATCAAGCATCCTAGGACCGGTTTCAGGCTATCAGCCTTCATCAGCCAGGATAGCTTGACTCCAGTGGCGTAGTGAGCACGGGACCCACGTCTGGGCATACCCTTCCCACTTAGGGCGAAATGCAAAACACACAAGATTATGGACGGAATGCTGCACATCGGCAAACATTCACCCCCAGTCACAGATCTGGGTTTAATCCATCGTTATTTTGCTTCACCACGCCACCCCAGTTCAGACATAGCCATATGCAAATCAGTCTTGACCCTGTGCCTCATGGGAACAGTCCAGACCGAACTGCCAAGCCATGTCTTCCCTGGACCGGAATCATGCATCCTAGGACTGGTTTCAGGCTATCAGCCTTCATCAGCCAGGATAGCTTGACTCCAGTGGCATAGTGAGCACGGGACCCACGTCTGGGCATACCCTTCCCACTTAGGGCGAAATGCAAAACACACAAGATGATGGACGGAATGCTGCACATTGGCAAACATTCACCCCCAGTCACAGATCTGGGTTTAATCCATCGTTATTTTGCTTCACCACGCCACCCCAGTTCAGACATAGCCATATGCAAATCAGTCTTGACCCTGTGCCTCATGGGAACAGTCCAGACCGAACTGCCAAGCCATGTCTTCCCTGGACCGGAATCAAGCATCCTAGGACCGGTTTCAGGCTATCAGCCTTCATCAGCCAGGATAGCTTGACTCCAGTGGCGTAGTGAGCACGGGACCCACGTCTGGGCATACCCTTCCCACTTAGGGCGAAATGCAAAACACACAAGATGATGGACGGAATGCTGCACATTGGCAAACATTCACCCCCAGTCACAGATCTGGGTTTAATCCATCGTTATTTTGCTTCACCACGCCACACCAGTTCAGACATAGCCATATGCAAATCAGTATTGACCCTGTGCCTCATGGGAACAGTCCAGACCGAACTGCCAAGCCATGTCTTCCCTGGACCGGAATCAAGCATCCTAGGACCGGTTTCAGGCTATCAGCCTTCATCAGCCAGGATAGCTTGACTCCAGTGGCGTAGTGAGCACGGGACCCACGTCTGGGCATACCCTTCCCACTTAGGGCGAAATGCAAAACACACAAGATGATGGACGGAATGCTGCACATTGGCAAACATTCACCCCCAGTCACAGATATGGGTTTAATCCATCGTTATTTTGCTTCACCACGCCACCCCAGTTCAGACATAGCCATATGCAAATCAGTCTTGACCCTGTGCCTCATGGGAACAGTCCAGACCGAACTGCCAAGCCATGTCTTCCCTGGACAGGAATCAAGCATCCTAGGACTGGTTTCAGGCTATCAGCCTTCATCAGCCAGGATAGCTTGACTCCAGTGGCGTAGTGAGCACGGGACCCACGTCTGGGCATACCCTTCCCACTTAGGGCGAAATGCAAAACACACAAGATGATGGACGGAATGCTGCACATTGGCAAACATTCACCCCAGTCACAGATCTGGGTTTAATCCATCGTTATTTTGCTTCACCACGCCACCCCAGTTCAGACATAGCCATATGCAAATCAGTCTTGACCCTGTGCCTCATGGGAACAGTACAGACCGAACTGCCAAGCCATGTCTTCCCTGGACCGGAATCAAGCATCCTAGGACCGGTGTCAGGCTATCAGCCTTCATCAGCCAGGATAGCTTGACTCCAGTGGCGTAGTGAGCACGGGACCCACGTCTGGCCATACCCTTCCCACTTAGGGCGAAATGCAAAACACACAAGATGATGGACGGAATGCTGCACATTGGCAAACATTCACCCCCAGTCACAGATCTGGGTTTAATCCATCGTTATTTTGCTTCACCACGCCACCCCAGTTCAGACATAGCCATATGCAAATCAGTCTTGACCCTGTGCCTCATGGGAACAGTCCAGACCGAACTGCCAAGCCATGTCTTCCCTGGACCGGAATCAAGCATCCTAGGACTGGTTTCAGGCTATCAGCCTTCATCAGCCAGGATAGCTTGACTCCAGTGGCGTAGTGAGCACGGGACCCACGTCTGGGCATACCCTTCCCACTTAGGGCGAAATGCAAAACACACAAGATGATGGACGGAATGCTGCACATTGGCAAACATTCACCCCCAGTCACAGATCTGGGTTTAATCCATCGTTATTTTGCTTCACCACGCCACCCCAGTTCAGACAAAGCCATATGCAAATCAGTCTTGACCCTGTGCCTCATGGGAACAGTCCAGACCGAACTGCCAAGCCATGTCTTCCCTGGACCGGAATCAAGCATCCTAGGACCGGTTTCAGGCTATCAGCCTTCATCAGCCAGGATAGCTTGACTCCAGTGGCGTAGTGAGCACGGGACCCACGTCTGGGCATAACCTTCCCACTTGGGGCGAAATGCAAAACACACAAGATGATGGACGGAATGCTGCACATTGGCAAACATTCACCCCCAGTCACAGATCTGGGTTTAATCCATCGTTATTTTGCTTCACCACGCCACCCCAGTTCAGACATAGCCATATTCAAATCAGTCTTGACCCTGTGCCTCATGGGAACAGTCCAGACCGAACTGCCAAGCCATGTCTTCCCTGGACCGGAATCAAGCATCCTAGGACCGGTTTCAGGCTATCAGCCTTCATCAGCCAGGATAGCTTGACTCCAGTGGCGTAGTGAGCACGGGACCCACGTCTGGGCATACCCTTCCCACTTAGGGGCGAAATGCAAAACACACAAGATGATG
Organism: Calotriton arnoldi; assembly: GCA_963921515.1. Taxonomy (NCBI): domain Eukaryota; kingdom Metazoa; phylum Chordata; class Amphibia; order Caudata; family Salamandridae; genus Calotriton; species Calotriton arnoldi. The sequence goes on along the minus strand of CAWUFW010015429.1, from coordinate 219,846 downwards.
GACGGAATGCTGCACATTGGCAAACATTCACCCCCAGTCACAGATCTGGGTTTAATCCATCGTTATTTTGCTTCACCACGCCACCCCAGTTCAGACATAGCAATATGCAAATCAGTCTTGACCCTGTGCCTCATGTGAACAGTCCAGACCGAACTGCCAAGCCATGTCTTCCCTGGACCGGAATCAAGCATCCTAGGACCGGTTTCAGGCTATCTGCCTTCATCAGGCAGGATAGCTTGACTCCAGTGGCGTAGTGAGCACGGGACCCACGTCTGGGCATACCCTTCCCACTTAGGGCGAAATGCAAAACACACAAGATGATGGACGGAATGCTGCACATTGGCAAACATTCACCCCCAGTCACAGATCTGGGTTTAATCCATCGTTATTTTGCTTCACCACGCCACCCCAGTTCAGACATAGCCATATGCAAATCAGTCTTGACCCTGTGCCTCATGGGAACAGTCCAGACCGAACTGCCAAGCCATGTCTTCCCTGGACCGGAATCAAGCATCCTAGGACCGGTTTCAGGCTATCAGCCTTCATCAGCCAGGATAGCTTGACTCCAGTGGCGTAGTGAGCACGGGACCCACGTCTGGGCATACCCTTCCCACTTAGGGCGAAATGCAAAACACACAAGATGATGGACGGAATGCTGCACATTGGCAAACATTCACTCCCAGTCACAGATCTGGGTTTAATCCATCGTTATTTTGCTTCACCACGCCACCCCAGTTCAGACATAGCCATATGCAAATCAGTCTTGACCCTGTGCCTCATGGGAACAGTCCAGACCGAACTGCCAAGCCATGTCTTCCTGGAACGGAATCAAGCATCCTAGGACCGGTTTCAGGCTATCAGCCTTCATCAGCCAGGATAGTTTGACTCCAGTGGCGTAGTGAGCACGGGACCCACGTCTGGGCATACCCTTCCCACTTAGGGCTGAAATGCAAAACACACAAGATGATGGACGGAATGCTGCACATTGGCAAACATTCACCCCCAGTCACAGATCTGGGTTTAATCCATCGTTATTTTGCTTCACCACGCCACCCCAGTTCAGACATAGCCATATGCAAATCAGTCTTGACCCTGTGCCTCATGGGAACAGTCCAGACCGAACTGCCAAGCCATGTCTTCCCTGGACCGGAATCAAGCATCCTAGGACCGGTTTCAGTCTATCAGCCTTCATCAGCCAGGATAGCTTGACTCCAGTGGCGTAGTGAGCACGGGACCCACGTCTGGGCATACCCTTCCCACTTAGGGCGAAATGCAAAACACACAAGATGATGGACGGAATGCTGCACATTGGCAAACATTCACCCCCAGTCACAGATCTGGGTTTAATCCATCGTTATTTTGCTTCACCACGCCACCCCAGTTCAGACATAGCCATATGCAAATCAGTCTTGACCCTGTGCCTCATGGGAACAGTCCAGACCGAACTGCCAAGCCATGTCTTCCCTGGACCGGAATCAAGCATCCTAGGACCGGTTTCAGGCTATCAGCCTTCATCAGCCAGGATAGCTTGACTCCAGTGGCGTAGTGAGCACGGGACCCACGTCTGGGCCTACCCTTCCCACTTAGGGCGAAATGCAAAACACACAAGATGATGGACGGAATGCTGCACATTGGCAAACATTCACCCCCAGTCACAGATCTGGGTTTAATCCATCGTTATTTTGCTTCACCACGCCACCCCAGTTCAGACATAGCCATATGCAAATCAGTCTTGACCCTGTGCCTCATGGGAACAGTCCAGACCGAACTGCCAAGCCATGTCTTCCCTGGACCGGAATCAAGCATCCTAGGACCGGGTTTAATTCATAACGATGGATTAAACCCAGATCTGTGACTGGGGGTGAATGTTTGCCAATGTGCAGCATTCCGTCCATCATCTTGTGTGTTTTGCATTTCGCCCTATGTGGGAATGGTATGCCCAGACGTGGGTCCCGTGCTCACTACGCCACTGGAGTCAAGCTATCCTGGCTGATGAAGGCTGATAGCCTGAAACCGGTCCTAGGATGCTTGATTCCGGTCCAGGGAAGACATGGCTTGGCAGTTCGGTCTGGACTGTTCCCATGAGGCTCAGGGTCAAGACTGATTTGCATATGGCTATGTCTGAACTGGGGTGGCGTGGTGAAGCAAAATAACGATGGATTAAACCCAGATCTGTGACTGGGGGTGAATGTTTGCCAATGTGCAGCATTCCGTCCATCATCTTGTGTGTTTTGCATTTCGCCCTATGTGGGAAGGGTATGCCCAGACGTGGGTCCCGTGCTCACTACGCCACTGGAGTCAAGCTATCCTGGCTGATGAAGGCTGATAGCTTGATTCCGGTCCAGGGAAGACATGGCTTGGCAGTTCGGTCTGGACTGTTCCCATGAGGCTCAGGGTCGAGACTGATTTGCATATGGCTATTTCTGAACTGGGGTGGCGTGGTGAAGCAATATAACGATGGATTAAACCGAGATCTGTGAATGTTTGCCAATGTGCAGCATTCCGTCCATCATCTTGTGTGTTTTGCATTTCGCCCTATGTGGGAAGGGTATGCCCAGACGTGGGTCCTGTGCTCACTACGCCACTGGAGTCGAGCTATCCTGGCTGATGAAGGCTGATAGCCTGAAACCGGTCCTAGGATGCTTGATTCCGGTCCAGGGAAGACATGGCTTGGCAGTTCGGTCTGGACTGTTCCCATGAGGCTCAGGGTCAAGACTGATTTGCATATGGCTATGTCTGAACTGGGGTGGCGTGGTGAAGTAGCGATGGATTAAACCCAGATCTGTGACTGGGGGTGAATGTTTGCCAATGTGCAGCATTCCGTCCATCATCTTGTGTGTTTTGCATTTCGCCCTATGTGGGAAGGGTATGCCCAGACGTGGGTCCCGTGCTCACTACGCCACTGGAGTCAAGCTATCCTGGCTGATGAAGGCTGATAGCCTGAAACCGGTCCTAGGATGCTTGATTCCGGTCCAGGGAAGACATGGCTTGGCAGTTCGGTCTGGACTGTTCCCATGAGGCTCAGGGTCAAGACTGATTTGCATATGGCTATGTCTGAACTGGGGTGGCGTAGTGAAGTAACGATGGATTAAACCCAGATCTGTGACTGGGGGTGAATGTTTGCCAATGTGCAGCATTCCGTCCATCATCTTGTGTGTTTTGCATTTGGCCCTATGTGGGAAGGGTATGCCCAGACGTGGGTCCCGTGCTCACTACGCCACTGGAGTCAAGCTATCCTGGCTGATGAAGGCTGATAGCCTGAAACCGGTCCTAGGATGCTTGATTCCGGTCCAGGGAAGACATGGCTTGGCAGTTCGGTCTGGACTGTTCCCATGAGGCTCAGGGTCAAGACTGATTTGCATATGGCTATGTCTGAACTGGGGTGGCGAGGTGAAGCAAAATAACGATGGATTAAACCCAGATCTGTGACTGGGGGTGAATGTTTGCCAATGTGCAGCATTCCGTCCATCATCTTGTGTGTTTTGCATTTCGCCCTATGTGGGAAGGGTATGCCCAGACGTGGGTCCCGTGCTCACTACGCCACTGGAGTCAAGCTATCCTGGCTGATGAAGGCTGATAGCCTGAAACCGGTCCTAGGATGCTTGATTCCGGTCCAGGGAAGACATGGCTTGGCAGTTCGGTCTGGACTGTTCCCATGAGGCTCAGGGTCAAGACTGATTTGCATATGGCTATGTCTGAACTGGGGTGGCGTGGTGAAGCAAAATAACGATGGATTAAACCCAGATCTGTGACTGGGGGTTAATGTTTGCCAATGTGCAGCATTCCGTCCATCATCTTGTGTGTTTTGCTTGTTATCGTGCACCCAGAGTTAAAGCGAGTCTCAGCGACGCTGTGTGCGTGTTCTTCGTGCAGCCTGAGACCTTTGTGAGGAGTGCCGGGTGATCGTGCACCGAAGCTCCAGGGAGTCTCAGCGACACTGTGTGCGTGTGCCCTGTGGCAGCCTGAGACCTTCGTAGCAGTAGCGGCCCGGACCGGCAGCCCCGGAAGAGCTGAGCCTCCGGCCCGAGCCCACGGTTGCCAATTCACAAAGATTGCAACTGAGGCCCAAGTCGCTGGAAGAAGAGAGGAGAGTGGGTTTGCGCCCCCCAGGTAACGTGTGTCGGCACCTGGGGCGGGGTGCGGGCTCGGAGGGAGACGCTCTCAGCCTCTCTCTCATTTTGGCAGGGCGAGCCTCTGCTTCGGCTCGTATCGCGGCCCGTACTGGCCAAGGGAGTGGCAGTACCGGGGCTGGAGCGCGGAGCTGCACTTTTTGTTATTCCATACCCGTGTTGGGGGCAACTGTTGACGGAGTACCTGATTGTCGTATTACACATTGCATCATTTCTGCATAACGAACTACCTGACTTGTGTATTACGCATTGCATTATTCCTGCATAACGAACTACCCTATTAGTGTATTACGCATTGCATTATTCCTGCATAACGAATTACCTGATTGTCGTATTGCATTGCTTCTGCATAACGAATTACCTGATTGTCGTATGACGTATTGCATTGTTTCTGCATAACGAATCACCTGATTGTCGTATGACGTATTGCATTGTTTCTGCATACCGAATTACTTGATTGTTGCGTTACGCATTGCATTCTTTTTCCATTGCAGGGTGTCTGATTGTTGCGTTACGCAGCGCATTGTTTTTCCATTGTAAAGTGCCTGATTCTAGCATTACGAACTGCATAATATTGTATTAGGACTACAGTGGACTGTTTGGAAGTGCTCATTAATATCGTCAGAACTTACAAGGGCTGGCTGGCCGGCCTAACAACCCGCCAGGAGGAATATTACACATACTCATATGTTGGATTTATATCGTGTGGTCTTATCGTACATCTTTCTATATAAACTTTATACTCGTTTTTATAAAACTCGTGTGGAGTCCATTTGTGGTGTCATCATTGGGTTGCTGTGAGCGTGGTTGCAAATACTTTACACATTTGCCTTGAAGATAAGCCTGGCTGCTCGTGCCAAGCTACTAAGGGGGTGAGCGGGGGTATCTCAGAAGGTGTCCTTCCTTTCCCTGACGTGGAAACGCGGGTCCCTATTTGGCCTAAGGTACCTACCTCAGCCAACCAGGGATCCCGGGTCTAACACTAACTAAGACTTTTAGCCACACAATATGGTGTCACTAGTGCCACGGATAAACAAGGTTTTCCCTTCCTGACACTTCCACTTGCAGATCCTATGCAAGTTCCCTCCATCTTTATTTAAATATTGATAATTGTGAAGTAGGAATTATGGCAAAACAATCTGGAACATCTACAATTTAGGAGGAGAGCACTCACAATAAAACACATCCATAGTCCACAAGTAACATGCTTTCTGTCTCTCAATCACTCCGCACCTCAAGAAGCGACACTGGCACCCGATCCAGAATAGATGCCAGTTCAAGATGTTGACCCACGCATACAAAGCCCTGAACAATGAAGGACCAGCATACATCAACAAACAAATGACCTTTCACCAACCAGCCAGACACCTGTGATCCACCTCACTCTTGCGCGCAGACACCCCCCAGATCCGCCAAGCCAATAGGGGAGGACAGTCCATCTCTCATCTGGTGACAAAAGCCTGGAAAGACCTTCCCCGGCACCTTAGGCCCACGTCATCGCTCCAGGAATTCAGGAAAGGACTCAAGACCTGGCTGTTTGAATGAACAGAGCACCATGAAGCAGCTAGCAACTGTTGCGCCTTGAGATCCTCATGGGCGATTTGCAGTGCTTTATAACTCCTAATTGATTGATCGTCTGAGTCTTACTCATTAGGAGTAGTAACCTACTGTCCATACCAGCCAGAAAGGGACTTATGCAATACCATTTCATGAAAGTAATGTTCAGTGAACGGACTGGTAACAGACTTGCATGAAACAACTCCTGACATGTGTTTCGCTCTTGCTGAAGCTCTTTGGCGAAGTGTTGTTATCACAGACATGACCCTGGTGCACAATACAGATAAATCAACTCCCTGCAAGTATAGGGTACCACATACATTATAGAAAACATAAAAAGTTATTCTGGGATGGATTTTGCCAGTTCCTTTATAGAGTGCTCAAAATGTACAGCATAAAAAAAATCATCAAAGGGATTAGTTTTCTCTGAGACTTCAACAGTCTTTGTTTACAGTGTAGTATTTGTGTTCAGTAAGGGTGTTTACTAATTTTCTTCCAGACTCAGATACTACTGCACTGCAAATGGATAGTGAAGTGCACCCTTTGTGTTCTTAACTCTTCAAGCAATGAAGACTTACTCCAGGATGATTATTATGTGGTTTGAAACCCGGAATAGATGTGGCACAGTATTCACAAAATAAAATATATTCCCAGTTAGAACTAATACTTTAAAAAACATGTTTTTATTTATGAAAATGACAAAAGAGGGTATTTATGAATAGAAATAGAGAGCACCAGAAGGTTTTGTAAAGTCGTTGATCTAAGAGATGCTTGTAGAAAGGTTTCTGTTGTTTTGAAAATCTCACTGCAAGTTCTACAAATCATGGGAAAAACTGCCTTACAACAACCACTGATCACAATCTGTGTGGGCATAACATATCAGTTATGTAGTGCTATTCTGTAAAAATAAACATAAGTATAGCTACCGAAAGCTCTAGTTGGTGACATACTTCCCAGGTCAATAAACTGAGTACTATTAAATTGGCTTATACTAATATCTGTAGTTTACAGTGCTTAGAAATGGCAAAAACTGTGATATGAACGGCTTCACAAAAATGGTACTATGAGCTTTAAAAGGCCAGGCGCATCCCCAAATGTTGAAGCATGGTCCTAATTGTACTTGCACACCTAGCATAAGTCAGTGTACAACCAGCACATGCAGAAGTGGGCTTTCCTATGCTCACTGGTAGGAGCAGATGCCCTTCACAGCCTCATATGTGCAGATTCCTACACAGTATTCATGTGCAGGTTTGCCCCAAATGCTGTGTATTTCTCTCACATATTGGCATACAGTCTTACATGCCCAATAAAGCTTTATTACGCACATGTATGCCATCAAATTACTAACAAATCTCCCTTGCCTAGATTTAACCTCAAAGTTCAGCACAGCCTCCAATTGTGCAGGTTTAGTCTCGAATGCACAGTGCATCAGCACCTCTTATTCACATCTGGCCACAAATGGCGAGTGCAGACTCCTGTGTGCAAATATGGCTTCAAGTGCCCAGTATAGTCTCCTTGTGTGGAGGAATATCACAAGTGTTCAGCAAAGAGTTCTATTGCATTAGCCTTAAAGTCCTAATGCGGTCTCCACATGCACAACTATGGTCTCAAATGCTCAGTGCAGTCTCCCCATGTACAACGTTAATCTGAAATGCTCAGCACACCTGCCCTTGTACAGGGTTAGTTTGAAACTCCGAGTGCAGCCTTATCCTGCACATGTATGGCTTCACATTCCCAGAATAACCTCTGCATATGCATGTCTGACCTCAAATGGCAAGCATTGTTCCCATGCATGTGTATAGCTGTAAATGCTTAGTACAATCTCCCCTTGCAAAGGTATGACCTCAAAACGCTTGCCCAGTTTTACAAAGTCCTTGTATTGCCATTGCGTCACGCAAGGCGGCGCAAAGCAATGCAAGGGCTTCAGTGAGATTTACTATGCCACGCAGAGCCACGTTGCGTGCCTCTGCATGGCATAGAAAATCTAGAGTAATGCAAGGCTGCACAAGTCGCTGGCTTTCGTTACTCTGCGCTGGGAAGGCATTCCGAGGGTGGACCGTGGGTGTTCCCATGCATCCACCTATGGTTTTTGGCGCATTCCCAGATTTACTTACACTAGTAAACCTGGGAATGCATCAAAATGCTACACCTTCCAGGTGAGGTGTAACAAGGAGAAATATCTTTATTTCTTCTTGTTATTTTCTGTCGCTGTGTGGGCTGTATTTTGCAGCACACATAGAAAGAGGAAAATGCCTCAGAGGGTTGGTTTTGTGCAGGAAGGTGCGCCTTCCTGCACAAAAACAACAATACTGCCTGTAAGGCAGGCCGCCTTGCACCACGGCACAAGGGTGCATGCATTGGCACTAGGCCGCACTCAGTGCGCCAGTGCAGAGGGAGAGCAGGAATGCTCATCATATTCCTGCCTTCTCCACTTGATGCAGCGCAGCAAGTTGTCTTACTGCGTTGAGTTGCATTTTTGTAAATCTGCCCCTAGCGCCTTCTGGAGATTCTGCCCCGAGTGCAGACGTAATGATACTACTCGTAAATTCCTTTTGTGAATACCGAAAGTCGTAAACTTGAACTTTTGGTCTAAGTTTACCTTTGTGAATACCTAAAAGTAGTAAACTTACACAAAAGTGTAAGTTTACCTTTGTGAATCAAGCCCAATATGCGCTGAGGCAGTTTTTTTTCAGGCCTTTTAAGTGGAAGCAGCAGCACACAGAACTGCTCTCACAGTGTTTTTAAGTGGAGCATTATCAGACAGGAAGGTGAACACTTTGGGACTCCAGGCAACGAGCTATTTCAACATAGCCTGCGAACTACTGGTAGCTAGTAATGGACTTGTTGGAGAAACCTGCTTTAGAGAGCACACACACGCTTGCAGTGTGGTGCAAAGGTGCATTCGTGCATTGTGATTACGCTAAGTTGCACACCTGATGTTCCCTACTAAGTATAGCGTAAGCGATCGATATTTTATTTACTTATTAAAAGTGGTTGAGGGGAGGAAACAACTGAGACAGATATCAGCAAAATCGTCATGCCTGAAAGGACCACCAACTCCAAAGTGCAGTTTGAATATTTATTATAAGGCCAAAAACAATTGGATGTAAATACATCTCAATAGCAAAGTATAGAGGTACAGAAAAATTAATACAGAGCCAATTTTACGAATATAAGTAATTCGGCCCAAAAGAGAGATGATTTAAATTCCAAAATCAGAACGCAACACAGAATAGATGCGATATTCAGTTCTCGGCTCATTGAAAGAAATCAAAATCTTTCCCTACACTGCTCTATATGAGGGCCCTTCCTGTCTCTCTTCTATCATTCCCCAAAGGTGTCAGCACGTGTTGACTTCCTAAGAAGTACTCACGTCAAATGGGTCGTTTTAGCTTATGGCTATGGAGCTTGCTCTAAGATGCTCCTTCTCCTCCGAAAGCTAGCAGAAGTCTGGTCTCGCTGTCCCTGCGCATCATACAAAAGATGGGATTCCACCCACAATAAGTCCTTCCTCTTAAAACTTTCCATTGCACCTCTATGCAGTAGCCTTTTCCTTTCATGATACAAATTTAATTAGCGATATCTTCTTTCCAGTGGCCTTGGCTTTCAGACAGACCAGACACGCAAGGCATCCTCCCTTCTCGCTTCCCAGCCATCTTCAAAGACATTCCGGGTTTCTCCTTAACTCTGAAAATAACGATGTGTATTCTTTCACCTGCAGTAGGATGAGAACATTCTAGTTTTGAACACAACAACATTTAATTATTTATTTCTCAAGAGCAAGGAGAATCGAAACTTGGGACTTTGGGCCCATAATTCAGGCAACTTAAACTAACCACAATTACGGTGTATAGAAATAATATCGTCCTGCACATTATGCATGAAGGAATCGTAATACATACAAAGTTCTACTTAAATGCATTCACTAGTTTCAACATCAAATGAATCAAATAAATGTTTCTTTATAGTCATAAAACACTGCAAACAATACAAATACATGAGAGTGCGTTTAAACCATGAGTATAGTGCACTCAAACAAAATAGAGTGCTATCAGCGCTCTATCAGTTCCCCCTCTTATGACTAGTGTCATAACACCAACTTTCTATTCTTCTGTAGTTTTTCTCCTTGTAGAAGAGACCGACCTAAACAGAAGCTGTAGCTTGCCGTCCCTGTCTGAATCGTTCTAACCCCTTATGGTGCTGGTAATGACTGTCCTGCAGTCGTTCAAGTTGGTGCTCTCGCTTTCTCGAAACAGTCTCCTGATGTCGTGCCCTTTGCCATTTGCAAGCCATGATGGCTCCTAGTAGGACAATTATACAAATGACAGCTATTATAATAGGCTTCAAGATATATCCCATTATTCCTTGTCCCAAGCTTCCAAACCAACTGCCTATTTTGCCAAATCCTTTCCCCACTTGTTCCCAGAGTCCTTCAGCAGCCATCTCACGTAACTCTTGGTGTATATCTGAAATATTATTGATATATTTCCTTATATCCGGACTGTTGTCAGGAATATAAGTGCAGCACTGTTGAACTTTCAATAATTTGCAGACTCCTCTGGCCTTTGCTAGCAGCACATATAGGGCAAGACGGTTTTGCAAAACCATAGCCCGTATCGAAACCATCTCCCCATCTACAAGTAATAAAATCTGAGCTGTATTTATTGAGAGCTTATCCACTAATGTTGCCAGCTTTCTGATTTTCAAATCATTCAGAATCACACCCATACTCGGTATCATAGCCCCAAATATGTCTCCAATCACTTCTCCTGCACTCACACCACGTTTTCCTCTGTGAGGTCTTTTTCTTTCCAGGGGCCATAAATCATTCACATGAAAAATCTTGGGAAATACCACAGCCAAATAACAAGTGCCATACCAATTTTTGGGCAACTTCACATAGGCATTCTTTCCACACACAAAATATACATTGGGCACTATCGTTATTTTGTCCAATAATGCTTTCCTAATTGATTCTTCGATCAAGAAGACGTGCTCACAATCACTTTCACCCACAAATGTCTTATCGTAGTATGTGGTCGGGTGTCTGATACACAATTTCCCCTTCTGCTGGAAATCTAATGCTATGGGTCCAAAACTCCCCTTTGCTTTATGATCTAATTCTTCTTTAGTCCATGGGGTAACCTTGTGCTTTGGATCTGGTCTAAATAGAGCCTGTCTGTGCCAATCTTCTATCTGATCTATAAATTTCTTTTCAATGTCAGTTAACATATAGGTTAAATTGTGTCTATGGGCATAGGAGGTATCTAAAGTAATGGTAGGCACGAAATACTTTGACATTCGCTCTACTTCCTTATAATAATCATATTTATTCATGTATTTAAGAACTGGGTCTTCCGAGAGTACCACATCATAATTTGAGAAATAGTACTCGAAGTGTGCCTTGCTATAAAACATGCTCAATAACACACTACATGTAATGCCATAAGTCACAGGCAAATGATGGTATTGAATGCCTTCTTCTACTGAGGCTGGTAATTGCATACACACATAGCAATCCTTCGCTTCCATGGTATCCACATACTCATACAATAATCGAGCATACGCATTCAAAGTGAAATCACCCTTTGACAAATCAACATGTAATCTATGACTGGTTTCCTTAATCATTTCTAGATCCCTTACGGATGCATCCTCATCTATCTCATAGATTGGTGTAGTGAGTGTTGCCTGTACCCTATTCTGTTCGACATCCTGAAATCCAACTAGAGATGTAACGATCACCACAGTTATAACAATAAGCACCACTACAATGAGGGTGCCAATGATGCACTTCTGTTTGCGTGTTGATTTTTCGGACACCATGGTTTCTACTGATCCGTTCAAAAGTTCAAAAGGAAAAACACAGTCTCTTTCTGTTTTCTTTGTCTCAACAATGTCTTTCTCACTTCTCTCCTCCCATGCAATTAATGTCAAAGTTCATTCGATTGATACTAAACCTATTGAAGAGATGTAGTCAGCCCTATTCCTCACTCCATCATCTACTAGAAGGTTCCTAATTTTAAATCTTCTTAAACTGGGGTCTAAGTTATCTTCTCTCTAAGGCCTAATGTTTTCTTTGGTTATAATTCAAGCTGCATCGTTAATGATATTTGATCCAAGTATTTCGAGGACAAGTTGCAAAATCTCCGCACGAATTTCTACTAATTCTTGCGCGGTAAGCTGTCGGCCAAATGAAGGGAAAACAACCTGATTGAGGAGCAGGTAACGCAATCCACTCAGCCTCGGAGGATTTGGAACTTGCAGAGTTAGTGTTCCAAATGCTTCTACGCCTGGAACCAGCAGCTGTATTTCAATCGTGAGGGTGTCCCCTCCGTAGCTCACCGTACCAGCTCCCAACCTCCCGGACTTCGCTGGGCTCTGCATCTGCAGCCAGGTACGTCCACTCAGGAGATGCGTATCTTCGAGACGCTATTCTTTCTCTTCTGGAGCATCTTAGACCATCCGGTCTTTCTTCAGCGTCACTTTGATCTGATTCAGATGTTTCAGGAATCGGAGCGAGATCTTTCTCGGATGCAAGCCTTATATTCAGCCTTTCTTTTCTTGCTGGCCACTTTTCCGCTCTGGCATCTGCTCTCCTCTCTTCCTCTTGGTCTGATCCTACTGCAATAGACTGCTCACCTTGATCTGGTGCACAGTTCACATCTGCAACCTCATCTATTTCAGGATCTGGGCTCAATTCAGGAGCACTCAGCTGTCGTCTCTCGTGCTCACTTGACTGTTCCGTTTCATCCGAAACTCTTACAGCTGGTCCTGTGCCTTTGTCGTTGTCTGTGTCAGGTCCATACACGCTTCTCGGAACCAGAGGACTCTCTTCCTCCGCAGGTGCTTGAACTCAGCGAGTGTGGGAAGCGTGTATCCAGTTCGGCAATCCTCCACACTTCACAGCGGTACTCGTGACCAATATCACCTGATATGGTCCTCGCCAGCGAGCATCAAGACAACTCTTCCTCACGTGCTTGCGAACTAGTACCCAATCACCTGGATTAAGATCATGCAGCAGGTCTCTCGAGGTGGATGCAGTTGCAGCCTCGACCTGGTGGGATACAGAAGTAACCACATGAGCCAGTCCCTTACAATAATCCAACACTAAATCATCAGTGATGTTTATCAATGCTGTAGCTGGCACCATAGGCAAACGCATAGCTCTTCCGGTCAAAATTTCGTGAGGAGAAAGCCCTGTTCTCCTATCAGGGGTGCTACGCAGACTCATAAGGACCAGGGGCAACGTATCTGGCCATTTCAATGAAGTTGAAGAACACACCTTTGCCACTCTTGACTTGATTTTGCCATTAACCTGCTATACAAGACCTGAAGCCTCTGGCAGTCTCTGATCAATGTTTAAAGCAGAGCACAACAATTTCATGATTTCACTGTGGAAATGAGTTCCTCTATCTATCTCCACTGATGTCGGAAATCCATATCTCGGGATCAATTCTCTCAACAACAACTTGGCTACTGTGAAACTGTCACATCGTCTAGTTGGATATGCTTCCACCCAACACGAAAAGATACACACCACCACCAAAAGATATCTCAACCTATTGCACCTCGGCATTTCAATAAAATCCAATTGTATCCTATTGAAGGGACCTCCAGATCTTCCAATGTGACTCAATGCAACCACAGTTCTCTTTCCAACATTCATTTGTTGACACGTAACACACCTGTGACATACCGTTTCAGCCCACACACGTAAGCGTGGATTAAACCACGTCTGCCTAAACACTCGCACCATAGCATCTCTTCCCAGATGAACTGCTCCGTGGATTTGCCTTGCCATCGGGCTCAGTAGACAATTGGATAGTACTGCTCTCTCATCTGTGGACACCCAAATGCCATCTTCTCTTTTTGTGCAACCTGCTCTGACCCATGAAGCAGCTTCCTCTTCTGGGACTTCATCCTGCAACCGCTTCACCTCATCCCAAGTATCGGCTATAGCTAACATCATGCTGAGCTCGGTCTCTTCTGTGCTCTCGCCTATATATTCTCCATTAAAAATACAAGCATGTTCAGCGCAAAATCGTGCTACCTCATCTGCATAATTGTTGCCCTTAGTGACAAAGTCTTCTCCTTTTCCGTGAGCTGCACATTTAACGACTGCTATCTCTTTGGGCTTCTGCAAAGCTTCCAGTAGTTGGCGCACATAGTCGCCGTTACGTATAGGTGACCCTGAGGACGTTAGAAACCCCCTCTGTATACACAGTCACTCGAATATCAGCTGCAATGATACAGGCACATGTCAAAGCGACAATTTCGGCCACCTGAGCAGAGAATACTCTATTTAAACAGGCAGCCTCCACTACTCCCATGATGGTGCACACAGCAAACGCTGCTCTCAAATACCCTTCATTGTCTCTTAAGCATGAACCATCAACAAAAAGGATCAAATCAGATTGGGGCAAAGGTTCATCGACAATGTCAGGTTTGGGTTTGGTAGATAGGTCAGTAACATCTAGGCAGTCATGCTCTTCACAATCCTCATCTCCTTCCTCTGCCGGAACAGGTAACAATGTAGCAGGGTTCAGGGTGGTACAACGTCTCAGGGTAACATTTTCAGCGGCCAAGATAACCTGCTCATACTTGGTAAGTCTGTTGTTGGTCAGATACTGTGTTTTCGTCCTGGTCATCAATAATTCTACTGCATGGGGCACATAAACAATGAGCGGATAACCCATCACTATGCTTTCACATCTCTCAATGCTGACACCGGTTGTAAAAAAAAAAAAAAAAAAGCAACGGATTTCAGACAACCGGGCAACGCAGAAGCTACAGGATCTAATGTAGCTGAGAAGTAAGCTACTGGTCTACGGGCACCCCCATGTGTCTGTACAAGGACTGCTAACGCACATCCCTCCTTTTCACAGCAAAAGAGCGAAAACGCTTTGTTATAATCCGGCATTCCGAGAGCTGGAGAACGACAGATACTTTCCTTCAGCTCACGGAAGGCTTTCAAGCACTCGTCATCCCATGGTACCGGATCACTAACATCCTTTCGAGTCAGTTTCAACAGAGGCTTTGCTTGCAAGGAAAAATTTGGGATCCACTGTCGACAATAGCCGACAATTCCCAAAAACATGCGGACTTCTTTTTGCGTTTTCGGAGTTCCCATTTGCAGAATCGTTTCCATGCGATCTGGTGACACCCTTCGTTTTCCTTTCTCAATCCGGTGACCTAGGTACTGAACTTCAGACAAACAATACTGCAATTTGTTTGGAGACACTTTGTGTCCATTCTCTCCCAAATAATTCAGCAATGCCACAGTGTCATTCCTGCAAGCATCCTCAGTCTCTGAGGCGACCAAAAGGTCGTCTATATATTGCACTAAGACTGAGTTTTAGGGCATCACAAGTCCTTCAAGATTCTTTTTCAGACATTGACTAAAAATGGAGGGGCTTTCTGTATACCCCTGAGGAATTCTTTCCCATGTTAACACACGATCATCCATCCTGAATGCAAATAAAAACTGACTTTCTTCATGCAATGGTATGGAGAAAAATGCATGACACAAATCTATCACTGTAAACCATTCTGCTTTGCATGGTATCTGGAATAGAATAATAGCTGGATTCGGTACCACAGGACAACATGGGATCACAATCTCATTAACCCGACGCAGATCCTGCACTATTCTGTACTTGCCACTTGGCTTCTGCAGTCCCATGATAGGTGAGTTACAGGGACTTCCTCTTATCTCCTTAAGAATACCTTGGGCAATCATAGTCTCAATCACAGGTCTTATTCCGGCCACAGTTTCTGGAGTCAGTTTATATTGTGGCGTTTGTGGGAATTCAGCATTGGGTTTGACCTGTATCTTAACTGGGTCAACCCCTCTCATCAGACCTACATCCTCGCCTGTAAAATCCCACACTTTCGGATCAACTGAGTCTCTCAAGTCATGTGGCAATTCTGCTATTGTGAGCACCACAAACATTTCTGCACACAGTCTCATGTTAGCCATTTTAAAATCAGCATCGTCATCATATGTTTGCAATTCCACACCTCTCGGAGTGCACGATATAGTACAATTGAGCTTACACAAAAGGTCTCGTCCCAAAAGACAGACCGGACTTGAATTGCACACTACAAATTGGTGTTTATCCCGAAACGGTCCTATTCTCACGGGTAATTCGTTAGTCAATGGATTGGTCATTTTCTGATTACTAACTCCCACTACTTGAATCGATTGTCCCGAAAGAGTTAAATTTGGGACTACTTCAGTTCTCACCGTGGAGCGAGCAGCTCCAGTGTTTAATAAGAAGGTAACAGGATATCCATTCACATCTGCATCTACAAACGGCCCACTCTGATCTACTTCTAGAATTGCATCTAAGGTGCATTCCTCGTGCACCCCCATCTGATACTCTTGTAAATCTTGATTTTGGTCAAATCTATCTTGTATTTCAAAATAAGGCATCTGATGGTATAACTGATTATGCATGGGTATCCTAGGAGGTTGAGGTACTTGCACTTGCGGCTCATATCCTCCTCCATACATAGACCTGGGTCTTGTCACAGTATTGACAGTCTCGGACAGCTGTCCCTCTCCTTCCATCTGTATCTGATTTGCTGGATTCGATCTACACTCGCGCTTCCAATGCCCTATTTTGTGACAATAATGGCAGGCAGTGACCCTTTTCTGTTGGGCCACCCATTCACTTACACCTAGATCCATTCCTCTTCCTCTACCCTGACCAGGTTGGGTCACCATCTGTTGTCCCATTCCTCTTCCACCTCCTCTACCTCTACCTATCGCTCCTCCACTCCCTTGCGTCATATCAGCGTTTCTCAACTGCACCAACATCAACTTGTCCTTCAATTTCTTCTGTCGACTCCACTTGATCACTGCAATATTTAGCATAACGCAGAATCTCGTCCACCGACTTATTCTGCCAACATATCAAGTGCTGCTGTATCATCAAACTAATATCAGATTTCAGTCCCAACACAAACTTCAAAACAAACTGTCCCATATCTTTCTGTTCAATTGTATCCAATCCACTATGCTGCTTAAAAGCTAACAACAATCTTTCGTAATAATCATGTACTGATTCCTTAGAGTCTTGAGTGGTGTGATCAATCTTCAACCAATCAACAGTCTGAGGAGCTACCTTCGACTGCAACCATGTAATCACTTGCTCATATTTTCTCATTACATCAGGTGAAGGACCATGAGTCACTGAATCTCTAGGTGGCTCTGCAGTAGGCCACTCAATGGCAATCTTACATGCCACCCACAAATCCGCCGGCACTACTATGTCAAACAAGGTGTTTAAATCAATCCACAATACTTTCGAAATCTTTACAAACCGATCTATTTGCTTGTACCACTCAGCAGGTTTTTCCCTCAGCCGAGGAAAATCATTCGTAAATGCTGCTAAATCACCCCTGCTCCATGGCACATGTACATACCCTCCATTCTGTACCTCCCTGAGGGGGACATTTCCTGCAGCTCCCGTCCCTCCACCCGGAGGCGGAGTATCTCCTATTCCAGTCTTGAAGCTTTTCTTTTTGGTCCATCTTTCATTCCATCACTCTAATTCTTTCCATGTCCGCATCCCTATCACTAGTTCTCTAATCTGTGCTTTCAATCCAATCATTCGCTTTTCTTCCAAATCCTTATCTGTGTAATTTAATCTGCAAGAACCCTGTGTCAGCTTTGTCTTTGACAAATCAACCTCATACCTTTGTGCCAAAAGCAACAATGCATCATAAGCTCGTTTGGCCTTTCTTGTCATGTCCTTTGCTATGAACAGTAGTTCACTCGAGTCATACGTCTCAATTCTGATCAGGGGTAGATTACCTTCAATCACCTCATCTATTTCTGCCTTTAATCGTACCACATCTAGCATTGGCGCTTTTATTGCGCTTTTTAACACTTTATGAATTTCCTCGTTTCTTGTATCTTCCCTGTCACAGCTTTGGGTTCTCCTAGGAACTGCACCCTCTTCTATCTTTGAAGCTGGGCGTCTATCTCTTTCCAAGCTTTGACTTCTCCAATGGTCACCTGCACAAAGAACCTGTGGTTCAAACAGTACTCTAGGCGTTTCTTGTCTCTTGCTTGTCTCTTCCCTTGGCATCATTGACTCTCTCACCGGTTGAACGCACATTTGCAGGTCAGACCTAGAACTCGCTAGAGCTCCTGTCAGTCTTCATTCTGACCCGCTATCCATTCTTGATGGATCAGCTGTAGCTGGCAGTGGAGTACTAGATTCCACTGGTATCCGACTTAACCCAGTCCCACTCATTGCCAGGCTCCCTCCAGACATTGTCTCTTCCCCTTCACTTAATTGCTGTTGACTGTCGTTGGTTCTTTCTCTAGGATTATATATCGGAACCACTGGCCCTATTGTGACTGGTACTGACAAAGCATCTGGTAACTACATGTTTCCTGCAGGTTGTACTAGCTCAGGGTTTGGATACCTCCTTCCTCCAGACCCTCCTGGAATATGTACCATTGTAATCTTGCCTCTTACTCCTGCCGAGTGTTCCTCTGAACCCAGTTGTCCCACACTTAAAAGCTCTTCTGATGGGCGCGACCTCTCTGTCTCTGATTTAGAGTCGCACGGTGGAGGACGTTGCGCTAGCAATCTATCGAGGAAGCTGTCATCCGTATCACTGTCCTCCTCTGTTGTCTTGTTCCCTTCAGCCCCCTCTCTTAACGTATGAAATAGGTACAAGCGTTCTTCCTCTATGGTGTCTACTCTCCATCTTTTCAACTGGGCATCCCATCTAGCATCATGATATGCCTTCATTGCTTTCCTCATCCTTCCTTGTGAAGCCTCTCTCCTTTTCACTAGGGCTGCTCTCATCCATGCATCTAATGCCTCAAATTGTGTGGGTCTAGGGGGAGGTTTCAGTGCATTCATCACCCCCCTCAGCTGGGTCAGCACTTCCATCCGAAAAGACCCATAACGAGGGAAAGCCAATTCACCCTCCTTCTCTGTAATTTTATGCCAATTCTGGAGCCACACTATAGTATGAAGTCCTACATTCGTTGCCATGTAATGTGCCGGTGTGTCTTCTGGCGGAGCTTCTTCCCCTACCCGAGTCACTACCCCTGTGTCGCCTCTACACAAATCTCGCAATACCCTAAAGCATCTCATTGTAAAATCGATCAATTGCAAGCCCAAAATACGCTATTCCACTGCAAACGAACTTCCACCAATCCCAGCGCGGTGTTACACCAACCAACCTATCCCAGCGCGGCACACCCTGACGTCACTTCTCACTCCTTGCAGCGGCTCACCCGCCTTTACAATTTCACCGCAAACTCGCTTACACGCATTCGTACCACAAGTAACTGTATATCCAAAGTTATTAAACCAAATAACTGTTCCTACACAATTACAATAACTTACAGTCACATAAAACAAGTAATTGTCTGTCACTAAAGATCGATAGAACACTCTCACAAGAACATTCAGCCGTTGTGACCCCCGACCTGCGTTGGTCACTCAATCACCATAGTCCACCCCCCGGTACCTGAGACTTTCTACCGCGAACTATTCCTCATTCACACAAAGTTCCCTAACACAAGTGGATCGTCGATAGCACTTCACAACACCCACATTAGATCAGACAATTACAATACAAAACTATCCCGGGTTCTTGGACTTCTCTTGAGTCCGCTCACCAAAACTTCCTGCTCCGCACGTGTCCGGACCAGTAAACCAAAAACCACATTCACTCAACAGACATCCCAACTCCGCAAGACATCACACACTTACTCATTACCGCAATCTAACACCACAATTCCTTTCATACTCACGCCACCACTGTTTCCGCAGCACCATCAACGTCCGCCGGTCTCAGCTTGTCTTCGCCGTCTTCCACTCCACATCAGGGCTCTTCGACCTTCAACCCTACCCCTGATTACTCCCTCACCTTAGAGATAAACCACTTTAAAGGTAAACCATCCTCTGCTACCATTTGATTACGCTAAGTTGCACATCTGATGTTCCCTGCTAAGTATAGCGTAAGCGATCGATCTTTTATTTACCTATTAAAAGTGGTTGAGGGGAGGAAACAACTCAGACAGATATCAGCAAAATCGTCATGCCTGAAAGGACCACCAACTCCAAAGTGCAGTTTGAATATTTATTATAAGGCCAAAAACAATTGGATGTACATACATCTCAATAGCAAAGTATAGAGGTACAGAAAAATTAATACAGAGCCAATTTTACGAATATAAGTAATTCGGCCCAAAAGACAGATGATTATAAATTCCAAAATCACAACGCAACACAGAATAGATGCGATATTCAGTTCTCGGCTCATTGAAAGAAATCAAAATCTTTCCCTACAATGCTCTATATGAGGGCCATTCCTGTCTCTCTTCTATCATTCCCCAAAGGTGCCAGCACGTGTTGACTTCCTAAGAAGTACTCACGTCAAATGGGTCGTTTTAGCTTATGGCTATGGAGCTTGCTCTAAGATGCTCCTTCTCCTCCGAAAGCTAGCAGAAGTCTGTTCTCGCTGTCCCTGCGCATCATACAAAAGATGGGATTCCACCCACAATAAGTCCTTCCTCTTAAAACTTTCCATTGCACCTCTATGCAGTAGCCTTTTCCTTACATGATACAAATTTAATTAGCGATATCTTCTTTCCAGTGGCCTTGGCTTTCAGACAGACCAGACACGCAAGGCATCCTCCCTTCTCGCTTCCCAGCCATCTTCAAAGACATTCCGGGTTTCTCCTTAACTCTGAAAATAACGATGTGTATTCTTTCACCTGCAGTAGGATGAGAACATTCTAGTTTCGAACACAACAACATTTAATTATTTATTTCTCAAGAGCAAAGAGAATCGAAACTTGGGACTTTGGGCCCATAATTCAGGCAACTTAAACTAACCACAATTACGGTGTATAGAAATAATATCGTCCAGCACATTATGCATGAAGGAATCGTAATACATACAAAGTTCTACTTAAATGCGTTCACTAGTTTCAACATCAAATGAATCAAATAAATGTTTCTTAATAGTCATAAAACACTGCAAACAATACGAATACATGAGAGTGCGTTTAAACCATGAGTATAGTGCACTCATATAAAATAGAGTGCTATCAGCGCACTATCAATTGTAACCAAAATTGAGCCAGCGATGGGGAAGAGAAAAATGCACCCTATCTAGTAGATATTGCGCCATATGCCATTACTGGCAGATATGGCATATTTTTTCTCTGTCCTTTGACACAAGGCAGCACAACAGCCTTAATTGCTGTGTTGTCTTGCATCAAAAATCCGGTGGTGTGTCGAGAAGAACTGGAGTGATTGAGAAACTCTGAAGCCCACTACCCCTTCCAAAGACCTCAGTAATGTTTAGTTCACAGTCTGCTTAAAATGTGTAAATTACTTTGTATGTGTTTGTTTGTGGATAGATAGATAGATAGATAGATAGATAGATAGATTGCCTATTGTAGGTGACCCGTCACTTTTATCTGTGGCCTCTTGTGCGCACCCCTAAATATCATGCTGGTGTTTAGCATAAAATGTCAGCTGCAAACTCCCCATACAAAAGTCTCATTTGCACATTGAAAGTCTCAAATTCCAAGTGCAACCTGCCTCACTGACAAGCTTGCTTACATAATTCGTAGACACTTCAGATTCCACATGAATTTTCAAAGTATTTGGCCTGGGAATCGTCATTGTAGACTTGACAATGCTCCAACCGCCCCCACCTACGTCCTGACTCCATCTTACCTGAAGGCTCTTCTGTTGAACAGAGGCCATGAAGTTAGCATGATGGAGGAAGCCAAGAGGTGTAGGCACACTAGCTGCAGCATGTGTATATTGTGCCCACACATGCACAGCCAGCTGCATTTCAGCATTGCTTCAGCGCCCTGATCTCCCACTCTGCTCAAGGAGGAGGAAATAGCAGGACAGAAGCACATGACACTGGCCAAACATCCTTCCAAGGTGTCCACCAGCATGAGGGTTTTTGTTTGCTCCATCTGGCATGTCACAAGAAGAAAAAGCTCCTACTATTTGCCTCTTTCTTAGCCTCCAGCATCAATTAAGCAGTGGTTTAAACATCTTTCATTTTAAAGGAAGAGTACCAGCACTTCTCAGCAGGGATGCAATACTTGTAACTGGAGAGTACTGACACCTCTTAGCAGCAAGCAGGCACTCTGGGATTCTGAGTACCTGAAATCTTTTATTTGCATATCAAGCATTACAAATAGGAAGTGCTGAAATGCTAAAGAAGGGACAAGTAGTTGGAGTTTCAGTTCCTGCTCTCATCCACTCATGCCAACTCTTGGATGTCTTAGTTATACAATGTATGGATCATCAATGTACACAGAGAATAAAATAAAAGAAGAGGAAGCATGAGGTGCTGAAAATGATAAATTGGATTGTAATACATTGTATTTATATACTGCTTCCTACCCGTGATGGGACATTAAAGCACCTTCTGCCATGCAGCACTAGGTTAGTGGTTAATCTGGTGATTACTGTTGGTTATTGGAATTGGCCTGTGCTCTCACAGAGGCCATTCCATGCATTTACTCCTGTGTCTTTGTGATGGGCTATATTTATAGCAGTTCTATGTCATCATTAGTGGGGGAGTATGTGAGTTCATGGAGGTTGTTGGTGGGGTTAGTAGATGAGGTAGAGAAGATTAGGTATTATTAGGCTGCAAAGTATGACATTTAAAGAACAACAGGTTGTGTTATTAGGCTGCAAAGTATGATATTTAAAGAACAACAGGTTGTGTTATTTAAGATGAGGAGTGGGCATATTTAGAAATATTATAATAGATGTTATTCAAACGTACATGTCTTAGCGTAAGTAAGTAAGTAGTTCTTTATTGTCTGATTATTAAAAATCCTTACAAAAACATTAATACCACATTTACACAACAATTCATTGGTCGTAATAAAATAAGATGTGCCAATTGGCTGAAACCATTTGCAATTCAATAAACCTCTAAAAACTTTGTATATCATTGTTCAAAAGTTAGTGCAAAAGAACAGTAAATTGCTTCAATAAGACATGACCTATCATTGTGAAAAAATTAAAACGTAATTAACGCTAAAGTGCATTAATAAAAATGTAATTACAATTGGATCGGCTTTACATGTTCTGTCAACCACTGCAGTTAGTTACAAGATACTCAATGCAACCATTTTTTGTTACTGTTTTCATGTTGCAGGTTTGTGCGAAATTCAACTATTCCTAAAAGTTAGCAAGGCTCTTTCCAGATAGAACCATTATCACTCTACTCCACAACAGTCTATGAGGATTTTAAGTCTGATTACAACATTTTATCAGCCAAAAGCATGAACTTGGTAAATTGACTAATCAAACAGTCTTATCTCCCAGATAAACAGAGTATTATGGCTTGGTGGCATGTTCTCACACCAGATACAATAAAAAACAGTGGGGCATATTCTCAAGGAGCTATCGCCGAGTTATCGGCACTTTAACGCATCCAAAGTCGCGCTAAATTTATCGCCCCCTTCACAAGCTGGTGCTAACAGCCCATAACACCAGTTTTCCTGCGAAAGCAGTCGCAAAACACATCGCCACAGATGACCCCGGCAACTAACGCTAATGAAATGCAGAGTAGGCGTTCCCGAGCAAAAACCCGCGACAACACCACAACACAACATTCTCAACGACCAGCCACTTCGGCGATAGGAACACAAAACAGGCGATACGGCGCGTTACCAGCAGGAAATTAACACCTGCTCTGACCTGGTGCAAAGTCGGACGTCAACCTGCACAAGAAAAGGGAGCCCAGCCCACAGCCACACCTGATAACAACAGATGCCATGGAGCCACTCACCATGCACCCCGGAGGCCCGAGAGGGCAACAACACCCACCGCCAACCCCCCCAGGACCGCCACCCCCCAACGGACCCCCCCGCCAACCCCCCGGACCACCACAGAGGCAGCGCAGACAAAGACAGCGGACCTTCAGGAAATGCACTAGCCCCACAGACCTAACACCAGACAATGCCAATGCCCACTACAGGCCCAAAAGAACAACCATCCTCCGCATCCTGAACATCATTGCCCACAGGCTGACGGTACCAACACAGCGGACAACCAACATCCCTCCGCAGACAAAGCTGCTGGCTGTGCTGCACCTGTTGGCCTCTGGCATCCTCCCAAACAACAACCGCCCGAGTCGGAGGAGTCTCACAGCCAGCCCCATCCAAGTTCCTCACACCTGTCCTGGATGCCCTCACCAGCTAGGGACCCCAGCACCCATACGTCCCCCACAATGCGCAGGAACAGCTGGAGACCAAGCAAGGACTATACGCCATAGCTGGATCCCCGCACATGTCGGGGGCAATCGACTGCACACTTGTCCCACTTGTGCCTCCTGCCAACACAGCACACAATACCCCAACAGAAAGCACACGCATCCCATCAACATGCAGGCAATAGTGGACCACAGGGGACTCCTCACCAATGTCATGGCCAACTACCCAGGCAGTGTGCATGATCCCTTCATCTTCCGACAGTCCAACATCAACCAGCGCTTCCAGGATGGCACCCATGGGAATGCACGGCCCGTTGGCAAGTACCAAATGAACACACCACACACCTCAACCCCACAATCATGCAACTCACAACTCTGGCACTGCACACGTCACAAAATCACATACAACATGCCAAACAACATGCCCCCCCCACCAGACACGACAGCACAACTTACTGTGGCAACCTTGGTCAGCCTTGTACATGAGCCATCGACGGCATGGCACCTCAGCCACACAATACCGGAATGTGGGGAGAGGTGGGAACCAGGCATGTGCGAAGGAGGCAAGTGACCCATGAATGAGTATCTACACAATGCCAAGTGTGGCGGAGATGTGCTGGACAGACTGCAGTATGCAGACCACAGACACAGCCATGTCTACATGCACTGCTGGTGTTTGGAGTGTAGTGAACAGTGGACGCAACCATGTCACCCCAGCCAGTGGGGAAGATCGCGGAAATGTAGCTTGTGACGTCCCCCCCTGTAAGCGTGTGCGTACGCCAGGCCAGCGCAGGGGTGTGAATAAAAAGCACGTAGCACTGGGTGTGGTTCTCTTCCGGAATGTCCAACGTGTCTGCCAGGGCGGCGCCTCCCACCCCACCACGAGGCCGACACCGTCGCCATGAGCGGTGTGGCCTGCGATCCTGTGCGCCTGCTGCACCTCGGGCCGCTGGTCCCCGGACCCGTCATGCCCACCCCTGCGCAGCCAGGCCTCACTGCTCACCTGCCGACACCGGCGTGTGTCAAAGAGGGCCCACCACGTGCGTAGTACAGTGGACGCAACCATGTCACTCCAGCCAGTGGGGAAGATCGCGGAAATGTAGCTTGTGACGTCCCCCCCTGTAAGCGTGTGCGGAGTGGGCTGGCCCGGCGTACGCCAGGCCAGCGCAGGGGTGTGAATAAAAAGCACGTAGCACTGGGTGTGGTTCTCTTCCGGAATGTCCAACGTGTCTGCCAGGGCGGCGCCTCCCACCCCACCACGAGGCCGACACCGTCGCCATGAGCGGTGTGGCCTGCGATCCTGTGCGCCTGCTGCACCTCGGGCCGCTGGTCCCCGGACCCGTCATGCCCACCCCTGCGCAGCCAGGCCTCACTGCTCACCTGCCGACACCGGCGTGTGTCAAAGAGGGCCCACCACGTGCGTGCGCAAGCTCCAAGCCTGAGGCCCGTGACCTTCGCAGCCTCCTCAGACCATCACGGCCTCCGCGACACAGGCCCGCTTTATTCCTTTTTTGTTGACGTACTCCACCGCTGCCTCGGGCCTACACTATGCCCAAGTAGGTCACACATTTGGAACTGAGTCTTGATTATGCTATGGCAGAGTACACACTTTATGGCAGCGTTTATATCACTATACTCCCTTCGATGTGGTGACACCAATTCTGTGCATAGCATCCCAACCACACGTGTCTGTGGGTCCCTGATGACTACGCCTTCGGACTACAATGCGGACGAGTAGGTCACACATGTTGAACTGATCCGTGATTTCTGCATGGCGGAGTACATATCATTGTACGCAGGGAGACGAGTAAGAGGAAGACGCGGTTCAGTCCGGAGGAGAAAAGGACCATCGTTACGGAGGTGTCCGAACACTGCCGACAACTACCCTGGTGTCAGCAACCCTGTGCATCGCGGGCCAACAACACGTGGCTGTGGGCCCCTGTTGACCGCTGCCTCATGCCTACACTGCGGTCAAGTAGGTCACACATTTGGACCTGAGTCTTGATTACACAATGGCCGAGTACACACTTCATGGCTGAGTTTATATCACTATACTCCCTTCGATCTGGTGACACAAAGTATGTGCATGGCATCCCAACCACACGTGTCTGTGGGCCCTTGATGACTACGCCTTCGGACTACACTGCGGTCCTGCAGGCCCCACACAAATCCATGCCAGTCCGTACCAGGCAGGACATGGCATCGTCGCTGGCTAAACACCCGCTCAGCTCTGTCGCTACTGCCTCGGTCAACCACGAGTCATCCCCACATACCATTTCAACGCCGTGTGTCAGTGTTCCAGGAGGAGCTTGCTGAACAGAGGTTGGCCCGCGGTGGCCGCTGCCTCCGGACTACACATCGGTCGAGTAGGGCACACATTGGGAACTCAGTCATGATTCATTTATGGCAGACCTGATATCATTGTACTGGCCTCGTCGCAGACTGCATCCCCTTTCAGCTCCGGGGCCACTAAGTCTGTTCCCCGACAACCATGGACACTTTCTTCTTGAGATTTGTTGGCAACTGAGTCCATGGACTGGGGGTTGTCTTCATCATCATGTCAGTGATACTGACTATGTGGCCAAAACGAGGCTGTAGCATTCCACTCCTCCATTTGCCGCTTCCAGCTGGCTCCTGCCCTCTGCATCATGCCCTGGAGGACACCTTCCACTGTCCCCCGCAAACCTCCGCTACATTCACCTTTGACATCGACGAGGACCCGCTCACCTCGCGTGGCCCTATCTCACTGCACCGCAAGTCACCGTCCCGTGACGGTGTGCCTGTGCTGGCCGCAGTGCATCCGGGGCCACTAACTCTGTGCAGCTCAAACCATGGCCCCAGTCTGATGGCATGGTGGATGGCCTCTGGGTCGATGGTCTGGGGGTCATCAACGCCATGTGTCTGTGGCCCTGCGCTGTCCGCTGCCTCCGGCCTCAACTGCGGTCCACCTTGGCTCACACATCAAATCGAGTCCTGACCTGCCCGGACGTCGCATCACCGCAGGATGCACACGCCACCACTGCCAGGACCAACTCCAAACGACAGGTGCCAGAGTCGTAAGTGTCTTACTGCCAGACTGTCAGAGTTGCTCACACCTGTCGTGGGGGCCATCATCAGCTTGATACCCTGCTCAGCTCTTCAGGTGCCACTAACTCAGTGCACCACAAATCAAGGAACATTCTGCTTGCATGTTGGGTGAACACTGTACTCCCTCCGGCTACCACCATGATGCTTCACAGTTGTTTCTGTTGTGCTGGTGTTTTAAGTTTCTGCTTCAATTGTGATCACTGTTCAAGTTGTTCCCAGCCCCAACGACTCCATGAGGGATGGCTTACACTCACCCCACACACATCCAGCACATGCGTCACTTTACATGTGACCATGCCAATAAAGGTGTCGAGCACACTTGCCCGTGGCCAGTTCAACGAACTATCTGTGTGTGTCCGTGTGCTCATGATGTATGCATTTGTGCCCCGGGCACTACAACATTACATTGTGCCATGTACAGAGGACGCAGCAATGTCACCGCAGGCAGCGGGTGGGACATTGCACATGTAGCTTTGTCGTCCCCCACTCAATACGTAAAAGGAGTGAACTGGGCCGGCGTACGCCAGTCCGGCGTGGGGGTGTGGATGATCATCCCGTGGCCCTGGGTGTGGTTCAGTACTGGAAATGTGCAAAGGCATGTGTCTCTGTCGCAGTGTGGTTCTCCGTTGGGGAGTGTTGGTGGGCCCTGATGGGACTTAGACACCCACGTATGTGATCTAGTTCGGCTTCCATGAGGTAGTACCCCACCCGCACATGTTCGGCCACCCCCTTCTGGCAGTCTGACACCTGGCCTTGGAATGCGATGTGTGCTTGGATGGGCTGCTGGGAGCCAGCCGGGGTGGTGGAGTGCATCCAGCTGTGTTGTCTGTGCAGGGGTGGGGTATCCTCGATGCAGCGGTGCTGCCCTGCTCCTGGAGGTCGATTGCCTAAGATGTCCATGGACTGTTGTGGGGCGTAGGTGTCGGAAGTGTGGTGGTCCTCTTCAGCATCACTGTAGAGTTGTCTGGTCTGCTCTGCTGGAGGTGTTGTTTGTCCCTCTGCAATGTGAAGGGGAGATGCTTGTTGACATTGTGTTGGGATGTATGTTTCCGCATTGTTCAAGTTTACATTCAGACTTCATGACAATGTACATTGTGACTGTTTGGGAGGGGCGGACTATTTGATGCGGGACAGTGGACATTTGGACTACATGACGTAGGTGAGGTTGTACATGTACATTTGCATATCACAGTTTCCTGCTATGTCAGATGTGATTGGCCATTTTCTACGCACAGGCGGACCCAGTTGTGTCCTCTGTTCTGCAGTGTAGGTGTTGGGCTGTGTACCACATTGTCGTCCATGTGGGTGTGCTGTAATTGCTATGTGTGTGTGCTGCTTTGTGTGGGAGTCGCACCTGCAGCTGTGATTTTGCTGCCCCTTATCCCTTGGAGGCGGTGTGCCTTTGGCTTTTGTGCTTTTGAGGTGCTGTGATGTTGGCGACTTGGGTCATTTGTGCTCTTGGACGGTTTTTGTACTCTTGTGCATTGTTTGTCTGCAGATGTGTTGTTGACGTCAGTGGTTGTTTGTGCAGGTGGATGTGTCAGAGTGTGACCTGCTCCTTTCCGGATGTGGTCCACACTCAGCCACCTCAGTCTCGTGGCGTGCACAGTGTCATGGTGATTATACTCCAGCCATGCTGCTGGTCATGTGGTGTCACTTGCATTGTCAGTGTGGCTCTCACATACGCATCTTTGCTGTGTTTTGCACGGGTGCATGTGTGTGTTGTGTAATTGGTGATGTGTGGGGTGGGACCCCTTTGGGCACATGGTGAACGGGGGCCTACTTGATGTTTGTATGTGTGCTGCAGTGTGCCACGGGGATCAGGGACATGACCCAGGGTTATTGTGGGTGTGCGGTGTGCTACACGTCATTGTGCATGTGTGCCATTGTGCCCGTCCCCCCCGTCCCCACAGACCCTGTTGCTGTTGTGTCAGGTCATGTCAAGCAGTGTCCGGACACCCGACTCCTTGCACCGTCTCCACACTGATGACTGTGGGCGCCATTTGCTCCAGCTCCTCCTGTGCGCAGGACTTCCACCTCCATTCGCCGTTGCTACCTTCCTGTTGGCAGGGGGTTTCTGCTTGGTTTGGCTTTTCACATCGTGCCGGCGTATCTTGGCCTCCTCGGCACTCCGACTGCATTCACGATGGGATGCCATTTTTCCGTCTGTTTTGCCTATGACACGGTGTTGGTGACGGACAGTTGTTGTTGGTGCTCTGTCACCTCCGTGACGACGATCGGGTTTTCCTGCGGACTGTACCCCGTCTTCCTCTTCCTCTTCTCCTTGGCCTTCCCCGACCCCGAGGTTCATTGCTGGTGGTCTGTGGGGCTTGTGGGGTTCGCGTTGACCTGGACACTCGTTCCGGGTGCATCCATGTTGCTGCGCAGTTTGATTTGTTTATGGTGTG
Organism: Calotriton arnoldi; assembly: GCA_963921515.1. Classification (NCBI taxonomy): domain Eukaryota; kingdom Metazoa; phylum Chordata; class Amphibia; order Caudata; family Salamandridae; genus Calotriton; species Calotriton arnoldi. The sequence goes on along the minus strand of CAWUFW010015429.1, from coordinate 190,421 downwards.
TTTTTCTTGTTCAGCTTTTATGGTGCATTTTCCCGCCAGACGCGTGGGGATTGCAGGCCTGTCGCTGTTTTTTTTTTCGTGGTTGGCCTCATCGCAACTTTATTCGCGTTGGTGTTTCTCATTTTTTCGGCGTCGCGTTGTTTTTAACACGCTCATTTGACGCGTTATCGTGGGACTATCGCATGGTGACGCCGGGTTGAGAATGCTACGTTAACACGGCGTTGTTTTCCCACGATGGACTGCGATGTGAGAAGTTGCGTTAAGCTAAACTTGCGGTGGTTATCACATGTTCTTGTGAATATGCCCCAGTGTTTTTAAAAACGTTTGTCATGCTTGAAGTTGGCAAGGACAGACACACACTATATGCAGTTGAGATTCTTTCGAGAAGCCACAAAGTCTACAGCAGTTTGTTAGCCTTTGTTGTATCCATCTTGGGATGCCGTCCTTTGTTGGATAACTGCCAAGTCTTGTCTTAAGAAATAAATCCCTTGTAAATGGTTAAAGATGAGCCCATAAATAAGGTTGAATGTCAAGTTTTTCAAACAAATTAATAACAGTCCAAGCATGCTTTTTTATCACTAAGGCCTTTTTATCTGATATAAAAGATAGAAAGTTTGTTGTTCGATTTAATAATTAATTTTAAGAGACAGTAGATTTGTTATTGTTGACTGGCCTCTTCAGAATCCTGATTGATAGATTGGTATTTTATTTGTTGATGCAGCCCACTCCTTCAGGTCCTTAAGCAAGCCTGATGCAAAGACCTTTGCCTCCACATCGGTGAAGGCTAGAAGCCGACAGTAAGCCGGATTTTCTAGAGGGCCGCTATTGTAAATGGACTGTAAAATACTCCCTTGCCATGATTCCGTAACCAGTTTAGTTGCTACGATATCTTTGAATAATGGGGTCAGCACTCTTGCCTACAGTTCAGGATTAGCTTTAAAAATGGAGTTGGGGATACCGTTGTGACCTGGCGCTCTATTGGATCTGATCCCCCTACAGTGGTTATAATCATTTCATTTATTAGCTCTATCAATGGTGTTGTTTCTGTATGAGGGCTTTCACTCCCCATAGGACGAATGGGGAATCACTTAATTTGACTGGGATTTTCCATTGGGTATTTTTTCCTGTATAAATTTCAGGGTGGTCAACATACAGACCGGAGATCAAAGTTTCCCGGCCGGATTCGTGGATATTGGCACTATTTGCCCTACAAGCACCTCCAGGTCATTGATAGTTTCCCAGAATGACTTCATATTTTTTGTCCTACAAGGGCAATGTAGCTTGGACCATATAGCCTCATGGTGAGCCCTTTTTGCCTTCCAGATCTCGTTTGTATGCCCTTCTCAAATATTTCAATGAGCGCTTTCTAGCAGAAATAGAATCTATATACTGCTCTTTTTGCTCTATTAAGAGCCTTCTTTTGCAGATAAAGCTTCTGCAAATACCACCTATTGTATGTAGATGTAATAGAGATTCCCCGTCGTATAATTTTAGCTGGGAATTTTTCTGTTACAAACAAGCATAATTGAGACCAATTCTCTACCATAGATTTTCCCTTTTGAGATTCCTAATAAACAGATTCTATTTGATTCTCCACAAAGCTCATTATTTCAGGCTGTTTTGTTGATTGCCATATCAGCCTTTTCAGGTTAAAAGAGATTGGCATTTGATGGAGATTGTTTGACTTCGGCTGGTGATGTACATTTAGGCACCTAGTGTCCATTTCACTTGTTTTTAATGTTACCTGGTTTTCCACCAATAAAATTGATTTGGGATTAAACCAGATATCTTTTAACTTGCACTACCTTCACTGTTGCACTGACACTACCCCAACAAAATACCCGCTCCGCTGTAATTCAGGCGTCGTAGCACACCAGGGAGGCACTCGGCCTCTCTGGTGGGAACCCAATGATGAAGCATGTCACCAACTAGGTTGGTGAGTGAGGGTTCTTTTAAATAAGAGGTTTTTCCTCGTGCTACGTTCCCCCATCGTCCCTTTTCTACTCACTCTTTTGTTGTTATTGAAGATGTACATTTAGCACCAATGTTATTAAATGAGGGTTGTGATCGCTTTCAACACACGAGTCAACATGATACCCACTGATACCAGTTACTAAATCCTTTGAAATGATAGTATACTCAATTATTGAGTGATGCTTGAAACTGTTGAAGGTTGGCAAGGGTATTGAATTATTTGATGGGCTTTCACTCAACATTATCAGGCCCAGTTTTTTTAATTTGACGCAACACAACTGGTTATGGCACTGTTTGAGTTATAAGGGGAATTTCTTATGGCCATATGCATATTGAACTCACCAGAGGTAATTAGGCTTGTCACCGGATATTGATAAGTTAGAGATTTAACTATTTCCAAGAAGATGGTAAGCTGGGAGGTTTTGATTTATCCCTTTGTACTCAAATAGATGTTCAATAAAATAATTAGGATTTGAAGATGTCTTTTTATGCATTGGAGCCATGATAACTGTAGAACGATTTCTTGAGGCTTAGTATCTAAATCCAAGGTGATGCACATTGAAAACCCTCCTTTTGCGTGGCCAAATGAAGACGAACTAGTAGTGGGGTTGGAAAATTCTTGGTAACTAATGATGCAGGTATTATCCTCTTTCCAAGTTTCCTGGAACATCAAAATTTCTAAATTCTGTAACAAAGCTGCTGTGTCTTGATCTTCCAACAGTCTAGAAATGCTGTGTGCATTCCAGGAATAAATGCCAATGAAAAGTTCAGCAATCAATCGTTGCCTTCGAATTTTCCCTTTGTAAGGAGTGTTGGAAGCCAAGCCCAGTTATCCAGTATGACTTGCTTTTTTGGAATTTTTTCACAAGTACTTGTACCTGAGAGTGAATTTAGAAATTTGATGTCTGAAGATAATGCTGGATTAAATAGTAGGCCAATTGCTCCTCTTTGCAAATCACCATTTCTTCCAGTATTCCTGGCTACCGTTTTACTCGGCTGTTCACTTTTCTTCATATCCGTGCTAGGTATCAATAATGTTGGATAGTTTGCATTGTTACATTTCCTGTTCTCTATCCCCCATTTTGCAAAGTATGGACCACTTTCAATTATCTTATCTGCAATATTTTTGCTGGGCCATGTGATGCAGGTAATTTCTCGTGGAGAAATAGTGGAGTCATGATTGAATTGGATGGATTCTAAGGCGTCAGTCGTAAGGTGAGCGAGCACTGGGATTAAGGCTATTAGTTTTAATATGTTCTCACATTTAAGAATATCATGTGGACCTCTTGATTCGTACTGAGGGAGAAAGAGGATCTTTGCAGGGGAGGTAAGACAATTATCCTGGTTTATTACTTATGGTTTTCCTATTAGAATAATTAAGACTTGATTTCATGCTCTGTATCACCAAGCGCATGAGGGGATCGCCTGTGAAGGAAGAAACATGAATGTTAACCTGGTATTCTCCTAAGATCTTTTGCGATTGCTCTGAGTTATATAATAGTGGAGAGGTGCAATTCATTGTGGTTTAGTTAATGTATTCTGTTGAAATATAAGTGATGTCTTTTTTTGCCTAACCTCCTTCCTTCCCAATGGAGGTGCCACCATGTCTTTTTTGTCTTGCAATGGCCCTGTCTCATTTCCTGTACCTGAAGGATGGTTAGTCAAAGCTCCAACACTAAAGGTCTTGAAATACTTCTCCTGTTTTATCCACTGAGGAAATTAACTGGATAGGATTGGGAGGAGCTTCACCCATCTCCATCTCTATGGGATTTGCTTGCCGGTGTTCCAAATAAATGGTTTTGAAGATTGGGTAACAATCCTTTGGTCTTTCCAACGTACCCATCTTAATTGATCTTTTAGTTTTATCACATGCCTTTCTTTACCTTCTCCTTGCTCCTTTAATCAGCCCATTTGTTTTAGAAGAGGTCATGGATTTGTGATTTTTATTACATGGGTTGACTTCACTTTCCTGCACTGATACAAATGGCATATCTTCAATCTTGTTTATTTTCTTGAGCACCAAAGGATCCTGTGTATTGCATGATTATCCTAGCCCTGCCATGGGAGTTTTATCTCTTTGAACTTGCTGAATAGATGGAGTTGTTGGGTCATCATGGGCTTGACATACGTTTTGTCTGGGCCCCTCTGATGCGACGGGCTCAATCACCTGTAAAACATGTGCTTTACAAAATTTTCCTTTTCCTTGTCCAGCCAAGCAGATTTCATAGTTCTGGACTTGCTGGATTGTTTGGGCGATTGTCCCTTCGTGGACTTGGAACACGCATTGTCTGAGGCCTACTGGAACAGCAGGCTCAGTGTTTTGCTGTGGGGGCATAATTGTGACTTCTCCTACAAGCGCCCTAACTATGCTCACGAGATTTGAGATTTTATCTATAATGTGAGCACAGGTATCATTTGATTGCCTCTATCTGATTGAGCCTTTACAACTAAGTAGGTCAGTTTAAGTGTATTGAGCAGCTCCTCTTGACTATTCAATTTGTTGGAGTGCTAATTTTGTGCTATGATGATCACATCCATGGTATTAAGCATATTTCTCCAGATTCCAGTGTGAACCTGGGGAGGTTCATTGAGAGAATTGACATCTGCAGAAGGTTTTACATCATATTTTGCCAGAAGAGCGAGGTCGACTGATTTGATGGAATTATTAATAAAAATGCACATTCTCTGCCTCACTGTGACCTTGTTCCAAACGAGCGTACTCAAAGCTGATTTTCTGGGGAGTGAGAGTCGGTTTCAAATCAACCTGATTCCTTTCAATTACAGAAACTGGACAAAAGGGATCTATTTTATCTTATCCTTTGGCCAATTGGGGCTTATTGCATCTTGTACTTCTTGAACAGTATTGTCACCTATTATATTCTTAACGTCCAGGTCCGATTTAGACAGCGTCATCGTTGTCCGCATTACTGAGGGTGAGAGTACCCCTTGGTTTGTATTTGAAACAGTGCCAGATGATAGATCAATAACAGTATTGTTCATGTTCGTACTTAGATCCAGATTGATGATATCATGAACTATGGGAGAGTTAACTTCTTTCAGTAGACCTTTCAGAGATCTTCCCTGATTGTGAACATCACTTAACTGGGTAAGAACTGGAGGGCAGAAATCTTGTTTAAAATGAACTTGAGCCTTTATGATCATTGAGCGGGAGCTCAACTCAGATATAGATGTTGGGGTGCTGTCTACTGGTTGTTTGCTAAAACTTAAGCATCTTCAAAGCCTGCACTAAATTCGCAACTTATTTCGGAAACCATCCCCTGGGCAGATGGGCAATTTCTCAATATTGATGCAGATTTTATAGGACTTATCTCCATCATTGTTGCTGTGTTTGGCTGTCTTCCATCCACTTTAGTGGATTTTTCAGGGAATTTAAAATAATCTGCAATAGTCGGTTGGGAGACAGCACTGCTACTTTGCTTTGGTGAACCTCCTGTGGCTGTGAACAGGGCAGGGCCCAGCGTTGACTTTGAAATAGCATTGTCCGCCAGTGGTGGATCATTTGGGTCGGCTCTTAATGCAGATTTATTTATTTTCATTTTACCTAATTATAAATTCAAGACAATAACTTGTAAATTATAGCAGTCTGTTTTGATTTGAAGCACAGTGAAATGAAAATTTTAGTTGCTTTAGAGGTTTGATGCCTAAAGCTTTGATGCCCTTCTAGGGGTTGTGTGAGAATTTGGCCTGGTATATGATGTCCACTAATTAAAGTGGGCACCTTGCACCAGTCCAAACAACCCTTATGGTGATTTAAGAGGATAAAGATAACCTTAGAAAGCTATCCAAGTGGTAGCTGCGGAGAGCAGCCTCAGGCTTAGTCTTGAAGGAATGTTAAGCAGCTTGTTTTACCCGAATGCAACCTTATAGTATTGGTTAAATGAAAGGAGAACCACACAGTAGTTATAAAAATATGTATTTATTATTATAACACACCTTAAATACCTCACAGTATCTGCTACATGCAGAAAAACACAAAGCACACAATACTGTAGCACAGAAACAATCGTAAGTAGCACTACTACACAGTGGGCTCCAGGGGGAGACCAAACCATATACTAAAATAGTGGTATAAGTACCACGACTCGAGTCAAGACAGTGTCTAGAGGTTGTAGAATTGCTGGGACCCCAAGGAACCACCCAAGGTGAGTAAGGAGGGACCCCACGGAGGACGGGTGCAGTGTGAGAACATGACCGCGTGCTACGTACAATTCAATGGGAGAGTCGCGGTTGCAGTTTTAGTGACTAAGGACCCTTCTCAGTGGGTTACGAAGAAACCCCTTAGAACATAGAAGGTTGGAGAGCCACCCCACCCGTGGATACCAAAGTTACCTATCCCAGGGAAGTCGGGGGCATAGGGCTGAAGTGGTGTCAGAAACCGCCGTCGTTCTCAATGGGAGTCTTCAAAGAAATGCCACTGCTGGAAAGAAGAAGAATGTCCGGTGGAACCCACAGGTGAATTCTTGATGGAAGGAACATGAAAGCAGAGGGGACAGAGTCTGGGTCACTCAGGAGTGACCAGGGGCTCGGTAGACCAATGCCCTCCGATGTCGGGTGCTTCATGTGTGAAGAAGGAGACCTTGACTCTGCAGCTGCAGGGACCAGGAGATGTCGAGGACAAACAGGAGCCGGATACGAGTTGTCCCATGTAGGATGCCGAGTGCTGAGGGGTCGGTGTCCGGCGGGAGCACCAACAAGCCTTGGCAGCAGCAACCCACGAAGAAGGTCAGAGAAGATTGCGATCTGGCCCAGCAAGGACCAGGGGACTCACTGCAGCAGGGGGAGTCAGGGCAGGCCTGGAGCATCCAGGGGAGCCCAAGTAAAGCAGTGTTGTCCCTCAAATGGACCCACAGGCCGCAGGCACAGGAGTCGCAAGGGGACCTCTAGCAGTTTCACAAAGTAACAGCTTGCAGGGTACTGAGTGCAAGGAGGCCAAAGTCCTTTGTACAAAATGTGCGCAGAGGTTGGGGCTATTGATAGCCCAATTTACTTAGTTGGGAAATGCCAACAAGCATCTGCACTTGCAAAAGTACGCGGTGCACAGGGGTTCATGTTTTGCGGTCCCCATGTGGGATAATGGCCCTAAACTTGGTGAGAGGGCAGCTCAACCTCAAGGAATGTAGGAACCCACCTTCTGTGTTGCTGAAGCCTTCGAAGTCCACAGGAGCTCAGGATCAGCAGACCAGTCAGTTGCGTTACAGTGCCTGCAAATGCAGGGGAGTGACTCCTTCACCCCAAGGGAGATACTTCAGTTGTCCTTGATGCTCCACAGGTCCTGCATGGAGCCTGTATGGTGCATGGGCAAAGACAATGCTTTGGACAGAGAGGGAGACGAAGTCGGGCCCAGTCGAAGTCCAGCAAAGTCCAGAGTGTCCAGACGGTCGAAGGTCAGTGGTTTCATGTTCAGAATCTTGTCCACATCGAATCTAGGATCCTACAGCCAGGTAAGCCCTTTTGTATCCATGGGAGAGGGTTGGACAGATTCAGAGGACCCTCCCAGGGGAGGGTCAGGACAGTGGGGAGGATACTACCTTGTCCTTTGTCCAGTTTTGCACCAGAGCAGGAGCCAACGGCTCCCAGAACTGGTTTGAACTGGACTATGCACAGGGACACCAAGTGTGCCCCAGATGCAGACTTTCAGGCACTTTGGAAGTGCACCCACCCAGCCCCAATACACTAAATCCTGTCTGGGAGGTGGTCACACCTCCCTGTGACAGGATGCCTATTGTGCTGCCTTCCTCTGCTCGAGCTTGGCTCAGCAGCAGGAGGGCAGAAATGTGTCTCTGGTCGGCAGCAACCATTTTGTGCTGTCCGGGTCGAGAAGGCTGGTACTGGGAAGACCAGGGACCCCACGAAGCTTGCTTCTGAAGGGTGGAATCATACCTCCCACACCAGTTACCGCTGTGGAGGTATGATTCCAAGGTGTTTGATACCAAACACAACATAGTTTGTTGCAGCCGTTTTTGAGATAGCATTTTACCCGAGCATATAACGCACCTCTACCTATATGTCGGGCTGCGTCACCAACAACCCGGGAGAATGGTCTCCAAAGGCTGCAGGGGTGCTCTGCTCATGCATTGGCACCCTCTCACGTAAAACCCAGCACCCTGCCTTCAGGATTGTTAAGGCCTGCTATAGGGGTGACATAGGTTTTAAGTGTGGTGACCTATAGATATAGTAAACCTGTATCTAAAGTAAGTGGTGCATGCACCCTCTTATGCAGGCTGCAATGGCAGGCCTGTAGTTCCATTTTGCATGGCCTCTCATGGGTGGCATAATACATGCTTCAGCCCATGGGAGGCCTCTGGGGTACCTATGCCCTGGGTACAAGTGTACCATATACTAGGGACTTATAAGGGTACCTCAGTATCCAATCTGGAGTGTACCTAAGTACATGGCATAACATTTTAGGGAGACAGCAGATAGACTGGAGTCCTGATTAGCAAGATCCCAGTCAGACTAGTCAAAAACAGTGTAACATCCAGCAAAAAGTGGGGGTAACCATAAGAAGCAGATCCTACTTTCCTACAGTTTGCCTTTTCCTTGTTGAATATGACAGCTGCCCTGCTTTGCCTTTGCCTTGTCTCACCTTTGCCTTTTTGAATATGACAGCTGCCCTGCTTTGCCTTTGCCTTGCCTTTCCCTTTTTGAATATGACAGCTGCCCTGCTTTGCCTTTGCCTTGCCTTGCCTCGCCTTTCCCTTGTTGAATATGACAGCTGTCCTGCATTGCCTTGCCTTGCCTCGCCTTTCCCTTGTTGAATATGACAGCTGTCCTGCATTGCCTTGCCTTGCCTTGCCTCGCCTTTCCCTTGTTGAATATGACAGCTGTCCTGCTTTGCCTTTGCCTTGCCTTGTCTCGCCTTTCCCTTGTTGAATATGACAGCTGTCCTGCATTGCCTTGCCTTGCCTCGCCTTTCCCTTGTTGAATATGACAGCTGTCCTGCTTTGCCTTTGCCTTGCCTTGCCTTGCCTTTCCCTTGTTGAATATGACAGCTGTCCTGCTTTGCCTTTGCCTTGTCTCGCCTTTCCCTTGTTGAATATGACAGCTGTCCTGCTTTGCCTTTGCCTTGCCTTGCCTCGCCTTTCCCTTGTTGAATATGACAGCTGTCCTGCTTTGCCTTTGCCTTGCCTCGCCTTTCCCTTGTTGAATATGACAGCTGTCCTGCTTTGCCTTTGCCTTGTCTCGCCTTTCCCTTGTTGAATATGACAGCTGTCCTGCTTTCCCTTTGCCTTGCCTTGCCTCGCCTTTCCCTTGTTGAATATGACAGCTGTCCTGCTTTGCCTTTGCCTTGCCTTGCCTCGCCTTTCCCTTGTTGAATATGACAGCTGTCCTGCTTTGCCTTTGCCTTGCCTTGTCTCGCCTTTCCCTTGTTGAATATGACAGCTGTCCTGCTTTGCCATTGCCTTGCCTTGTCTCAGTACTGGTGCCGCCTTTCTCCCAGGGCTGCCAAAGCGTGATGTATTCAGAATGTGGCGCAGCAACTCGGGAAGGTACGAGCACACCAACACACTGCCACTTGTACACTTCTCGCAAGCCAAGCGATGAGGCAGGAAGAGACTGGGAAAAATACAGGCTGGCAAGTGCCTAATCAGGGATTTACATTAGGTCTATGGCAGAGTCATGCAGGCAAACAGGCAATATCAAGCAATAGTGGGTGACAGGTATCGGAGGATTTGGCCAAAATAAACCAACGTTTCTTGTTTCTGTATTCAGCATTCAATACTCAATATGTAGCCAATAGTGGTCCCAATGTTCAACGTTCAATATAGGTGCCACTTGTGCGTTCCCTTCTCTGGCCAAGTAACGAGGGGGGGGGGGGCGGAGCACACCTGAAGCCGCAAGCTGCATCCAATTCTATGTCGGCCGGCTTCTGCGGCGCTCAGGGCTCGACCTGTGACACTATCCGCAGCACCCCCCACAACCCCACACGCTTTTCCTGCTTGCTGCACACCACTCACCGTGACTTTGATGTGTGCTAGAATCAGGTGAGCAGTCTGTCTCCTGCTAGGCTAGTGCTAGCACTGCTCAAAAAGGACATCTCTCCTCTCATGGCACGTAACGTTCTGTCACCCATTCAGAGGTTTGTTTTCCGCATGCCCACTTTGTAATCGTCAAGTTCTGCATAGCACCAATAAACAGGTTGTTATACATGGCACCCATTGAAGACATCCTTGCTCTCTAGATATGTTTTTTCTTGTGATGTAGAAAAACTTCCACAAAGGCGCAGGCTTCTTCAGTGGCCTTCATTGTCTGCAGGTTCTTCACGCCTGCTAATGGTCAAAAGGGAGAGGATGTGGCATTACGGCCAGAGCTGCAGGCTTTGGAAACGGGGAACCAGGTTTGAGTCCCGCCGTCGGCTCAGCATCCTGTGATTCTGGGCAAATCTCTTAATCTTCCTGTCCTTAACAAAAACATAACGACTATGTGTCATGTAATGGGGCTCAGGTAAAGAGTTCCACGGCACTTGGGCCGGGTGCACTAGATATAAAACTACAAATAAAATGGTTTATTGCTATCGGCCATGATGAACTTCTCTCACCCAAGCCTCAAGGCACTTTCTGGTCTGTGACTCTCCTGATTGTTTAATTTTAGAGGACACTAAGGCAGTGCAGTTGCCTCTTGTAACATCACTTGTGATAGTCTTAACCATCATGGACTAAAACTATAATCATGAATGCAAACACATAATATTTAAAATGCAGTAAGTCTGCCACGTGAAAAGCCTTAAAACAAATAGTGCATACAGAAAAATATTGTCATTCCGACGTAGACCCTGTAAACATTATCGTTCCCTGCAGGAGATGGGTTCTGGATAATGCGCAACGTCTGAGCCATCCACATAAGTGGCATCTAGTTAGAAGTACTTTAAAAATATCCATCAGCATTGTTTGAAACCATCGGACATTTTGTTTTGACTAGTGCACTGAGGCACTCCAGAGACTGCAGAGCCCTCTGAACACGTCTTGTTTCCTACAGCAGGTGCGACTGAGAGGTATCCAGAACTCTGGAAGCTCTGCCTGTGTCAACATATGATTCACAAAGAGAAGTGAGTTGAAAGGGAAAGGCACGGCTTTCACAGAGAGCCTCACCCAAAATGGCCGCCAAATCCTGCTTTAGATGAAAAGAGCAGGATTCGGACATACAGCAAGCCATATCTTACCTCTTAGAACAGAAGAACAGGGTTCACTTTTTGAACTAAAACTACACCTTCCAGTACACCTTGTTCATGTGATCTTTTAGTTTTTATGCAGCAGTGTGCTACTTTAAAATAGGCTGGATTGAAATGCAGTGGCGGCTCGCCTCACCGCCCCGCAGCACTCCCTCTGCGAGCCGCCACTGTTGAAATGCCTATATCTCACCAGTGGAGCTGTTTTCTGACATTTTGCTGAGCGTTCTTACCAGGAGGGCAAACAGAACATCTACAGGCCAGTCTGTCACACCGTCTCCTTTATGTACATTTAAAGATGAAATGTTCTCTCATGGTAGTGGACAACTTTATACAATTTGGAAGACTGTATGAGACTGATGGCTCTATGGTTTATTTGATGAGATAATGTTTTTACATCTTTAGTTTATAAGCAGCTATAAAATGTTGCTTAGAAACCAGCTCTACTTCAGTCACAATAGCTGCCTAAGACTGCCATGGTGCTCATGAAGCTGTTAAGTAGAGATGACTGCATCTAATGGCTCTCTTGAGAAGGCATCTTAAGAATGTCATATTTTTGCATTGTACTGAAAGGATCATTAGGGCCCTATTGATGAATCCTTTTTGTTCACTGAAAAAAGGGAGTGGTTCTGGCTCAACATCCGCATAAGAATCTCTTGATTTGATACGCCGCTGGACACGACTCTAAAAGAAATCTTATCCACTCTAATGTTGGAGTAAACCTTGGGTTGGGAATGCAGCACAGGCGATATCCCTCTCTTCACACTGTGGCTTTGGAAACATGTCGTTAAGTTAAAATAGTCAGCACCATCCAGAGCCAAGCTGGTGTAACACAAGCACTGACAACAAGAAGGATACAACTGCCCAGACCCTTGCTAGCAGTAAATTAGGCAGCTATGTGTGGAGCAGACACTTTGCCATTTGAGTGATGACAATCCTCACCACAAGCTGGCAACAGGTGGTGGTGGTGGTGGTGGCAGACCCACCGGCTCCAAGGATGAACAAGAGAAGGCAGTCTGGGAGAAGTTTAGGGCTCCATGACTGACACTCCAAGAGCAGATAGACAATTTATGCCATCAAGAACTACCTTCAGACTCAAATGCAAGGACGATAGGCAGAACCAACGATTGCAGACACCACATCACTACTAGTGCCACACAAGTGAGCACAATTTACAGGCCAGTGTACTATGTGGTGCTTGAAATGGAAATATAAAAGTGGAGGTACTCACTATCCCAGAAAACCTGTTTGCTAATAAGAAATGCTGGTACTTATTCTAAGTCTTCAGCTCCTGCTGAGAAGTTCTGGTACTCTCCCTTCCAAACGATAGAAGTGCCGGTGCGCAGTAGCTGACAGCATCTGCCCATTTAAAGCACTGGCCTTATGTGGACCCCAGAGCATTTCATGCCCACTACCTTATAGCACAATTGGAAAGAGATTACTGCAGGACGATCACTACAGAATGTGAACCATTCAACAGACCGTGACATGGACCAATTTCTAGTGCCTTCCAAGTGCATACCAAATCTATGTAGTGCTTCACTTTCAAGGCACGTATACATAAGCCAATAAATATTTGAAACTCAGGGTGTACAGGGTGACTTGGACACCCTAGCAATAGTCACACACAGACTAATTAGTTCAGTATGGAAGACAATCAGGATGTTGCACTTCCTGTTTCTCTCCTGATCGCATTACTAGAAGTTCAATGCAGATGTGGACCCCTGCTCTAGGTGCATTGCCACTGCTCCCAGATAACGCAGAGTTTCTCCCTGCCCAGCTTCCCAGGACTTCCGTGTTTTAATTCTTTAAAAAAAAAAAATGTTTAATATTTTGTTTGACCAGAACTTGTACAATGAAAAAAAGAAACATGATTTCAAAAAGACAATATAGAACTTTGCCATCATCAACAATAATCAGAGTAAATTACAACTCAACAATGGTGCAAGCGTTCATTAATAGAACAGGCCAGAGGTAGCTATTATCACAAATAGATAAAAACATCAAGAAGTTAGTTGAAAACATACTAAAATGCAGGACATCAAAAATCATCTACGTTCCTAATTCATTCCTAAAGTTACTTAAGAATACGGTAAAGTGTATAGACAGGCTGAAAAAATATAATATCCAAAAACCAATGACCCTCACAAGCATATTAAAGAGTGATTTACAGGTCACCCCTGTACTAAAGTGCAAGACGTGACAAAAGAAAAATACAAAATGATAGCCAAGTGTGGTCATAATTCATTAGGTCGGCTTATCAACAATATCATAATTTTAGAAAGATAGCGTGGCCCCGCCCTTCGACATAAGACTTAAAGCAAGATTTTTGTCCTTAAATGTAAGGCATTAGTGCATTGGGCCTTCATGGACCTTTGATACAAGGCTTGAATCCATTTTTCTACATTTACTAAGGCAGAACTAAGGGGCATATTAACAACGAGGCGATAAACAATTATCGCCGCTTTAGCGTCCGTTTTCGGACGAAAAGCGGCGATAATCTTATCGCCTAATCAGCAAGGTCACGCTGTCGCGTGAATCCTTGCACTATCGCCCTTTCCCCCAACGCCCATCTTTGCATCTCTAATGAGATGCAAAGTGGGCGTTACTGGGCGTACCCCGGATGGGCTACGTTGCAAATATCGCCGATGTGCACATCGCGATATTTACAAGGCAGCCCACAGGATTATAGCAGACGTTAAATTTTGGCGAAAACTGCCGTTTTCGCCAAAATCTAACGTCTGCTATAATCCTGACTTACCTATGTTAGACATAGGAGATGGATTCTGCTGATACAACCACAGGGTTGTATCAGCAAGGTTATCGCCGTTTTGAAGGGAACATCGCTGGAAAACCAGCGATGTTCCCTGCAAAAGGGCGATAACCTCGCTATCTCTGGAATCTTTATCGCCCTGGAGTAACGCGTTGTAAATAACGCGCTACCAGGGCGATAAATACCAGAGATAGGCTGCGATAATATAATTATCGCTAAGCACGGCCAGCGATAATTATCGCTGGCCGGTGTTAATATGCCCCTAAGTGAGCAGGTGCCTGGTTCATTCATACTGAACGCCAATGTATGTACCGATATGAAGGGATACAGTCACTTCGATGGAGCATGGCAGCAAGATCCAGTGCAATAGAACAGTATCTCTGAAAGGCTGCTACCGCTGGGAGTCATGTTAGGAAGCAGGCCCAGTCCATCGGTGACGTCCAGCAAAGAAACTGCACTGCACGCTTCTGACTCTGCCCCAGCCTGCACCTTTCCAGATCCATCGTGGTTTCAGTAGCTCCCCTGATTATCCTAGAGACAGCTTTTTCTCCAAGGGGCTGGGCGACTAGGCAAGCCCCTGGGTGAGCTGCTTAGCACAATCACTTGCCAACATCCCTACGTGTATTTGTGAAGAGCATGTTTTCAGCAAGTAGTATTTCCGCGCCAAACAGCAGGTGTTTTTTGCTACCCAACACAACAGTAGTCACTTTCTCGATCCCAGGAGGATGAAAAGCTGAGCATACTCCCTGTCACCGTGAGGTCAATCATTCGATTGCTGCGTGGCATGCATTAGTCCACTGAGCCATCAGTTAACGAGGAGAGGCAGCCGGGGTTACAACCCGCTGCTCTGTTCTGCTCGCTGTCCTTGGCTGCTGCTTTGAAGGTTGCTCTACAGTGCAATCTCTCCTGAGCCCTGGTGCCTCTTGCGCTGGTAGGCCACTGCACGCACACCTGCATCTCTAGGGGCTGTTTACACAAACCAATCACCGGGGTGAGAAGCAGTTTTATAGGTTTAGCAGATGCTACCCGCTAATCCCCCTACCTGATAGTGGCAAGGAGTGTCCTTGTGGGTGTCATGTTTTTAGATGTGGGTGCAGTGCGGCTGGTGTTTCTATAGACTGCCAATGTATTGCTGCAAATTGTATTTTGTTCCTAAAAGTTCGTCTGTGCTGCATTAATCTTCAGGTTTTATGCAGGTGTGTTGGGTGGTTGTATGTCTGGCATGATCATTGGTACTCTGTTGCAAACAAGATATCTTAACTAGGCAGTAGGCGAAACCAAGAAATGGGAGGATTTTGGATGTTTCAATCAGTTTGTGCTGTTGATGTGGTTTTCCGTAGAAAGGTCCAGGAGAACCAGGGGCGTAACACAGGCTCCTGCAGTGCTGGAGTATCCCCACTCTTCAGGGAGGGGCCCATGCAGCCCAGTGCCTATGAATGTCTGTGAGAAACTGAAGTAGCAGGGGCTCCTCATAATGTTCTGCGGGGGGGCATCATTTTGTGTTACACTACTGTGAAAAACCACTAGAACTGCTATACTGCCTTTTTTTCACCCATGACAGGCAAACACAAGAGAAACACACAAACTGCCCGAACTACCTTGTTTTCATCCATGGCAAGGGGAAGCATGTAAGAAATTGGGTTATTGGTTGAGGGGGTGTAAGTCTCACTAAGGCAACAACCACAATCCTTGTCAGGGTGAACCACAAAAGTCACTAAATTAACCTGCGCTTAACCCTCTGGTAGTTTGGCACGAAAGCAGTCAGGCTTATGTGTAAAGTATCCAATCAGCACACACATAGTAATAGAGTGTAAATAAAAGACAAAAGACAATCAGCAGAACCAGAGTTATGAACTTTTAAAGTGTTTAGTGAAATCTAGCACCTAAAAGATCAAAGCTCCAACCAACGGTATCTGGTTGCATGGTACAGGGTCAAAGTCAAAAGATAAGGTCAGCCATGATGGAGTGTGGGTCAGATACAAGGGGTGGATTGGGTCAAGTTTTGGCTTTTCTTTGGACTTGGAAACAATTCTGAGAAAAAGTCTTGGAGAAGGTAGAGTTTAGCGGGACAAGGCAGAAGGTTGTGTCAGAGGAGTAGTTGTTGACCCCAGGGAGCTACTGAATGAAGTTTCGGTGATGCCGCCGGCGATGGTAGGAAAACGTTTAAGCAGAGAAAAGTAGTAAATAGGGATACCATTGCTCATCAAACTCGTGTCCTTAAAAGTGACAGGTCGTTTTTGTCCTTAAAAGTGACAGTTCGTGCGCAGAATGTTTGGGGATATGATGTATGTGTGACAGCCCTAACCGGAGCTGAGCTGGGGGTGTGGCACAGGGTTTGCGTCAGAGTGTAAGC
Organism: Calotriton arnoldi; assembly: GCA_963921515.1. NCBI lineage: Eukaryota > Metazoa > Chordata > Amphibia > Caudata > Salamandridae > Calotriton > Calotriton arnoldi. The sequence continues at coordinate 174,134 of CAWUFW010015429.1, read as the reverse complement.
ATGTGTTGAAGGTGGTGTTAGGTTAGCAGGGCATTTAGGGATATGTAAAGAAAAATGTGTCCCTAAATGTGTGCAAAAAAGGCCTTTGTGTAAGAGGGAAATGCCTGGGCATGTTTTAAAACGGTGAATGCAGTGCTGTGACAGATGGTGCTTGGGCAAGCTGAGCTGTGAATGTGCAGGCAGTCCCCAAGTCCCCCACCCCCAAGTGTGTCAGAGTGTGAGGCTCATCAAACGCTTGTCCTTAAAAGTGACAGGTTGTTTTTGTCCTTAAAAGTGACAGTTTGTGCGCAGAAGGTTTGGGGGACATGATGTATGTGTGACAGAAGAGGGAAAAACCAAGCCCAGGCTGGGCCCAAATTTCCCAAGGAGAATGTGAAACAGGATAACATGACAGGCAGGAAATAAATCATGCACCCCCAACACACTAGCCAATGCTGCGAAGTCAAAACTTCCAACAAAGAAGCTGCTTCTAGCTTTCCAGGCAGGGCTCGGTCATGATTACCAGATGTCAAAATGATAAAGTGACAACAGTCGTGAGCAAACTAAACTTCAGGCCGGTCCCAAACTTCCCCAGGAGAATCTGAAACCTGATAACACGTGGCAGGAAAATACACTGCAGGAAAACACGAGGCAGGAGATAAAGCTGTCAGTCTCAGCAGCCAGGGCTGTGTTGACTCAGCAAGACCTACAAACACATTTCCTGGGCCTAGCTCCTCACGACAGTGCTCAGGCTTGATTAGCAGATGTCAAATGATATCGGTGTACCAAACAAACATTGCAACTGTCTGAAAATGTTCCCTCCAAAGACCCCCAATACCTGGTTCTAAGCCCTCCCACCCACCATAAAGTGTGGGGTCTTCTAATTAGCATGCCAGGACAAGTATAAAAAGCATACTTTAGGGGCCAGCAGAAACAGACATTTAAAAACACATTGGAACGCCGGGTTTGGAGTGTTTGCTGCACAGGCCTACATCAGGAACTTAAAGGCCAGAATGGAGCAGATAAACTTTTCACAGATTGATGCTGCATGCTAGGCTCTGATGGAGGTAAATAAATAGGGGGATGGCGCAGTGCTGATGTCTTAAGGATTTAAGGGTTTATTTAAAGTATTGGGGGGAATATATTTAAGGTGAACATCGTTGTAGTTTTAAAAGGTGCCTAGCGCTATGTAGGATTGTATCCTTGATGTTTTAAATAATGTTTAAAGCGTTGTGGTCTGTTGCTTAATGTGAATATTTTTAGAGGCATAGGGTTGGAATAATGTTGTAGTTTTAAATGTTACTTAATACAAAGGGTTTGTATTTAATGTGAGCAATGAGGTTGTTTTAAATGTATGCGATCTTGACATTTTAAATAATGTTTAAAACATTAGGGGATGTTGCTTGAGTTGAATGCTGTTAGAGGCCTTGAGGTAAAAGGTGGTTGTAATTTTAAGTTTTTAAACGGCGCTAAGTGCAAGGAGGACTGTATTTAAAGTGTATAAAGGATGGTTTTGAGGATGTACAGGGCTGTATAACGCATGAGGGGTTGGTATTTAATGGGGGTAATGCTAGAGGCTATGAGGGTGTAAATGCTTGCAACTTAAGGCTTTAAAGGGTGTTTAAAACACATGTGGATTGTATATGAAGTGAATAATGGTGCTGCTTTTGAAGCCGGGAGTTTAGCGCTATGTGTGCATGTATTTAATGTGAATACGGTTGATGGTTTTGGGGTGGCGCATAGGTTGCAGGGGTGTGTATTTAAGGTGCATAATGCTAGAGTCCTTAGTAGGGTACATGCAGAGGTAACCATATATTTTACAATGCCTAGAAACATTTTACATGGTCTGTGTGGTACTGTAAGGTTGTCAGAGTACACTAAATAATATACAGTGTTTGCAAATCAAAATAAATAAATAATACAGGCTTGTACTCACCCCCGGCTATGCTGGTGGTGAACTGTCGAGGCTGCGTCTTCTGCTGATAGTTGTCCAGGCAGGTTATGCTTGAGGCCCAAAGCTGTCACAAGTCCACTTGGGGTCCGGGTCCATATGAGGTGAAAGGCCGTGGTGGGCCCCCAAAAATGCCGTTGTAACCCAGAGCACGTGGTGTTCTGGGAGGGGGTTCAGGGGTTTGTGGTGTATGGGCATGTGTGGGGAGCTGTGTCCCCAGAGGCTTTTAAAGTAAAGACCCCCAGAACACAGTGAAGTCCGGGCTGCGTTCGGATGGTTGGAGCTGGCAGAGCAGGGGAGGTGTGGGGGGATCCTGAGGCCCCAACATTGATTGTTTTAACCCAGAGCCCTCTCCCAACAAGCTATGGCTCTGGGGTCTGTGTCCCATAAAAAATAAATAAAAAATACGGCTGGGGCCTGAGGACCAAGGTTTACCCTGTAGCACCCAGATGGGGCTCTGGGGACGTTTGCATGTAGGGTCAGGCGTGGGGTCCGCTGTCATCACATTGAATTTAATTAAACCCCCAGAGGCCGAGGCGTCCCGTGTGGCGCTCTGGGGTCGATGTGGCAGGTTTTATTGTGGGCCCGCGGCCCAAAGTTAACCCTGTAGCCCCCCAGAGCCCTCTGAGGTACGGATGGGACTCTGGGGCCGTGTGCCAGGGTACGGTGTGGGCCTACGGGCCAAACATGCGGCGTTAGCCCCCAGAGCCCTCTGCGATCCGGGAGGGCTCTGGGGCGAAGTGCGATATGGGGGCTAGAGGCCCCCGAAACAATAAATAAGCCCCCGAGCCCGCTTACCTCGGGCGCTGCTCGGGGGGGATGGTGGCCGGGTCCGTGGTGCTGTGGTAGCCCCCAGAGCCCTCGAGATCCGGAAGGGCTCTGGGGGTGAGTTGCGGCAGTGTTGTGGGGCTCGAGGCCCCGTTATTTATAAAAAATAAAGGCCCCAGAGCCAGCGGTTCCAGGGGTGGCTCTGGGACTTGTGCGGCCGTGTGGCAGGGTCCGGTGCGCTGGGGCTCGAGACCCCCGCATAATCGATAATGCCCCCAGAGCCCGCTTACCGAAGGCGCTGCTCTGGGGGGCTATGGTTGATGGCTGAGGTCACCATGTGGGGCTGATGGAGGCGGCATGGCCGCCGCGAGCTTCCCCTCCGCGGCGGCGATGGAAGGACACGCCCCTTCCGTGATGTCATCATTTGGGGACTCCCCTGACATCATGGAAGGGGCGTGCCCTTCCAGCATCCACGTCGAGGGGGGGGCGGTGGGGGGATCGGAGTTCCCAGCAGGGATTCCTCCGTGGTTGTTGTGGGGGGCCGGCCCTGAAAATAATAAATAAAATAAAAAACTTATTTACAGCCGCAGGGACCAGATTAGCAGCGTCCCTGCGGCTTTTATTTTGTTTTTCATTTTTTTTTGGTTAGAAATATACTATCCCTTAGAGTATAATCAGGACAAGTAGAACAATAATACGACAAACCTTTGAATCACACAATAGTTCCTTCACATATATTGAACTCCCACTGTATTCTTAAAAATATCGGTTATGCCACTCCAAATTTATCACAAATACTGCTTTTATTTAAAACATTTGTATACAATTTTCATGTCTTTAAAAGTCACAAAATATATGTGACGCAATCTTTTTGTATAAAAACACAGTTTACATAAAATACAATAAAATTAAAACATCACACAATACAAAATTTCGTAAAAAGAGAGAAGAAAATTTTACAGTACACTTTGTCATTCATACAGCATATCCTTTGGGACAATTTAATGACTAGGCCTTGATGCACTAAATCTTACAACATCTACAGAGCCAAGTATTCCCATGGATTATGCCAAAAATTGCGTCGACGCGTTTCGATGGTTTCTGTTAATGTTCCATCTTTTTCAAGACCATAGTTAATTCAAGTCTCTCTGTACACCTCGTTATATAGCCACTGTAAACATCCTGATGAATGAAGGTACTAAGCCCCTACTGTTATTTTGCTCAATTATTTGAACAGTGCGTTACCCCTTCTTTCTACTGCTGTGTTTTCTTTCAATTTAATACACCTCTCTTTCAGGTTAAAGCTCACGGCTAACTCTCACGGTTTCCTCAGTTTATACGTCACTTGTCTTAAGAGGGTCGTGGACCCTTTCACCTTCATTAGTCTTAACTTAATGTTCGGCAGAAATTCTTCGTATAAATGCGCTCCCAACCACTTCCATGCAACAGCTGAGGGACCGAAGGTTGCAAGCCTCCTCTAGCTTGTAGCAAAAATTAGCTTCAATTCAGCAGAGTGTCGGGGCCATGCACGTAATCCCTTCCGGAAGGGGGATCACGTGATACAGTGGGAGTTCAATATATGTGAAGGAACTATTGTGTGATTCAAAGGTTTGTCGTATTATTGTACTACTTGTCCTGATTATACTCTAAGGGATAGTATATTTCTAACCTACTAAATAGTACTCCAGTCCCTTTGTGTATTAAAGGGGTCTCTCTCTGTCTTTTTATATTTCTTTTTTTCCCCACAGGGTGCATATTTATATAGCGCGAACACGAACCAAAGGCATTGGAGCGCTTTTAGGAGCCCCTGTTACCCTACACAAGCACACATTCATTTTAGGGGTGTAGGGTTAGATTAAGTGATTTTGCCCTGAAGCACAGGCTGTTGAGCAGGTGTAGAGGCTCATTAACAGAGCCCTAGGCTCTCAAATTATAATAGGGGGCCAACATACAGGCCTATTCTAACGTTTTAGAGCTCCTAGCCCTATAGCTATAAAACATATGTGGCCTGCCATGGGCTCCGGATTGGTTATTTATTTATAAAACAGCGGCTGCCAAGATCATTGTTACCCCTGCTTCCGGGGGAAAATACAATAAATAAATAAATGTCCAGATAACTCCTGTGATTAATGCTCTTTCACCTCAAGGCCTCTAACAGCATTCAACTCAAGCAACATCCCCTAATGTTTTAAACATTATTTAAAATGTCAAGATGGCATAAATATATTCCCCCCAATACTTTAAATAAACCCTTAAATCCTTAAGACATCAGCACTGCGCCATCCCCCTATTTATTTACCTCCATCAGAACGCAGCATGCAGCATCAATCTGTGAAAAGTTTATCTGCTCCATTCTTGCCTTTAAGTTCCTGATGTAGGCCTGTGCAGCAAACAATCCAAACACGGCGTTCCAATGTGTTTTTAAATGTCTGTTTCTGCTGGCCCCTAAAGTATGCTTTTTATACTTGTCCTAGCATGCTAATTAGAAGACCCCACACTTTATGGTGGGTGGGAGGGCTTAGAACCAGGTATTGGGGGTCTTTGGAGGGAACATTTTCAGACAGTTGCAATGTTTGTTTGGTACACCGATATCATTTGACATCTGCTAATCAAGCCTGAGCACTGTTGTGAGGAGCTCGGCCCAGGAAATGTGTTTGTAGGTCTTGCTGAGTCAACACAGCCCTGGCTGCTGAGACTGACAGCTTTATCTCCTGCCTCGTGTTTTCCTGCAGTGTATTTTCCTGCCACGTGTTATCAGGTTTCAGATTCTCCTGGGGAAGTTTGGGACCGGCCTGAAGTTTAGTTTGCTCACGACTGTTGTCACTTTATCATTTTGACATCTGGTAATCATGACCGAGCCCTGCCTGGAAAGCTAGAAGCAGCTTCTTTGTTGGAAGTTTTTGACTTCGCAGCATTGGCTTGTGTGTTGGGGGTGCATGATTTATTTCCTGCCTGTCCTGTTATCCTGTTTCACATTCTCCTTGGGAAATTTGGGCCCAGTCTGGGCTTGGTTTTTCCCTCTTCTGTCACACATACATCATGTCCCCCAAACTTTCTGCGCACGAACTGTCACTTTTAAGGACAAAAACAACATGTCACTTTTAAGGACAAGCGTTTGATGAGCCTCACACTCTGACACACTTGGGGGTGGGGGACTTGGGGACTGCCTGCACATTCACAGCTCAGCTTGCCCAAGCACCATCTGTCACAGCACTGCAGTCACCGTTTTAAAACATGCCCAGGCATTTCCCTCTTACACAAAGGCCCTTTTTGCACACATTTAGGGACACATTTTTCTTTACATAACCCTAAATGCCCTGCTAACCTAACACCACCTTCAACACATGCTCACACTCTGATGCAAACCCTGTGCCACACCCCCAGCTCAGCTCCGGTTAGGGCTGTCACACATACATCACGTCCCCAAACTTCCTGCGCATGAACTGTCACTTTTAAGGACAAAAACGACCTGTCACTTTTAAGGACACGAGTTTGATGAGCAATGGTATCCCTATTTACTACTGAGAAAGCTGAATTTCCAGGGCAAGGAAGGTGTCATCATCAATGAGGAGCTGTTCGTCATTAAGCCCAGTGAAGATTTTTACCTTTGGACTAAAACAACTTTTTGGAAGTCGAAAATCTCCAGCAGGATGGAGCTGCCGAAGAGGGCTGCACAAGACTGGATACCTTCTCAGGGAGGTCCTGCTGAACAGTATTTGCTACTGCGGAGAAGAAAGTAGCGAGCGCTACTGTGAAGTCAGGCTGATGATGACCATTTGCAGTGATGACCATTTGGCGAACTGGCTGGCAGGTAGGTCCCGGTCTTCTGTTGCTTCTCCAGCAAGTTTTGGAGGAACATTTTCAAAGTCCCATCTTTGGGAGAAGTACCACCAACACCAAGGGTCCCTGATCTAGGGGGCACCGTTTGGGAGGTTAGGACTCACTCCAACAGAGGCCAGCAGCAGGCCTCAGGAGCTTCTTATGTCCCTGTAGCACACAGGTCAGTTAACTACCCCTTGGATTCCCTTCTGGTGGTCTTGGGTTCAAGGAGATGGTCCAGTTCGCCTTCAAACAGTAGGTCAGTCTTCTGGTAGTAGCAAGCAGTCCTCTGGTGGCATGGCAATCCTTCTGAAGCCTTCCACCAGTCCAGGAGTGTACTGGGTAGTTGTTCTGAGGGTCTACTATTTATACCTGGTGCCAGCCTTTGTGTGTTGGGGAACACGCTTTCCTACCCCCCACATCCAGTTCTGGAAAGTTCTTCCCTTCCCCTGTTAAGGATTCAAGAAGTCTAGGGTGACAAAAGTCTGATGTCAGATTCCTTTGTGTGTGCTGGATGCAAGCCCCTTTGAAGTGCAAGTGGGGCAGGGCTCAGCTCCACCCCCAGCCATCGTAGCAGGATGACCAATTCTGTCCATACCTAATCCCCTTTGTGTCACTGTCTTGGGGGGGAATACACAAACCCTAACAACATGTTGGGACAAGAAAATCCCAATTTCTAAAAGTGGTACTTTCAGAATTGTGATTTAAAATCTGACTTTACCATAAAAGACGATTTTAAATTACAACTCATTTCAGTCTAAACATGACATCTCTACTCATCCCAATCCAATATTTGCACTTATTAAATGTAATAAGGTAACCCAGTGTTAGTCAATGGGAGGTATAGGCCTTACAGAAGTGAGAAATTACTTTAGGCGCTTTTCACTACCAGGACATGTAAAACTTGTCATAATATTTTATGCAGATTTGTAGCGTGCACTATCCCCCGGGAGAGTATCCTGGCGCTGAGCAGGTGTGAGTCTAGGCACACCTAGGGCCTAAGGGACAACTTGAAAAGCAAGGTTTTAAGCTTCTTGCTGAATAGGACATGTCCTACTTTTTAAATACAATGTAGCCTGCCATAATAGCCATTAGGGCCTACCCTTGGGGGTGGTGTATGTGTAAAAAAAGGAAGGTTTAGGCCTGGCAAAAGGTTTACTTTGCCAGATCGAAATGGCAGTTTAAACCTACACTACAGGCTACAGTGGCAGGCCTGAGGCATGTTTTAAAGTGCTACTTTCGTGGGTTGCACAATGAGTCCTGCACGCCGAATAGTAGCATTTAAATTTAAAATGCGATGTTGTCTGTTCTAATAGCTACTTAACTTCCAGCTCTTTTTGATCATATCTCCTGTTTGCCTTTCTTTTGTGGAACTGCGCTTTACCACTAAGATACCCCTGCGGGGGTGATTCGCTGCGCTATATTAAGTTCTGCAACATAACATAGCATAATTTACAGGCCCTGGGTACATGTGGTACCATATACTAGGGACTTATAAGCAAATAAGTTGTTGAACTGGTGTTGGATTTTAAGCCCAACACCTTTCCTACTGATACACTAACTGGAGTTGGAATAGTAATTTATACTATTCCAAAGTCCAGTGCCACTCTAAAGCAAGTCGTTGTAACGACTTGTGTGGTAAAGGAACACATGGTAACATTGTAGTTGAAGTACTGACTGCAATGTAAAGGCATGCATAGTAAATGCATGCGAGGTTCCGTCATACAACCTGCACAGAGCACTAAAGCCAACAAAACAAATCCAACAAAACATGAGGAAGGAAGGTAAAACGTTTCGGGGAATATCACACCATGGATATCAGGTCTAACAAAGCAAATCAGCAAAGTTTCTTGAATTCACACTTTGATTCAGTTCCCCTTAATGTTGAATGAGGAAAAAATCCCCTGGCCCTAGTATTCTTCACTGCTCAGTTTGGACCTCATTACATTCATTTAATATTCCTAGGCTTAGCTTTCTTTTTATATTTTCCCATTTTTGGCCATTTAAATTTTGTGACTACTTCTTCGCTTCCCTCCTGATCACAGACCTTACTCCATCTGGCACTTAAAAGTTTAGTGAAGATCACAGACCTAGTAGGATTACCATTCTGCAGTTTTTAATCTCCACCCCATGAACTTCCTCTTCTTCCAAATGTGTGAACTAAAATACATCATTACATCTGTAACACCCAGCTGCAAAGATGTATTCTCAATTAACAGAACTGTCTAGGGAGCCTTATGTGGCTGTTGAGGAATCTGCAAGCTTGGACAGAAAATAAATCAGTAGAAAATTAATTTCTATTTTGGATCCAGTGTCACTTTGCATGCTGGGTCTTGTTCAGTTTCATTCCCATGCAATGTGGACTGTTTCTATTTCTACAAAGAGTTCTAAGCATCCTTCATCCACTCCACTATATATAGGTATGTAGGCAATAGATAGGGTGCAAACCTAAGTAATAAGCAACATACCGTGGAACCAGAGGGGAAAAACTGTTGAGCAAAAGGACCAGGAGTGTGCGGGTGCAGGGGGAGAAGGGGAACTTACAGTTTGGTGAGGGGATCGAAAGGTGGATGGTAGGAATGCAGAATAGGAGGTTAACAGGTGCGTGCCGATTGACTGCTGTGCGAAGGGGTTAGGCTTGAGCTCGGGGGCTGTCATGCAATTTGGCAGGGACATCTTAAGGATTTTGGGGTCCCTGGGCCAAACGTATTTTGGGGGCCCCTGTTCAGTACAGCTTTGAATTTATGATCCAATTTCAGCTCTCTCATGCCTTCTTTGGCCAGGTCACTGACAGTTCACAGGCACACTCCTCCAAATTCTAAATGTGTTTACATCTAATATTCAGGGATAGTGATGTGTGTTTTCAATATTGTAACACAGCAGCAGCACACTAATATTACTGCAAATAATCTCTGTGACACCCTCCCATTTCTCATATATGAGGTCCTGTTTTGATCTAATGGAAACTTTTTTTATGGATGCATGAAACGTAAACACAACCGGACATATTTACTGGAAACTGGCGGAGCACGGTGTTACGCCAAATTTATTAATGCTGCGCTCCGTCAGTTTCAAAACACAGGGATGCACCGTAATTACAATAATGCGGCGCACCCCTGCGTTTCCATTAGGGCTGGTGCTAAAGAAGCTGCCTAGCGCCAGTGCAGACACCCTTGTGCCATGTTGCAAGGGTGCCTGTGCTGCAGGTGTGATTGGTTATGTGCAGAAAGGGACACCATCTTGCACATAAACAATCTTTACAGGCAGTTTGCTGTTTCTATGTGTGCTGCAGAATGCAACACACGTAAAAAGAGCAAAATACGAGGAAAAATGAAACATTTCTCCTCGTATCGCCTGCTTAAGACCAGACATTCCCTGTTGATATTTTTGGTGCTGCCCCATACCTTGTAAATATGGGGCAGCGTCAAAAGGCCATGGGTGTTGCAGTGGAACGCCCACTGGAACACCCATTGCACGCCCCTTTCATGCTCAGTGCTGCGTGGATAGGGGCAATATTTACAAGGCGGCGTTAAGCCACATTATGTGGCTTAATGCCGCCTTGTAAATAATTTTTGGGCGGGTAAATGTGCCTACAAGGGATTTGCTAAATTTAAATGTTTATATAATTATTCCAATGAATGTTTGACAAACTCTATCAAAGTAGTTTGAGATTCACAATTTCTAAATCAATTTCTAATTAACATATAATCAAATTTATCAAAGAAAGATTTATAACACGGGTGTATATATTCAAAAATCAACTGTTATATTAATCAAATTTCATTTAAAAAAGGGAACAAAGTCATACAAAACACAAGGCAACAAGAAGTTACACTAGTATATATCCTTCTTTGTTACAGTTGTGTACATCGTTTTTCAAGTGTTTATAAGGCAGTGTAACCAGATTTTACAAACAACTTTGCCTTTGAAGCAATGATCTGTGAAATCGATGTAAAATGTCGATGTTTCGGTCTTTATCCGTTTGCATCCACTAGACCATCTTCAGGACTTTATTTAAAAATTACAGATGAATGACCCTCGTTTGAGGCGCCGACTTTTTTGAGCGAGCGTGACTGATATTGCGGTCCATGCTGTGATTATACAGGTTGACCTTACAGTTAGCAGGCTACGAGTGGAAACTCCTTTTGTGAAGCAATACGAAACCTTGATTGCCGGATAAGTCGTAGGCCTTTGAGCCACCACATACCAGTTGGATTTTAATAATCATAATTACTTTCAATATTATTGAAGGGTAATTCATGTGTAAGGATCGGACAGTGAAAGGCAAATGCATACATTTCTGTGGTCAGATTCTCAGATACTGAAGGCACAGCTGTCTTTGTGGAGGCACAATTACCAAGTTTGTCCCTTGAGTAATGCATGTAATGTTCTAAAAAACTATATGAAAGTACATGTATTACAAAAAATGCTCTTAGTCAGTATCTCACATTAAAATTGAATGCAAGGGCACATTCAAAAGCCGTGCAAGTTACAGGCTGAAAACTTGCTGGAGCAGAAAGTGTCTTGTGTTCAAGACAAATATCAGTTTCATGGTTCCTTCAAGACATTTTCTACTTAAACGAGTCTCCTGTCGAAGAAAAATCATGCACAAAAAAACACTCAAACAGGAAAAAAATCCATTAAATATGCAGCACTTTATGGGGCATATGTACAAAGAAATACCAGAGTGTGGAGCTGCGCCAAATTTGGCAGTGCTGCGCTCCGACTTTCCAATACGCAGGAATGCACCGTATTTATAAAAATACAGCACACTCCTGTGTTTTCCCCAAGCGATGGCGCTAAAATTAGCTGCCTAGCGCCAACGCAGGCACCCTTGCACCAGAGTGCATGGAATGATTGTTTATGTGCAGGAATGTGTCCCTTCCTGCACATAAACAATCAATAATGGCGATTTGTTACTTCTATGTGCGCTGCATAATGCAGCACACATAGAAGTAGCGAATCGTCATTATTAAATGATTGTTTATGTACAGGAAGGAACACCTTCCTGCACATAAACAATCATTCATAGTGTTTTGCTCTTTCTATGTGTGCTGCAGAATGCAGCACACATAGAAAAAGCAGAAACGAGGAGAAATAAAATTATTTCTCCTCGTATCCCCATCCTAACGCCTGCTCTTGCATGGCGTTAGTTTTTGGCGCTGCCTCAGATTTACACATCCTTGTAAATCTGGGACAGTGTAAAAAACCAATGGGTGTTGTAGTGGAACGCCCACAGCAACACCCATTGCATACCCCTTTCAGGCAGATATCTGCGTGAAAGGGTACCATATTTACAAAGCGGCGTTAAACCACAAAAAAGTGGCGTAACGCCACTGCGTAAATATGGAGCAGGCTATTACGCTACAGGAACATCTTTAGAAGTGACGTTCCTGTGGCCAATACCCTTGTAAATATGCCCCTATGCTTGGGAAAGCCGCAACATTACACTTGTATAATAAACATGTTGCTCGGGCCTAATATAAATTTGCCAGCCTCCCTCGTTTTCGTTTCTCCCTTACCTCCTTCCCCTGTCAGCCCGGCCCATGAGGTTTTTTTCCTTAGGCATTTGGGACGAAATTAGCTCTGGGCACAGCGAGAAAGGAGAAATCTTTGAAAAACATAATGTCACTGTAAGCACAATGTGCAGTGATGCTAAATCTGGAATTAAATGCTTTAATCCACTGTTCAGCTGCACTTTCAGTGCCTGCAAAGCAATTATGGTTATAAACGGTATCCTTAGTACAATAACAACTTTCTGAAGAATGGTGCTGAACAGATCACTCCTAGCAAAAGCAGGAATATTACAACATCACATACAAATAATGAGAATATTCATGAGTCAAATAATGTGGTTTTGGTAACTTTTCTGGTAATTTCTGTAATCTCAGAACACACTCATGGATTTAAATGTTTTAAATTATTTTTGTAACATTTGATTTTTTTTAATATACTATAAGCACTAAAAAAGAATCAGAAATAAGCTAAAGAAGATGGCAGTGTTTGAGTGATCCTCCTCGGATCGGCGCGGGATGGAAGCAGTTTTGCAATAGCCTCTGCAGCTCTCGACAAGCCTTGTTATACAGGAATGCCCTCTAATCTGTGAAGGTAGCTGCCGTCTTGCTTGCGACTTGCTTAACGTCGGGTATTATGTTTATCAGAGTGGCAGCCGCCATCTTACATCATGGATAGCTGCACACAGAGCTCAGCACTGAGGTGATGCCCTCCTATTCTAGCTGATTGAAGCTGTTTCCTGCACTATTTATTTCTCAAACGGACACATTCTCTATGTAAACTTGTTGTTAGGGGCATAATAAATTCCTCGCTGTGCTATGCTTGGGGACATTTCTCTGTAGTGGTGAGTTCCAGTTCCTCACACGTTGTATCCTGCAATGTTATTATTTTCCTGCTCATTATAATATTCATGCCTAAAGGACTGTGTTTTTTAGCATTCAATGTTTCCTGTTCATTGCCATATTTATGCCTAAAGGATCTTGTTCTTTAGTATTCAACACTGTTTGGTACTAGTTGGATGTTCTCATGAGCTAATTCTCTCGTACCTTGACTGCTCCTTTTTGCCTGCTCAGGAAAATTAACGTATGGCAGAGATGGTGGTTTTTTTACTCTACGCATAGGAAGATTGAAAAAAGAACTGAGTCCTGGTCAACACATAGGCTTTCTAAAAACTCTACCATTTTTTCAAGGTTTTCAAGGATGGAAGACTCTTTAGCTCCTCCTCCTAAGGGTAGTTCCTCCTCAACTTCTGTCATTGCTCCTGTTTCACTTACTTCAGGGAAAGCATCTACTAAGCGCTTAAAGAAAGATCCACCTTCTCCTGCAAAATCACCTTCTCCTGTTTCCATGGATCTTTTGCTTGAGGAGATATACACTTTGTGCCCATGTAATGAGGAGACAAATGCCAAACTGCAACATCTCACTAACAGATGGTCTCAAATGGATGAAAGACTGAATGCAGTTGAACAGAACATTTCTTCCTTTGGAATGACTGGTATCAAAGTGGATGCCCTTCAATCTCAGGTGCCTTCTCTATGGAAACAAGTTGAAAACCTTGAAAATAGAAACATAAGAAATAATCTTCGCATATACGGATTACTGGAGGGCACGGAGGGTTCTGACCCTCTTACCATTTTCAAATCCTTTCTTACCAAGATATTGAACTTGCCAGAGGATACTTCTCTTAACATCCAGCGTGTGCACAGATTAGGCCGTCAACCTGCTGTTGCTTCTAACTCAAGACGACCGAGAGGAGTGATCTAATGTTTTTTAGTATATACCGATATGCTTAAAGTCCTCTCGGCATTTATGGTTTAAATCATTTTATTTCAGTTTTAGGTGACCAATTTAAACACAACTCCCACCTACAACCGAAGGCCGGGGGAATAACGAAGATTATAAGTATACTGTAGAAGATAGAGAAAGAAGACCAAAGGGATAGAAAAGGAGATAGTCAGAGGCCTACACATTTCCCATCTCTCAACTGAATAGGGTTCTAGCTAGTGGGGAGCACCACCTCTTCCTGGGTGGGTTTCTCGTCGGTGGGAGGCATAGTGGGGAACTGGAGTACCTGCAAATACCGTGGGCATGTGAGTTCTACAAACTCTGAGGATAAATTGGCCACGGTGGAGCCCCAAGTCTTATCAAATTTGGGCAGTGTTCTGTTAATCCCAGCTGTGATCCTTTCCATGCCCACTACCTCCCAGACTCTGTGAAGCCAGTCTAATTTTGATGGGATGTCCTCCATGCCCCACTTTGATAGTAACACTTGTTTAGCCGCCCCTATTGCCAAAGTAATCGCTCTGCCCCTACAGGACTTAAGGGGATATGTAAGAGGATTGGGGAGTCCCAATAGGATGTAACTGGGAAATCTAGGTAGTTCAGTATGGTAAATGGTGTCAATGTCAGATAGGATGGAGTCCCAAAAGGTTTGTATCTTAGGGCATTGCCATAGAATGTGTGTCAATGTACCTGTCTGTCCACACCTGTGCCAACAGAGGTCGTCGCCTCGTGGTTTCCACTGGGCAATGCGTGCTGGGGTGTAGTACCAATAGTGCGCAATTTTCAAGAACATTTCCTTACCCGTGGTGCTGCAGGAGGAGGCCCTGGCCCTATGGATGATGTCTAGCCATTCCTTCGGGGAGAATTCCCGCTCCAATTCTGATTCCCACCTGCACTGCGCTGGGGATTTAGAGTGATTCTTAGCTTTGTTCAGGAAGTTGTAGATATCTGATAAGAGACGTTTATTTGAGTCACGGGTGATGAACCAGAGCTCAAACTTAGTAAGGGGGCGACCTGCATGTGGGCGTATCTGTGGCTGGGTGACCCAGTGGCGCAGCGCCAAGTACTGCCAGTACGCTTCTTTGGGGATCCCAAAGCCCAACACTAATTGGGGGAAGTCCATAACCCCATGTGTATCAAAAAGGTCTCCTATGCATTTGCAATTGGCTTCTTGCCATTTCAAGTACGCATTCCCTGTGCTAGCGGGGGGAAATCCGGGTTATCTATAAAGGGGGTTAAAGGTGACCTGACGGTCGAGAGCTCGCACTTCTCCTGCACTCTGTCCCATACCTTCATGGTGGGCCTCAAGACCAGTGAGATATACACGCCCTGTGGACGATGTCATTTGGGAATCCAGGGCACCTTCCAGATGTGTATTCCGACTATACCGCGGTCGATAAAGCACCAGTGTTTTTCTGATTCTAATTGATACCACTCTATCATGTAGCGTAATTGCGCTGCCTCAAAGTAACGTCCCAGATGCGGGACCCCAAGCCCCCCGTCCTCTTGCCTGAGATACGTCAGGTGTCGAGCTATGCGTGCCCTCTTCCCACCCCATATGAAACCATCAACGTGGTGCTGTAGCTGGGCCAATATTTTGGGCGGCGGACATAATGGAAGTGTCTGCATTATGCATAGAATACGGGGTAAAATCGTCATCTTGATTGCAGCGATCCTGCCCAACCATGAGAGTACGTGTTTCTTCCAACTAAGAAGCTCCTTTTGTACTTTGGCTAGGATCTCCAGGTAGTTCACCTGAGCTATCTTCTCAACCGTTGGGAAAACCCGGAGCCCCAGATACGTAATGCCACTAGGGGCCCATGTGAATGGGAACTGTGTCGCTACTTGTTGCTGGTCTATTTTGGGCAGGGTCAGACTGAGGGCCTGTGTCTTTCGAAGATTGATTTTAAAACCCGAGGCAGCGCTAAAGGCCTCTATCTCTGCCAAAAGGGGAGGGAGGGAGAGTAGCGGTTGAGTCAGAAATAGCACCACGTCATCCGCATAGAGTGAAATCTTATGCTCTCTATCTCCCATCCGAATCCCAGTGACGACGGGGAGTTGTCTGACTCTTTCGGCGAACGGCTCCATATAGAGCGCAAAGAGGAGGGGTGAGAGTGGGCACCCCTGTCTTGTGCCCCTCCCAATCTGAAAAGCACGAGAGGCGACCCCGTTCACTCTGATGCATGCCTTTGGGTTATGGTATATGCAGTTCACCCATCGCATAAATCGCTCCCCAATGCCAAATCTACGTAATATCTGTCACAGGTAGGGCCAATGAATCCGGTCAAACGCCTCCTCGGCGTCCACCGACAGGAGTACCGCAGGGATCTGAGTGCCCTGCGTTTTATCCAGGAGGTGGCATAAGCGCCTGATCCCGTCACTGCAACTACGTTCTGGGATAAAGCCCGATTGATCTGGGTCCACCAGTCATTGCATGTGAGGGGCGAGCCGGGCTGCCAAGATACTAGTAAAGATCTTCAGATCCACATTGAGAAGAGAAATAGGGCGGTACGATGCACATTCCAGGGGGTCCTTCCCCGGTTTGGGGATCACGACCACTTCCGCCATTGACATTGATGGGGCCAGACTCCCAGTCGCGCTAAATGTATTAAACAACCGGGTCAGGAGGGGAGTAAGATCAGATGCGAAGACTTTATAGAAGTCGGCCGAAAAGCCGTCCTCACCCGGAGCTTTCCCGGGAGAGAGTTCTTGGATAGCCCGTATGACTTCCTCGGGTCTGATGTCTGCTTCTAATTGGGCCACCTCAGAGGGCGGGAGAGGGGACAGCGGAGCCCCAAGCGTGTACTCTTCGGCCGCCACCGGATACAGACATTCCGCCGTATAGAGGGCGGTATAAAAGGCCTCGAATTCAGCCGCAATGCCCGTATCCGACCGAAGGATTTCTCCTTGGTCAGTCCTGATCTCTGTTATTCGACGTGCAGTTGTCTCGGCCCGGAGTGCGTGTGCTAAGAGCTTCCCGGCTTTGTTCCCCCCTCATAATAACGTTGTCTGGTGCGCAAAAGTGCATATTTGGCACGGTCGAGGTCAAGGGCCCTCAACTGTTTCCTCGCTGTGTTAAGTAACCGGCGAGTTTGAACTGCCCCAGTACGGCGGTGGACTCCCTCCAGTTCCTTGATTTGGTCCTCCAAGGGCTCCCGCTTAGCTCTCCTTTCCTTGTTAAGTCCCGCTGCAATGGCTAGGAAGCGGCCCCTCAGGACTGCCTTCAGTGCATCCCACACAGTAGATATATCGATCGTGCCAACATCATTTATAGCCAGGTGTGTTTTAATAGCGCTACGTATTTCAGCAATATTGGCATCGTATGTGAGCAGCTTATGGTTAAGCCTCCATGCCCCTCGTCGGGGGAGATCCCCCGGGGAGGAGTAAGGTGAGTGAAATTGGGGAGTGGTCGGAAAGCGCCGCCGTCCTGATCGCCACATCTGCCGTAGCCACCGTGACCCTAGGGGATGTCCAGAACAGGTCTATGCATGCGTATGTTTGGTGTGCCGCGGAAAAAAAGGTGTACTCCCGGCCCGTTGGGTAACGGTGTCTCCAGGCATCCATAAGTCCAACCTCCCCCACTCTTTGTAGCATTGAATTTGAAATGGACCCTGAGTGCCCCACGCGGAGAGCCGATCTATCTAACTGAGCATCCGGGGCTAAGTTAAAATCCCCCCCATCACCAAGTCCTCATCTGGAGACTCAAGCATAATGTGCAATGAGTCTCGGAAGAAGGTTTCCTGTTGTTCATTGGGGCTATAAGCGAAAGCTATCGTATAGGCGTGGTTCCCAATCGATACCCTCAGTACCAACAGCCTGCCCTGTACTTCTGCGTGCACGCCAATCACAGTTCCTTGGAAGTGCGTTGCAAAGAGGATAGCCACCCCGGCCCTCTTCCCAGATCCCGATGAGAAATACTGTCTGTTGAACCATTTCGACCGGAGACGTTTCCAGTCGGCGCGCAGGAGGTGAGTCTCTTGTAAGAGGCAGATATCACATTTAGCATCTCTCAACAAAGCAAGAAGCGCTCGTCTCTTAACAGGTGAGTTAAGACCCCGGACATTAAGGTTCAAAATAACAACTTTAAAGCCTGTCATTGGGGAATGCTGTGAGCATAAGCCACGGCAGCCGCTGGGTGCAGAATAGCAAGCCTAACTACGCGCTGCCCCCCAGCCCCATCAGCCCACAAAATCCTGTCAAGGGATCCCCCGCCAGTCCCCCTTCCCCAATTCCATACGCTGCCCGCCAGGTGAGTTGTAATGGGTACTTCATGTATGGTGGAGTGTAGGTCGTAGCTGCTCGCCCTGAGGTCCTGTATCCCCCACTAGGAAGAGTCCTGCCCGTGAACTTAGTCATTGTGGTGTAGCCCCCCATGCCACCCCCGCCCCTTGAAGACATGACTCGCGGCCTCCCTCACCTCTTCTTGGTACAGGTGGGCTCCCAAGTCGAAAGATTATCCTGCCTATTTGTGTGAGGACCTCAGATCTCAAGAATGTAGGAAAGAGAACAAAAGAGGGAAAAGAAAGACATAGCAAGAGAAAACAAGTAAACAAATGTTCCGACGTCCATCGGCAATACTTCGCACTATCGTGCAAGGGTCCATGTGTCCGGTGGTCGGTCATCACAGCTCCGGAAGTGGAGCTCCCCCCACCAAGGCCGAGGTCTCTCGCCCCTGGCTTCGGTCCACTATCTCCGCCTGTGGGCCCCGGATCTGCGTCTGTGGAGGTCACTCACTAGCTGGGTCACCAGAACCCTCACGATTCTGTATCTGACGCAGAAGGGCTTCCCTTTCTTTCTGGCGTTCTTCTTCCGACGGCTTCGTGCTGTTTCCCTTTCTGAGGCCTCTTCTCCGATTCGGCTTAAGTGGTTTCCCAGAAGATGGGCCTTCCTCTTGCGGCTCCGAGCCCCCTGCTTCTTCCAGGACTTTCCTGAGGATTTCCTTCGCTTCCTGTAGATTTCGCACCACCCGCAGCTCTTTATTCCAAACGAAAGACAGTCTGAACTGGTGTCCCCATCTGTAGTGAACGCCTTGATCTCGGAGGTATGCTGTGGCCGGTTTCAGATTTTTGCATCGCTGGAGAGTGAGTGGCGAGAGGTCTTGGAAGACTCCCACCTGTAGCTCCTCGAACTCCACAGTCGTCCGGTCGCGCGTGGCACTCATGATAATTTCCTTCTGCCGGTATGAGTGTGGACAGGTGAGGATGTCCTGTTGCTGACCCGGGCCGGGGGCGGGTCTCCCGGCGCGATGGGTGCGATCCAATATGATCTCTTTATCACTCAAATCTGGTGCTATATGTCGAAAGAAACGGAGCACCCAGTCCTTCAATTTGCCTCCGTCCGCTTGGAGTGGCACGCCTTGATGCGGATATTGGATCGCCTCGAGTAGTTTTCCAAATCTTCCAATTTGAGATAGAGCTCCTCATTGCGTTCTCAAAGATCTATTAGCTCCCGGGCTTGTTCAGTGATTTCTTCTTCCCAGCAATCCCCATTGCGTTCCAGGGAGTCCACGTAATCCCCCACTTCTTGAATCTCCGTTCTCAGCTGCCTAATGTCGGAGGCCACATCTTGCCGCAGGCTTGCAAAGTCCTCCCTGAGCGAACTAAACAGCTTTTCCAGGAAGCCCCGCGTGATCGGGTCGTCTACGCGCCCAACATCTGGATCCACTTCCTTCTTGACGGACTGGGCCATCTGATGGTCGGAGCCAGAACCCCCTGTTTTCTTCGCACCCGGCTTTTGAAAGAGGTCTCTGATCGTAGCGTCCTTCTTTGTCCGCGGTGTAGTCATTGCTATGGGTCGGTGCTGCGTGGGTCAGAGGACCCCACAGTCGAAAGATCACCAGGCGGGGGCCAGTGCCCCTCCACCCACCCACCAGTCAGTGGTTCTTAAATGCCTACTCGCTGAGCACTATGGCCCGTCGCCGGGGGGTGTGGGGGAGGACTATACCTGACCACCAGCCTCCGGGGCCCTCTGTCCACCCGTCAACCTTCACACCGCCAAGGACTGCCTCATATGTCTTGGGGTTATGCTATCTGGTGCGAAGTCTGGGCCTGGCCGTGGCGATCAAAATGGCCGATCCCCCAGTTGGTTGCAAGATTCAACAAGGTCTCTCCCTAGGAACCCACACTCTGCTGCCCACACACGGCTCTAGGAGGTGCACCGCAGGCCTTGGCAAAGGGCGGGTCACAGCATTTGAAATTTGGCACGGCCTTCTGGCTATAGTTACACAGTTCCCCTCCGGGCCGGCCTACCTGCTCGGGAGAGTCTGCGAGCGACCGGGGGGTATCGGAGCTCCTGAATCCGCTGCTACCTCTAAGGGTGTGGCAGTGGCCTAGGACCGCAGACCCCGAATCCGTCGTCTGGGGCAAGGGCGTGGGTGCTTACTCACAGTCCACCGAGTCAACCTCAAGGCCTAGTCCAGGAATCCTCGGTGGCGGGTAGCCAGGGTGGCCCTCCCACCGCCGGCATCCAGCGCTCCGTGTGGCAATTCCGTCCTGCAGGGTGTCAGCTCCACTGCCCTGCTATGCTGCTTTCATTGCCTGGGGGACTGCCCCCGCCCGCCCCTCCAGACAGAGTTCCACTGGGGGCCGCGTGACCGCAGCCCGGCCCAGGCACGGGGCCTCCTCCGCGACCGCCGCCTCGTGGTCCCGGGCTCCGATAAGGCCTCTCCGCTGCACCTCTCAGCGGGGTACTCCCGCCCTCACTGGCACCTCTCCGCATGGCTTCCCACACCAAAGCTCCGCCGAGGCTCTGCCGGCGCCGATGTCTGTGAGCACCGCTACCTCGGTGCACTTCTTCCGCCTGCGGCTCCTCATGGCGGCCTCCATGCAGTCCCAGTCTCAGCAGCCGACCGCAGCTCCGGTGTCTTCACAGCTGATTGCGGCGGAATCAGGGCGGCGCCCTCAGTCCTGTACAGTCCGTTGGCGTCCGGGGCCCCCTGAATCAGCGTATTCTCCGCCTCTGGGGTCTCAAATACGCAGTGTGCCTTTTGTCGGCCTCGGCGAGCGGTGCTCTGAAGAAACGGTGCTACTCCGCCGCCATCTTGGCCACGCCCCCTCCTCTCGGCATTTAAAGCAGCAAAACATATTTCTTGGTCTGGTACTATGTTATTCTTTTCACAGGATTATGCTAAGAGTACAGCGGACAGACGCAGAGAGTTCTTAAGTATGAGACCAGATCTTCGTTCTCTTGGGGCTCGTCATGGTCTCTTTCATCCTTTTTTATTTAAAGTCACTTATAAAAACAAAACAACTACATACGAGGAACCCATCAGATTGAAGAGTTTTATAAACTCATGCAAGATCGAAAACATGGATACATCTGGAGCGTCTACTTCTCAATCTATTTAAAGTTATGGAATCTCTTTATCACTCATCCTTATTTGTTTTGAGCTAATTATTCCATAATGTTCTGATTTTTTGAAGATTCTTATTGTAGTTAATCCTTATTAACAGTTTGTCTCCTCATTCTAGGTACCCTCCTATTTATGCTTGTCCTTATTTCTTGTTTTATGTGCTGCAGTCGTTCCTATGCCTCTTCTGCGGAGTTTGGATGTGTCATCTGTTCCATGTGGTCTCAACCCCCTCGTCTTTTTGGATTTTTTTTTTTTTAGGTATGTTTTAAGAGGGTTGTATCTTCAAAACAACCTTCTTATTCCTCTATTGAAACCACTCATAAACAAGTTAAAAACTTCTTATTCTCACCTAAAGATTAGCATTCTATCTGTAAAAATTGTGTTTAGGGAAGGGTACTATCATTCGCTCCGCATTCATCTTCATTAGCATGCTCCCCCAATTCCTGTTAAAAGTTACTTACTTCCGATTTATACTATGGACCATATGGGTGTCTCCCCAATGTTTGGGCGATAAATCACTTCCAGAGGGTTTAATTCACCAGAAGTTTTTAACTTGTTTATGAGTGGTTTCAATAGAGGAATAAGAGGGTTGTTTGGAAGATGTGTACTGGTGCATGAAGTATGGGATAATTATCAGCCTGTTTTTTGTATATGTAAGTGGTCCTCCTTTATTGAATTTTGATGTATTTAATGTTTTACCTTTTAGACTGAACAACATTGTGTTTTCTAAAATACGCTTATCCTGAAGAAGGTGGTGTCAATCAACACAAGTCCACCGAAACGCTGCATCGACAACTTGTTTTTACTGTATTGCTTTTTCATTATCTGTATCGTTTTTAATGGTTCTTGCGGAGATTCACAGTTAAAGTTATTATCTAAATAGTGCTGTCCATGAATCAGTGGCGGATGGTGACATTTGAAAGTGTTGAGGCGTAAAAGTTCTGTATGAGTGGCCTGTGGTGACTGAACGTAGCGAGCGAGTCCAACTGTCATTAGAGGTTCGGGGGCTTCTCCCCCCGGGAAAACTTTGAAAAAATAGCGGGCAAAATGTGCATTTTTTAGCAAATTTGACAAACCAAGAACATTTAAGCAATTGTGAAAGTGTAGTTATGGTATCAATAAAGAGATTTCATATGATAGTGACATGGGTAGCTGCTTGTGGATCTAAAAATAGAATGCCAATTGTTGTAACTAGCACTGCACAGGAATAAACAGCAATGATTGTGCCATGTGTTACTGAAATATTTAAAGCCTGAGGCTTTAGATATTGCAGAAACTATTATTTAACACATGATGACACTCAAGGCAATCAATAACGTTCTATTTTTAGATGTTCTAGAATTGCCAGCGACTTAGCCATCTCTAGCACATTTCAACTCTTACTGGTGTACAGTCTACGCCCAGGGTTAGACTGCAACTCACAACCATACACATATGGAACTAGTGTACATTCTGAATAGAGGCCATAGTCACGCCTTACCGCCTTTAATGTACAGCACTGCCCCAAAAATGAAAACACCACTCTAAATAACACCGGGGTAATCTTATACTCTACAGTGGAATTAAAGTCAGGCTAGGTGACAGCCCATTACTACAATGCCCAGTTTACAATTCTAATACGCAGCCCAAACTGTCAGCCTGTCATGTGCTGATAATGTTTGAATACCTTGGCACCAAACTCACTGTGCAGGGTTCTTCCCCAATTCGTCTACATAACATCTACCACCCTCCGGGTGATCCTCTTCCCTTCGCTGAGGAACTATCCAACCTTCTTACACAATCCTCACTTTCCAACTCGAAAAATCTCTTCTTAGAAGATTTTAACATCCACTGGAACAATGTTGTTGACCCCACAGTCAGCCACCTCATTAATCTTCTAGAGATCAATGACCTTGTTCAACTATGTCACACTCCCACCCATACCAAAGGGGCCACCCTCGACGCCATTTCCAACAATGACTTGGCCTCCCTTTCCAACATCCTCCCCATCGACTGGTCTGACCATCACCTCATTTTGTTCAAGATCGAATCCACTCCCCTCCTCCCCCCCACTAAAAATTACAAACCAATGAAATGGACCAGAAATCTTAATCAAATCCCTCCTGGTGAACTTGAGTCTAAACTCCAAGCACAACTTCTTCTCACCCCTCTCTCCCAAGATGCCAATGAGCTCACTGAGCTTTTCAATAAGACCGTCAATGATGTCGTAGACCTTTTAGCCCCTCCCAAACTAAAAAAACAAAGAAACATTCCATCCAAATCTAGGTTCAACTCGGAGCTCAATAACGAAAGACGCTCACTTAGACTGACGGAAAGAACATGGAGACAACACCCCTCTCCCTCCCATCTAGCCCGCCTCCGAGCCGCTAGATCTACTTATAAGAAGCACATTTTTAATGAAAAGGCTACCTTCTTCTGAACACAACTCGATCGTGCCAAAAACAGACCCAGAGAACTGTTCAACATAGTTCGAAATCAAACGTCTTCAGCCCCCCTTAAGCTAACGGCCTCAACCACACAATCACGCTCCTTCTCCGGAAATGCACCGAACATCTGGAATGCTCTCCCCAAGGATCTGCGATGTAACCCCTCCTACCTCAGCTTTAAAAAAGACCTCGAACACCACCTTCTCAACAAGTACTGGGGTCCATAACCTTGCCTCTGACCCTACACTCTGCTTCCCCCGTCTTGATTCTCCTTTACCTCACTCCTATCTCTCACCTCTCCCCTCCCTTTTTTTATCTTTCACCCTGTTCACTCTTTCCCTACCCCCCTTCTCTCCCCTCTCCTCCATCTACTGCCCTTACCCCTCTCCCCCAAAAATCGCTCTCTGCCTACTTTACCTCCTCTTCCCCAATTTGGTTCTTCCCACCTATTCTTATCTAATTATTCCTCACCCGCAGCCCAGCAGCTTTTTTTCTCCCACCTTCACTCTTTACGTAACCTTACCTGCGATTCTTGTTACTGTTTAAAATAGCCCTCCGTGAGCGCCTTTTCATGTATATTTGCTCTTTGCCCATTTTGTTTAATTAATTTTGTTTTATATTACCTGTCTGAATGCTCTGCTATTGAATAACTGTTCTTTGTCTTGTAATCTTTTGTGCACATGTAAAGCGCTCTGATACCCCCGGGTCGAGCCAGCGCTATATAAAAACTTTCAAATAAATAAATAAATAAAATGTTGCTGTAGAATCTAAATCCATATCAGGTAGGAGACAAAGGTGGTTAATACACCAGCTGTCAAATCTGTCCAAACTTCGAGGTCACACGTTTGAATACCTGGTCAGTTATGCCATTCATCATTCTGCAGAGATGGAAGAAAGAATTCGCAATTTTGGTAGGGCAATTCTATATTTTTTTTACATTTATCACATAAAGCCCTTTGGATAATAGCTCTCTTTAGCAGTTAAATTATTAGAATCTATAACATAACACTTGTAAACACTCAAGCCACACCTCCAAAATCTGACTCTCAACCCAGGACGTTACACATCCAAATCACAATTGCCACACACAGTTTTAGAGCAATTGAACAGGTTTGAAAGTCCAGGCTCAAGCCAGACACAGAGAAAAGCTGCCCCACTCTGAAAGTGCGTGTGCACTTTCAGCCCATGCCTCATACATTAATCCACCCTTATAAGGGGAATCCCATAATGACATTCCCATTCATCAGCCCACGTCGTTTGGACTGGTACCTCCAGCTACACTTTGCATTAGTTTACACTCCTCATGTACTCTCCTAACAAAACCCTCGACCAAGGCCCAGCCAACAATCTGGACATTGTATATGTTATAGGGGTAGATCATGTGGAAACTAGGTGCTTCCAGTGGCTTTAACATGGCACGTCTCATACACTGAGAGGATAGTTTCATGCCTTAGCATGCCACTACATCCATGCACAGATCAAGCTAACACTCACAGGAGAAAACTAATACCATGTGTAAGAAGGACCATTTGTTTTTAACTAGCTACGGTGAAATCAAACTTAATCTTGTTGTATGGAAATGCAAAATAAATGGATTTTAGAAATAAACCAGCAATTTCAAGACCAGGTATCCTTTTAACCCATGAAGATTCTCAACAGGAGTACAAGTTAGGACTTCAAACCCCTCCTTTTTACCGCCTTTTGCTAGATCCAAGATATGAATGCTCCCAGACCTCGCAGAGAATGTCTTTCGCTTCATTTTCATCCCATTTTAGTTACAAACGTTCCTCATGGTGACCTACACTTGAGACTCATGAAAACAGAAGTAGCCCGGCAGCTAGCACTTATCAGTGCAGTGCATTACTTGACTGCTCTTCAAAGGCCATTTTTCCCAGAAACTGATTGTCCAGGTGTGTACCACTGACAGGAATTTAGAAGAAGTTCATCTCAGTGGGCAATGCTGCCATAGCAGAGGGATCCTGCCCAAATTTTGCCCACAGCACC
Organism: Calotriton arnoldi; assembly: GCA_963921515.1. Taxonomy (NCBI): domain Eukaryota; kingdom Metazoa; phylum Chordata; class Amphibia; order Caudata; family Salamandridae; genus Calotriton; species Calotriton arnoldi. Next base: position 148,540 of record CAWUFW010015429.1, on the reverse strand, counting down.
ATGTGCACTTTTTCTAGTCCCCGCTTTAGCTGTTTTGCCTCACGCTCTTGGATGTGACAGGCTTGGTGTTTTTCTGGGGTCTCATTAGCACATTTCTGCCACAAACTCCGAGGTCTTGCTAAAGACGTCGAGTTCGCTGCTTATCGGTCTTTCGCATCCGCTGCAATCTTTTAGCTTCACGGTCCCCCTGGCTCTTCACTTTCCTCTCTTCTGGGGCCTCACTGTCTCTCCTGCTTTATTTGGCTGTTCGCTCTAGCCTCTGAAGACTCACATCTACAGGTTAGTTAATTCTGCCGCCGGACTGCCCATTTTGTGCATGCTGGGTGTGTGTTTTTCTATTCGCTTCCTGTATGCCACACAGTTATTGCACACAAGCAAGATGCCAGCAGGGTAGACAGCACTGAAATTCAAGTCATCGGTATCTGAACTAGTGGAAACATCGCTTTGATATTCTGGGTCCATGTGTGTGGGGTGAGTATGTCTGTCCTCCCTTTTGAAGGTGTAATGGTTGGGGAATCCTGCTCCACACACAACACAGTTTGACCACTGTCTGGAGTGGACACACACGGACGACTCCATGTCATCAGGAAGACCATAGGACAGTCAAGGGTTTCCTCCAACAGGCTACTGCATTCTGGGAGTTGTAGTCTTGATTCATTGTCGTCCTACGGGGTCACTACCCAATTATCAGGCACTGGGTGGCTGCTGAGGAGATATTGACAAGCCGCTCTTAGCCAAGGTGGGTGAGAGTTCCGCCCGCAGCCTGCACCGCCACGACAAGCGCACTCCACAGACAAAGCGCATTTAGGGGTGCTCTGCTAAAAAATCGTTAAGCTCAAAGTTGTGAACTTGTGAAGTATTTTAAAGTAAAAAAATGCCAACATGTAGGAGATTGGTGGACCAGAAAACAAGGGAAACCGGCTGAGACTGAGCTTCGATATTCTAGTAACACTTCTCCCACTAACTTCATGCTGATTTAATGCAAATACAAATCAATTTAAACTACCCTGTTTCCTTGGCAGGTGGCACGGTTTTTACTAACCCCGGGCGGAGCTTGCGGAGTGCAACTACGTGGAGGTCCACGTAGTTGGGGGGAAACTCCGTGGAACTCCGCTCCGCTCTGCCACCCGCCTCCACCCTGCCCAAATTAAAATATTACTGACAACATAATTTAAAAAGAATAAAAGTCACTTACCTTATTGCGGCATCCCCGGGCTGCCCTCCTCCTCCTCGCCGTACATCTTGCACGAACTGCGCATGCGTGCACGAGCGCATGCGCAGTTCGTGCAAGATGTACAGTGAGGAGGAGGAGGGCATCCCAGGGACGCCGCAATGCAGGTAAGTGACTTTTATTCTTTTTAAATTATGTTGTCAGTAGTATAATATTAGTTGGGGTGGAGGTGGGGGCCAATTTAGCAGGGGGCTGGCTAACTCCGCTCTGCTGCGGAGTCAGAATTGTTTTCCCTACTCTGCGTTCTCAGCGGAGCGCGGAGTAGGGAAATCTCCGCAGACTCCGCTGGCGGAGTGGAGTTCTTCGCCCGCGCCTAGTTTTTACCTGAACATTTCTTGCTGAGAATTCACGAGGAGCTGCCTCCAGTCGTGCCTAATGCAGCCTTGCGACCGTGCTTTGTTGTATAGCTTGGCCCTCCAGTCCCTCCCCTGTGTCTCCTGACTCTGAGCCAATCTAGACGCTGCTCCCTTGCTGTTTTGTTAGTAAACAGCATGAGAGCAGCGAGAGGATTGGCTCAGTCAGGTGAGCCCAGCGCTCCTTAGGAGACTTGGGGGCTCTGGCTGTAATCCCTCCGGCCTCCTAACGTTCAGCAATTGGGAGAGAGTTCAAGTGCGAATGTTGGGCTGGGCACAGCAAGGCAACTGGCCAACCCGACAGGCGCACTTCACTTCAAGGCCCAGCTGTCAATCTGAACCTGTCTGTTAAGCCCCACCCCCACCCACGTCCTCCCTCACTCATGGTGAAACTGAAAGGCCAACTCGCCCGTGCTGCAATAATACAAGCAGTGCACTGCTGGGCGTTAGGGAAAATAATTATTGAATCAAAGCATTTATAGGGCCCAGGGGCACCAAAATAAACAGGGGGGCAATGCCCCCACGCCCAAATAAAGAAACCACCCCTGCCATGAATACACTTGCACTAGGAACAAAGTAATACGAGGCTCTCTGTTTATAATGCAAAACTAAGCATCAGCAGAGTAAAAATCCCATTGAAGGAAAAGGATTACCATGTATATGAATTAATGATTCAGCATATAAGAATAACTTTTTTGTGCTTTTGCCTGTATAACAGACTATAAACTGTTGGGTTTTAAATAGATTTTACTGTTGTATTTGAAATTTTTTATTTAATAAAGGAGGAGATATTTTTTTACAAAAAACAGGACAGTTTGGGTTGATTGTATGTGAGTGTGTGTGAAGTAATTATTGGGAGAATTACGTAATAGACTAATAATTACAAGGGGGACATATAATTTTTGTTGGTTACTTTTAACCCAGTTCCCTTTGTCTCAACGGGTTGCTCTCACATTTGTTTTCTTGAGTCTATTATATTTAAGACTATACTGATGGTTGTATGGTTTTTAACGTGATTCTTTTACGGTTTGTCTGGCCTACTTTATTTATTTCTTCTTGTAATGGTCTTATGTCATTAAAAATTATTTCATGGAATGTCAGAAGTTTGAATTCCCCCAGTAAGAGGCAGCGAGTTTTATCTCATCTGTCTAAACTTGGATCTGATATTGCTCTTATTCAGGAATCTCACCTTATAGAAACTCAGGGGCCGATTCCGATCTCGGTCGGAGGCGCACCCAACACCATTCGGTCGGGAAAAAAGCCATGCGAAAGCCTGTTTCCCGACCGATCCGTACAGCACACCGAACGAGTAAGTACGATGCGCACAACAACAAAGAATCCGGCTGAGCCGTACTCACCCAAACCAGGTCCTGTTCCCCGACCGAGGCGAATCCGGAAACGCTGAATCGAGTCGCACGGAAGGAAAAATGCAGCTCCGTCCGGCCGAACGAGTACGATGCGCTTTTTGTACGCGCCGAACCCGTCGCTACGCACGGCACGTCAAAGCATCCGGGAGAGGCGCACATAAGCTCCGATTTGCGCCACAACACGATCCACGGCTCCGAGACGAACACGCCAGCGACGAGGATGACGCGAAGCGACGAGGACGAGGCGAAGCGACGAGGACGACGCGAAGCAACGAGAAGGACGAACGACACGAACCAACCATGAATCCCTTCGTCCCGATCATACCAATATTCTACATTTACTACCGGAACAGGCACGGACGCGTACGGCGCAGAAGGTAAGCCAGACACCAACCACAAAACACATACAACACGTACACGACACATCACACACACACAGAGGGATGCAGAATATACTTACACCAGCAACAGCAGCACCATAGGGGCGGGATGCCCATCACCAATGCCACATATGCACACAGGGGCCTGAATGCGCACCACCACCCCTACCCAGGGGGGGGCAGGATGCCTACCACTACTACCACCCTCACCCAGGGGAGGCTGGATGCCTACCACCACCCTTAGCCAGGGGGCTGGATGCCTACCACTACTACCACCCTCACCCAGGGGGCTGGATGCCTACCACTACTACCACCCTTACCCAGGGGGCAGGATGCCTACCACTACTACCACCCTTAGCCAGGGGGCTGGATGCCTACCACTACTACCACCCTTACCCAGGGGGCAGGATGCCTACCACTACTACCACCCTTAGCCAGGGGGCAGGATGCCTACCACTACTACCACCCTTACCCAGGGGGCAGGATGCCTACCACTACTACCACCCTTAGCCAGGGGGGCAGGATGCCTACCACTACTACCACCCTTAGCCAGGGGGGCTGGATGCCTACCACTACTACCACCCTCACCCAGGGGGGCTGAGGCCTACCACCACCCTTAGCCAGGGGGCTGGATGCCTACCACTACTACCACCCTCACCCAGGGGGGCTGGATGCCTACCACTACTACCACCCTTACCCAGGGGGCAGGATGCCTACCACTACTACCACCCTTAGCCAGGGGGCTGGATGCCTACCACTACTACCACCCTCACCCAGGGGGCTGGATGCCTACCACTACTACCACCCTTACCCAGGGGGCAGGATGCCTACCACTACTACCACCCTTAGCCAGGGGGCTGGATGCCTACCACTACTACCACCCTCACCCAGGGGGCTGGATGCCTACCACTACTACCACCCCCACTCATAGGATGGACAATGCATGACACAACCAGCACACCACAACTTAGGGAATGCAAGAAGAAGACATCCCCCAACACCATGACAAGCGTGTGTAGACTGTGTCAAATGCCTACAACACCGAACATGACTTTGAACATACAATGTGACCCCTAGCACATGTGCCACACATATATGTGTGTGGCACCCACAATGCAAGCAGGCCATGACCATTGTGGCAATGGGGTCCAAACCCCCATCATCACAGTGACCAAAATGTAAGTGTGGGGTCCATAGCTGAAGCACATTTTGAACATTGTGGCAATGGGGTCCAAACCCCATCATCACAGTGACCAAAAGGTAAGTGTTGACAAAGAAAGAGGTGCAACTGCCAAACTGCATGGATGATTCCTGGTCACAGAACAACAAACACATCAGTGGCAAAGTAGTGTATGTGTCCCATTGCAACATAAATTGGGGGAGCCAAATCCTGCAGTGCAAATAAGACATACCTTTGGCCATGTGCAGACAAACAACACCCATGGGGGCTGACACCGTCAACAATCATCAATGACACAATGACAGAAGTGACCATCAGAATGCAGACCCACATATTTGCACCAATGGGCACACACATGCAGATACCCTGTGGAGACTGCAGATGTGAGGTGAACAGATACCATACCATGGCAGCAATGGGACACACAAACCATGATCATTGTGCTGACCGATGACCTAGGAGTCCCAGGGACAGCAGGGGAAACCCACCAAACTACATACAGCCAATGGCACACCCAAGATATGCCAATGCAGTGGTGCAGATGCACAAACACAAACAGGCAGACCCACACTGCACATCATACACAACAGGTGAGGGGGGTGCCAGTGTCCCCAGGCAACCACACAACACATGAGGAGACCTGAATACCAATCATACAGATGTGCATACAGTGCCACACAAAGGTAACTCATGGATCCAAATCCCCTTTGTGGGCAAGCAGGCATTGTCAGATGAGAGGGAGCACAAATCACACATGTCACACAGGCACGTAGGGACAGCAACTGACACAGCAAGACACAGACACACCACAGCACCACCCCCAGGGCCCCCACAATGTGGTGACCCTGGGCTGCATTACAATCCCACTGTGATGACAAAGCTAAATGTGGTTCACACTGTGAACCACAGTCATGTGTCCTGAGCAACTAACTACCATCACACCTACACAAGCACAAATCAAACAGCATGGCCAGTAAGCCAAGGCCAACATGGAGGCAGGGGCCTAGCCGGGCAACAACTCTCATCTGCACACACTCAACACCACACCCTCGACCTCCAACAATGTGCAGCAGTGAAGCACACATGCACTGGTGACATTGCACATGCACCCATGACTATTCCAGGGTGGTGGGTGGGAACCAAGGTGCAGAAACACATCACACATGGACACTCAACAAGACTCCTGAATGTCTGACACACTGCACACTACGCTGTACATGGACATGACGGCAATACCACACCAACCAATGGGATCCCAGCCACAGTCACACACCAATGAAGAAGCCAAGGTCACCCACAAAGAACACACATAGACAACAACCAACATTGCAGCCCGGACCCTGAGGAGTGCCAGCAGTCACACACACAACGTGTCACAATCACTGAAAGATAACACAAACTGGAAATCACATGACAGGGGCAAACAACAAGTGCCAAGGGGAAACCTGACTGTGACCCATCTGCGTCTGCACACAAACTCAGCCCTGACAGCAAACACACCTATGGGTGACACCCTGATGACCAGTAATGTGCCATGCACCCACATCACAGAGAACCCAGGGAGAAGACTTTGGGGGAACATAGCTCAACTCAGCTAGCATCACAAACAGGTACAACACTAGGGATCACAGCATGCACAGCTAAACGGAAGTGAACACACAGACGTGCACATACAACACACACCTTGGGCGCAGGCAATGTCACAGGAGTACACACTGCCATGAGGGGACTCCACTCCTGTGTGAGGAAAGCTGTGCCATATGTTGCCTCAGTAGGGCCCCATCATGTCAGCTGAGCACTTGGTCACACAATCAACAATTAGCACCAAATGAGGGCTCCCGTCACATCAGCCTGGTCATGGAAGTGCCAACGGAATCATCAGCACAGATCCAACACACTTGTATAGCAATGTTGCACTGACAACACAGATGAGTCCTTCCCCATTGATGCCCAAACCTGCATGTCCACTGGAGATGGCCACACGGTCAGGGAAGTAGACGAATTGAACAATGGCAGGCACAACAGATGTGCAGGGGTGGAAGCCACAGATGTGAAATTGCCAATCTAAGTAGGAAATCCCATTGCCAAATACTGAACACATGACACCCTCAGATGCTGCTATGGATGACATGGATACACCACAGGATAGGACACATTCCCCCTGGACCACATGGGTTCCTGCACAGTAACACTTCATTATCATGAGACCAAATATCACCATCACTGCAGCAAGGGCATGGTTAGCATCATCAACATCATGTACATCAGAAGCAAAAGCACTAGAGAACAGAAAGTTGCTTTATTCAGCATATGTGGCATTAAAAGTAGAAGTCCGGTAGAACATAAACAAAGGCCAATGGCCAGTCCATCAACAAAGTCACAAGTGGGTGACAGTGGCAGATGCCACCCTACACATGCCTGCACAAAACCAGGGACAATCCACTAGGAGGGGCAACCGGGGGTAGGCCAGGCACCGCAGGGACAGGATCAGGGCTCACCAGGAGGAAGCAGGGAAGGGGTGGTGGGTGCTGGAGAGCCACTGACAACTGCAGTGGAGGTGTCTGACATGGTGTGTGCCGGCACAACTGGGGGCATGGCTCAGATGTTGTGGGTGCCGGCACGACTGCAGTGGACCCTGCAGATGGAGTGGACAGGTCCGCCACTGCAGTGCCCAAGTCAGACAGGGTGGTAGTGGACTCCACTGCAGTGCCTACCACCAGGGGAGGAGAATGGGGAACAGGCAAGGTGGGCTGGACAGAGGGGGAGGACACCCTCACCACATCAGTGGCACAGACAAGCGCAGCGGGGGTGTGGTGCCGGGAGAGCAAGTGGCAGGGGAGAAGGCCGGAGCCTCTTGGGGATGGTATATCTGTGGGTGGGGGAACCTGGGGCAGGGTGTGGTGGGGGCACCTGTGGAGTGGGGGCCTGAGGGATGGAGGAAGGAGACCTGGTGCTTGAGCTGCAGGGCGGCGGCGGGGTCTTGCTCTTAGCACTCTGGGGGACTTGCGGGTGGGGGCCTCAGTCTGTCTGCGCCTGGGGGAGGGTGTCCGGGGGCGAGGGGCACTCTGCTCCGTGTGGGGGGGCTTCCTCTTCCCCCTGGATGCTGGAGCAGCTGGATCGGAGGGGAAGAGGCCGAGGTCACTGAGGAAGAGGCGCTGGGTCTTTGGGGTTGCAGGTGAGGCAAGGGAGGGTGCTTTGGAGGGAGAGGCAACTGAGGACTGCGCAGTGCACGTGGATGCATGTGTGTGTACCAGGGCCCCATCCCCTGTGAGTCTGGTTTCAGTCCCCTGACTGTGCGTGCGTGTGCGTTTTGTTTGTGGCGTGTGTGTCTGTGTGCTGGACGTGTGTGTGCTGGTGTGTGCCTGTGCCGGTGTGTGTGTGCTTGGGACGGGTAAGGTGCTGGGGAGTGTGGATGGAGCAGAGGCAGGAGGGGTGAGGGACTGTCTGAGGAGGGACACTGCTGCCGTCAGGGAGGAGTCCATGGACCTATTGCCCCTCTGTAGGTCAGACATGCCCGATGAGATGCCCTCCATGAACGACACCAGCTGAGTCAACAGTGCGGTGTGCGCATGGAGGACACTCAGCATGGCTGTCTGCCCTACATGGAGCTGGCGAAGGAGGTACACAGACTCCTCACTCAGGGCAGCAGGGGACACAGGGGCAGGGGGTGCGGTGCCTGGCCCAATGGAGACACGCTCCCGAACATGGGATCCTCCACGGACCTGGGGAATGGGAGCCGATGGGAGGGCGGTGGTGGTGCTGGTGGTGGCGGGGACAGCAACACTAGCTGGGGTGTGGTGGCTGCTGACACCCGCCTCCACAAGGGAGTCATCCTCCGAGTTGCTCTGGTCCTCAGCTGAGGTGGATGGTGCTGAGGACTCCTCGGTGTGGCTCCCCTCGCCCTCCGTGCCACTGGGTCCCTCCGACCACTCCTCGGCTGCTTACCCAGTCTGGCTCTCTGGCTCCTCCTGGTCCGTGGAGCTGTCCCCTTCCGTGGCCGTGGATGTATCTGCAAACAATGGGGAAACAGACAGACATCAGTCACCTGCACCAAACGCACACACCACTGTGAGAACAGCACATTACAGAGCAAGCCCTGGCATCATTAGTTGTACATTGCTAAAAGTGCCCTAACTGAACAGGAGAAGCCAATTGTCAGTCTGATGCCAAGCATGGCACTCACATCCCACATGGCCTTGCACCCATCTGTCTGGTGCCTGTTGGATTGCAACACCCCAGTGTGGACACATGCACCAAGTACACAGTAGTTGGACAGTGCAGAGGACACAGTGTGGCATGTGGACATGCACACATCACAGCTCTTGCCACTGAGTCAGTACAGGTTTCCGGATGAAAGGGATGCCCAGAGTCAAATAGGAAATGCATGTGATGCATACCAGCGACAGACACCATGATGCACCCATGTCCTGATAGCCATCGCCACAATGGTGTGCATGTATCACATGTCACTCCCCTGCAGGACCACCAATAAGTTGACACATGCCATGGCAGAGGCATGACTGCTAAGTCATACATCACTGTCTCAGTGATGTATGACTTGGCAGCCAGACAACAACACTATGCACTGTGTCACAATAGTAGGTCATGGGGAATGCAAGTCCTGGAGCTGCACAAGTGCACATGTACATCCCCCACACAACACATCATCTTAACCCTCATCTGTCCAGGTCATACCTATTGGACATATGGGAGACCTGTGACACTACCCTCTGAACCTGAGCCCCTCACAATTTGCTGTGAATGGGGAACAGCTGCCTGAACTTCACATTCGCATACCCCAGTCTGCACGGGCAGCTGATCAAACACCTATGTGACACACAAGTATCGTCTCCTATGGTCACATCTCCAGGGGCATGCTGAGCCCCTACCAAGAAACACCCCAGCAGTCCTGGCAACTAATCCACAGCACACTGACACAGAGGCAGACACCTGAGGGGTCAAATCACTGTGCACAATGTGTCAGCTGATACACGGGAGTGGGAGTACAGAGTGCATTGCATGGCCTGGAGTAGGCATGACTGTCCTGCTCCACATGAATGAGGGATGTGCCCTGGACAGTGGATAGCTGGCTATGTATGTGTGACACATGTAATCTGCACACTCCTGGGGCCCAAACATTGTTCCCACCCGCTGCATGGGCGTGTGCCACATACCCCAGGCAGATGTGGTGGCTCAGCTCAGCAAGTGGACCGCATATCAAAGCAACACGCAGATTACATGTCCGAACACAGGCGTTGTGTGAACAATGGACCCACCCATGATGCCCACAACAGAGTTAGGGAAACAGATGCTGTCCCCCACCTTTAGTGAAGCAAACTGCAAGGACACAGTTCCAAGTGACACAATTCCCTGAATGTAAGGGCCACACCTGGGTATCAGATGAGCAGTGGGCAGTGCACAATAGAGGGACATGGCTCCTGGACAACATGACTGCTGCACTGTGGCAGTTGAACCAGGCCAGAGGAGGGCACAAAGCATGTAATACAGAGTTCACAGTGCAGTCTTTGACTCACCCCCTCCTTGCTGCTGTCTGGCCTTCAGCTGCCCATCCAGGTCTGGAAACACCACCGCCAGGATGTGGAGCATGTGGGGGGTCAGGGTCCGTGTTCCGCCCTCCTGCGAGGAGGCGACAGCTTCAGCTGGACCCGTGCAATCCTCCGGGTCCAGCCCCGAAGGTCCTGCCACCTCTTCTGGCAGTTGCGGATCCGGCGCTTGTAGACTCCCACGGACCGGACGGCCCGGACGATGTCCTTCCAGATCTCCTGCTTCCGATGGGCATTAACCTGTCAGGATGACAAAGTGAAAAGGCCATTACTACACATGCAACATATCCGTGCATGACACAGTTGTATATACATGTCTCAATCACAGGGGCACATGATGTACACAGGCAGTGCAAAGCTGCCCATGGACAGTTTGCCAGACGTCACTACATGGTATCATTGCATGGGAAGTAAAACCTTGTTCAAATGCACTGTCACTGTACCATACCTGTCCAGTGCATGTCACTACACACTATGGGGGTGACAACTACTCAGTGAGCCTGCTAGCCAGTGGCGTGCAGACTTTCAGCCTTGCTAGTCAGACAAAATGCACATTCAGAAAGGCAGTGCACAGAACACTCACCTGCTCCCCTGGTGTCCCATACAGCTTGCTGTACTGTGGAAGTAGGCTGTCCAGCAGGGCCTGGTTCTCTTCAAGGCTGAAGGCTGGGGCTCTCTCCACAGTACGTGCCATTGCAGGGTCCAGAGGGGCAGAGACAGCAGCAGTGCAGTGGCAGATGTCGTCCTGGAGCATGTAGTGCAGGCAAGTGAGCTCTCAGGGGAACAGCCAGCAATATATATGTGCTGGAGAGGCAGATACTGTCCCTTGTGTCCAAAGTGATAGGTCCAAGTCGTTTGCATCTTCTGAATCTGGCCAATCCATGGAATAGCAGCACCAAAACACGCCCACAGCATCCTTCAAATCTTCAACTTCATGACATACATGATTTTGCAACATTGTTGTGGGTGACCAACTGATTTTCCAGCAACCGACTCGTTCGAAATTCGAAAACGCGTCCGTTGCCAGGCAAGCCCATTGTCAATGGGTGCGCACCGATCGGTCCATTGCGGTACAACACGTACAGGGGTACAACGCGTACCCGCACACATTGAATGCAATGGGCCGGCCGGGGCACCGATCGGTCCATTGCAGTACAACGCGTACAGGGTACAACGCGTACCCGCACACATTGAATGCAATGGGCCGGCCGGGGCACCGATCGGTCCATTGCAGTACAACGCGTACAGGGGTACAACGCGTACCCTCACACATTGAATGCAATGGGCCGGCCGGGAGCACCGATCGGTCCATTGCAGTACAACACGTACAGGGGTACAACGCGTACCCGCACACATTGAATGCAATGGGCCGGCCGGGGGCACCGATCGGTCCATTGCAGTACAACGCGTACAGGGTACAACGCGTACCCGCACACATTGAATGCAATGGGCCGGCCGGGGGCCCGATCGGTCCATTGCAGTACAACGCATACAGGGGTACAACGCGTGCACCGCACACATTGAATGCAATGGGCCGGCCAGGGGCACCGATCGGTCCATTGCAGTACAACGCGTACAGGGGTACAACGCGTACCCGCACACATTGAATGCAATGGGCCGGCCGGGGGCACCGATCGGTCCATTGCAGTACAACGCGTACAGGGGTACAACGCGTACCCGCACACATTGAATGCAATGGGCCGGCCGGGGGCACCGATCGGTCCATTGCAGTACAACGCGTACAGGGGTACAACGCGTACAGGGGTACAATGCGTACCCGCACACATTGAATGCAATGGGCCGGCCGGGGGCACCGATCGGTCCATTGCAGTTCAACGCGTACAGGGGTACAACGCGTACCCGCACACGTTGAATGCAATGGGCCGGCCGGGGGCACCGATCGGTCCATTGCAGTTCAACGCGTACAGGGGTACAACGCGTACCCGCACACATTGAATGCAATGGGCCGGCCGGGGGCACCGATCGGTCCATTGCAGTACAACGCATCACTGTACATGTGACTGGCATATGTCAGCATGCCTGTCTCAGATGGACATATGCCAGCCACAGATAGCTCCCAGGGAGTGAGGGGCACACCTACATCACGACAGCCTGTCCAAACTTTATCATAAGGCATGTAAGGCTGCATTTCCTATTGTGTGTATGTTGGTGTACACGTTGTCCTGTGGGTGTCACCTGTGGGCAGCCACCCCCAGGCTGTGCACGTGTTCATGGGGACAGGATCCTGGGTGTTACGTGTACATGACCACTGTGATGTGCAACTGTTCATATCTGTGCATGTGCCATGGTCACATTTCACGGTGGTGTATGTGTATGTCATGTCACATACCCCGTGAGTCCCATGTGGGACGGTATGTTTGAGCCAGGGTGTCCCAGTGGCACAATAGTGATGGTCCTCCACAGTCTTTGTGCATGTAGTGTTTACAATGTCTCTGAATTCATGTGCACAATGGGAGACAGTCTCCACATCCAGGTTGTGTGTGCATGGACTTTGATGTTGTGCGTGTGTGTGTCACAGATGTCCATGTCTGTCCTGCCGTGGCAAGTGGGGCCACTACCTGTGGGGGTCATGGGTGTTTTGCTGTGGTGTATACATGATACTCCATGTAATGCCAGTGTCCATGTGGCAATACAGGGTCCCTGGGAATGTACCTGTCTTTGAGCTGTGGTGCCTGGGGCACATCTGTCCTCACATGTCACTGTGGGGGGTTATTGTGACACGGCAACAGGAGATGGGAACTGTGACACGGCCTCATGATATCCAATGGGCCAACCTGGGACTAATTGATGCCACCTGTTGGACCGTGTTGACAGATGTTGGCCATGTATGTACCATACATGTCCTTCCGGAACTGCACACTTCATGTAGTTGTGCCTCATAATGATGTATGTTGGGATATTGAGTGTGTTCAATGCCGCATATGTGGGGTGACTGACAATCTTGCTTACTTCTCCTCTGCACTGCAGGGCTCCTGCTGTCCATCGACCATTCCCAGACCTGGCAACGATGGTGGAACGGGACAGCATCCGACGGTACCGCTTCACCAGGCAGCTGATTGAGGATTTGGCAGTGCAGTTGTCCCCACATTTGCAGCCTGGCCGGCCGTATCCTACAGCGCTGACCCCCAAGGTGAAGGTGATGGCAGCCCTACACTTCTTTGCCACCGGTACCTTCCAACATACTGTGGCGACTGCTGGTGGGATGTCACAGACCATGTTGAGCCGTGTGCTCCGCGATGTTTTGGCGGCAATGTTGCTATTCCTGAACCGGTACATTTATTTCCCTAGACTGCGACGACTCACTGACGTGAAGAGTGACTTTTATGCTCTGGGGAGGATGCCGCATGTCATTGGCTCCATTGATGGGACACATGTGGCTTTGGTACCACCACAGGCCCAGGAGCAGGCCTACAGGAACCGCAAGCACTACCACTCGGTCAATGCACTGGTGGTGTGTCTTGCAGACATGACCATCACACACGTGTGTGCCCGTTTCCCTGGTTCAGCACACGATGCCTTTGTGATGAGGAGTAGTCGCATCCCCAGGATGATGGCACAGATGCAGAACCAGCGTGCCTGGCTTGTCGGTGTGTACTGACTTTGTGCCATTGTGTGTGATCTGATCTGTAGTATTCCGCCCACTTTTCCAAGTCAGCTAATGTGCACTTGTCTGTCCGTAGGTGACTCGGGATACCCCAACATGCCGTGGTTGCTGACACCCCTCAGGAACCCTGTGACACCAGCCCAGATGCGCTACAATGAGGCACATGGTCGGACCAGGAGAGTGATTGAGCGGACATTTGGTCTCCTGAAGAGCCGCTTCCGCTGCCTGGACAAGACCGGAGGGTCCCCTCCCATATGCCCCTGCGAAAGTGTGCAAGATTATCATCGTCTGCTGCATGCTCCACAACCTGGCAGTGCGGAAGGATTTGCCTCTCATCCAGGATGACAATGACCAACATCCGCCACCTGTGGAGGATCCTGGCCTGGACCACGATGCCAGTGACGATGATGATGATGATGATGATGGTGATGTCCGCACACAGCTCATCACCAACTTCTTTAGCTGAATGTGAGTATCCTGAGGTGTCATGTCAATGATGTGAGTTGGCATGATGTGTGGGTGGTGCTCTGGTGCTGTTGGAGTGTGTCCATGGGCTACTTGACTGGATGTGTGTTGCGATGTGTGCTAACAGGTGGGCTGTACTCCCCAACAGTGTTGACATGCTAACTTGGTTCTGGGTGGGTATCTTGTAACATGTATTGTGCATGAGTTTTGCTGTTCTGTCCTGTACTCCATTGCTTTTGACTGTGTGTCATTTCTGTCCTTCACAGGGTACTTTCAGATTCGTTTGGTCAACTGTGTCCACCGACGACGTGATTGCACTTCCAGGCTGGTAGCTGTTGTGTCCCTACAGGTGATGTGCGCCACACCCATGGACTTCCTTCCGTCTACAGTTGTTGACTGTGTGCCCGCTGCCAGGTGGGATTACCTTGCATCTGTAGTGGTTACGACATGTTGCAACTGTGTAATAAACCTGTGCTTCACTTTGTGATGTGCGTTGTCTGTGGTCACACATTTGAGTGCCATTTGCTTACTGCACCTGTGGGCTACTTGACTACAACTGGGAATGGGTGTGGTGTCTGTGCATTGCACCGTCTTCCCTGGCAACATCAGTGTAGGCAATGAGTCAGATGGCCTAGGTGTGTATGTGTTGTGTAGCCCTGGTGGTGTGTCTCCCTCATATGTGTCACGTTGCCTTTACTCACATGCCTGTGTTGTCCTTGCTGTTGCAGTTCGCATACACAGTGTAATTTTGCAGTTCTTCATCCCCATAACAGCACCCACGTTGTAATCACGACAGAGGCAAGTATGGTGTATTAGTGTGTTTATTGTGATACATTTGTGTGAATAGTGCATAGGATGGGTAGTGCTGTACATAAATCTTGCAATCCGAAGTTCCTAGGTGAATTGAAAGTCCTGGTAGACAGGAGCCCCAGTATCGGGGCCACAGTTGTCTGACACATTGGTCCAACTTGTACTCCCCATGCAATGTGTGGGAGTAGTGTTGCCGTCAACAGGGTGAACAGTCTGTGCACAAAGGCGAACATCCAGAACAGGTTCAGGCTTCCTGGGAGTTGCGCTTGGCCATCGGCCTCTCACTTTCCCTCCTCGGACGACCCCTCTTCTTGGGGGGGCCCCTCAAGTACAGGCTGCTGCGGTGCAGGGGACTCTCCGCCAGAGTCATCCTCCCTCCCTGTGGCAGTTGCAGTTTGTTCGGCACCAGATGTTGTTGGCACACAGGGAGGTGTGGACTGGTTGCTGTTCATCTGGCGGAGGCATTGTAAAATGTCCCTGTGCACCGCCGTCATCTCATGCAGTGTATCCCACTTGGACTCCACGCGGGACATGTGTGAGTCCACGCGGGACATGTGTGACTCCACGTGGGACATGTGGGAGTCCAAGCGGGCATGATGGGCAGCCTGCTGCTGTTTCATGTCTCTGAGGAGCCCCACTACCTGGCTGAGGTCTCCGGTGCTGGACAGGTACGCATCAGCTATGCGTACCAGTTGTGGGTCATCATGCACACCAGCAACGTCTGCAAGCAGCGACCTCTGTCTCCCACCCCTCCCACCACCCCTGCTGACATGTGCAGTGTGTGCAGTGGCACGCACAGATAACCCTGGTCCACGTTGGGGGTTGGTGGTGGTGGTGGTGTCCATGGCCCCAGGTTGGTCCAGGGTCCCTGTGCTGGTGTTGCTCCTTGTTCTGTCCATGTCGGCAGGGATGGTATTTGTGGTGACAGTCGTTGGAGGGGTGGGTGCAGGGGGTGCAGCTGGTGGTCCTGCTGGTGCTGCAGCTGGTGGTCCTGCTGGTGCTGCATGTTGACTTGCACCGGATGTGCCAGGTTGGTCTTCATCGTCCGAGGAGGACAGAGGCTGTACGACGCCAGTGAGCTCCGCATCCTCTTGAGCCTGGGACTGGGACTCCTCAGCGTCTGCTGCTGTGTCCCCATCATCACCTGTTTTTGGGAGACACAAACAATGTATGTTATGTTTCTGCAGGCATCAATGGTTGACACACATGACAGTTGTGACTGTGCCTCTGGGTGCGGGCCTGTACATTGCATTGTCCTAAGTCGTCACAGTCAGGGGTTGATATTGGTGTGGCACATTGTCCTGCATTATTTGGGCATTTCTATGTATTTTTGGGGTGTGAACATGGTCTGCATTGGTTGTGTTTGGTTGACAGCCGGCCCTCCTTCCCACCCACCCAGCCAGTCAGTTATCCCACCATGGAACGTGCTTGCGTTGCAGGGAGTGGAAGTTGTCTCTCAGGATGTCAGTCAGTGGTGTCCTGCTGTTTGTTGGTGCACAGTTGGCAGCAGGGCCTTGTGCTCCCCACAGCAGTAGCCAGTGTCAGCCATCTTGTGAGTCATTCTCCACTCCCTGTGATGTGAGCATGGTTCAGGGTGGTGTTGATGGGACAGTTGTGGGGGTGAGCTATGTCTGTGACTACGACTCCCATCATGCTATTGCCTCCACCCCCTTCCCAGCATGCCCATGCTTCCTTCCTTTTGACTCTGCTTCCCTGTGGGGTGGGCTGGCTGTGCTGACAGGATGGCTGGGAGTGTTGTCCTGGCAGTTGTTTGGCTAAAAGTCCCAAGAGTGGCCCTGTGCTTCACACAACATAACCCAGGGTGGTGGTTCTTTGTGGGATCTTGTGTTAGGATGGGGGCATTGCATTCTACCAGGTGGGTTCTGTGGAGTTTGTGTTGGGGTGTGTGTGAGGGGAGGTGCTTGTGACTATGGTCAGTGCTGCAAGTCCTCCTTCCCACCCAGCTAGCCAGATATCCCACCATGGAACGTGCTTGCATTGCAGGGAGTGGAAGTTGTCTCTCAGGATGTCAGTCAGTGGTGTCCTGCTGTTTGTTGGTGCACAGTTGCCAGCAGGGCCTTGTGCTCACCACAGCAGTTGCCAGTGTCAGCCATCTTGTGAGTCCTTCTCCACTCCCTGTGATGTGCGCATGGTTCATGGTGGTGTTGATGGGACAGTTGTGGGGGGCAATATGTGTGACTGCGACTCCCATGATGCTATTGGCTACACTGACTTGGCCAGCATACACAGAATTCCTTCCTTTGAGTGGTCTTCACTGTGTGTTGGTGTTGTTGTGGTGGCTACATGTCTGGATGTGTTTGTTAGTTCTATTTGTGCCACTGCCTAGCTGTAGTTGTAGTTGTGTTTGTACATGTGTTGGCACAGTTGGATGTGACTTTTTTGATGGCATGTGTTGTGTTTATCTGACTGACATACACATTTTGGGATGATTCTGTTCTGGTTGCTGTGTAATTGCTATGAGTGCATGGTTTGACTCTCCCCTTGACAGTGATGTGTGTGTTTTGTGGCAGTATATTGTGTACATTTGTTGTGTACTCACCAGGCTCTGGGATGTCCTCTAGTCCATATACGCTCACTGGCGGAAGGATGGCCCGCACCTTCTCCTCCCAGGGCCTGAGGTATATTGGCTTGGCAGGAGGGCCACTGCCGGTGTATTGGCTGTTGATGTAGTCTTTCTTGAGCAGGTCCCGTACCCTCCTGCGCACGTCATACCACCTGTTCTGGATGTCGCTCTTTGTGCGCCGACATGGTGATTGTGCGTTCACCCTGTTGATGATCCTCTCCCACATCTTGGTTTTCTGGGAGATGGGGGTCTGTTGGACCAGTGTGCCAAACAGCTGTGGCTCTACCCTGAGGATCTCGTCTACCATGACTTCCAATTTACAATCTAGGAACTTGGGATTCTTCTTGGGGGGCATGGTGATGGGTGGTGATGGTGAGTGATGTGTGTGTTGGTGTGCAGGTGAGGGTGTGTGAGTGTGTGTTTTGCTGGGTGTATGTGAGGTAGGTATTTGTTGGTGTGCTGATGGTGTGTGGCTTGTGTGAGGGATGAGCTGTGGGTGTGTGGTTGCTTTCTCTTGGGTGCTGGCAGTGGAATGGCATTTGCAAAGGCTCATGGTTGTGATTTGTGTCCTTTATATGGGTGGAGTTATGGGTGTGTCTTTGTTCTCTGTCCCCACCCCCCAGTATTTATTGGCTTGGTAATTGCTTGTTTGGCCTTTTTTTGGGTGAATTTTCCTTTGTACTGTCTGTGTATGTTGGAAACGTTCTTGTGACCGAGTCGGACCCTGCATTTGTCTCGTACGGTCTTCTCCGTTTCGTTCACGCTGTGTTTGTGCAGTTTTCTATGCTGCGTACGCGTCGGTCGCGGTGTTTTGTGTTGCTTCGGCTCGGTTTTGTATGCGTGTCGGTCGTACGGCTTGGCCTCCGTCCGACTCGCTCGTGGTTTTCGCGCCTTGCATCGTACTTTGCGGTTTGGAGTTCGCGTGTACGTTTCGGTTGGATTTGTTCCGGGTGCGTGTCGGTCGGTTGGATTCGCGTGTTTTTCCGGCCGTATTGCTGTTTTCCGTGCGGCTCGGTCGGTCGACT
This sequence comes from Calotriton arnoldi, assembly GCA_963921515.1. NCBI lineage: Eukaryota > Metazoa > Chordata > Amphibia > Caudata > Salamandridae > Calotriton > Calotriton arnoldi. Next base: position 129,956 of record CAWUFW010015429.1, on the reverse strand, counting down.
TGGGTTCGGTACGTGTCGGTCGGATTTTTCACGCCTTGCATCGTACTTGGCGTGTCGGGCGCCACAGGTACGTGTCGGTCGGTATTATTTCCGGATCCGAGTCGGTCGGTGCTTTTTCCGGCCCGAATCGGAATCGACCCCACAATCTCTAAAATTAAAAAGAGGATGGGTAGGTGCTGTTTTCTTTTCCCCGGGGGATGGTAAAAGAAATGGATTTGCAATTCTTTGCCATAAATCACTTTGTACTCAGTTACGCTCTCAGAATTGTGATGTTAACGGTCGTTGGTCATTTACCAAGTTGTTGGTGTTGAAAGTTCCAGTCTCTTTGTTTAATATATATGCCCCCACTAATGGTGACTCTTCTTTTTGGTCCATCTCACTCCGAAACGTTTACAATATCCTGATGATAATTTTATTCTGGAGGGTGATTGCAACCAGATTTTTGATCTTTTTATTGACTGTAACTCTTCGGTCTCTTTCATACCAAATAAAGCCCACAAACGTTTTGTACAAACCATTAAACAGCGTAAGTAAATAAATGCATGGAGACTATGTAATGCCACTTTAAGAGCATTTACTTATTTTTCCCCATGCATCAGACACAATCCAAAATAGGTTATTTTTTTGTATCACTTAATATTCCCCAATCCTTACAATCTGCGTGTATAGGTTCTATACTAATATCTGACCATGCTCCTGTTTCAATTCTGTTAGATATCCTTGGCAAACCCAGTTTACTTAAACAATGGCGGTTTAATAATTCACCGGTTTTAGACCCCTCCTTTACTTTCTCCTTTACCTCATTTTTTAATGAATATTTTCATTTCAATCAAACAGACAACGTACCTTTTCATATTATTTGGGATGCATTTAAGCGGCTGCACGTGATTTTATTCTTAGTTATGTTGCTAAAAAACGTGATAATTCATTGAAGCTTGCTACAGAACTTTTTACAAGACTAGAGAGACTGAAACATTCCTATTATTCTACTAAATCGAAAGAGTGTTTATCTGAACTTATTAACACCAAGCTTCAATTCAATAAGGAATCTACATAGAATGCCTCACTTTATTTATTGAAATACAGTGCAAAATTTTACGGGGTCAAAATAAATCAGGTAAATTGTTGGCAAATTACCTTAAGGTCAAACGTAATAAACGTATTATTGAATCGATTATAGATACTCAACAAATGTCAAAATATAAAGATGCAGAAATTTTAGACGAGTTTCTTCAGTTTTATAGGTCTTTGTATACACCGGAAGATCTACCTTCAGATACTGATATTCTTCATTATCTTTCTGCTATCCAAAAACTCCCTGTTGCTCAATTTGACTTTACAGTATTAGAATCCAATGTTTCACAAGCAGAATTGTGCACTGCACTACATATATTAAAAAGGATAAAGCACCAGGTCAGATGGTTTTACAGTTGAATTTTTCATAAATGTTTCCACTTACTTATTCCAAAACTGCATACTCTTATTACCTCCTTTCAAAGTGCACGTACCTCTTCTGGTTCGTTTTTGGAAGCCTTAATCTGCCTCATCCCCAAAGAAGGGAAAGACCCACATAATGGTAGACATTATAGGCCCATCTCTTTTGTTAACATCGATTACAAGATTTTTTCTAAATCGTTAGCTTTGAGACTAGAGTCCCATCTCCCTCTGTTACTTGGTAAAAAAACAATCGGGCTTTGTAAAATGGCAATTAATCTCAGATAATACGCTTTTATTTTTTGCTATTTTATCATAAAACCTCTCATAAAGCTGAATTTCTTACAGCAATTGCCCTAGATACAAAAAAAGCATTTTACAGAGTATATTGGCATTTCACCTTTCAAACTTTCAAATGGTTTGGTTTTGGTCCGAAAATTATAACTTTTATTTCCCTTTTTTATTCAAACCCAAGAGCAGCAAATTTTGCCAATGGCCTTACTTCTTCATTTTTTACATTAGGTAGGGGTGTTCATCAAGGATGCCCTCTTTCCCCTTTTCTTTTTAATTTAGCATAGAACCCTTTGTATCTAAACTGTGACAAAATAAAGATATACATGGATTTAAGTCCAATAATTTTCAGGTTAAATTTGCAGCTTATGCTGATGATGTTTTACTGTTTCTTTCACAACCCCAATCTTCTCTTCCTACTTTTCTACAAGGGGTGGCCTCTTATATGTCAGTATCTGGTTACAAATTAAATAATGATAAGTGTGAGATATTGCCTTTAATCAAATTTACTTTTAAAGACGATTTTGCCATGTCCAATTTTATATGGAGTCCTCATCATATAAAATATTTATGCTTATATTTCACTCAATCTATTGAAACCTCACTCTCTTTAAATATATAAAAAGTCCCCAGAAACTATCCATGCTAACTAATAAATGCCACATGTTATACCTTTCTTGGTGAGGTCGTTTAGACTCCCATCATACTATATACTATTTCTATTATACCAATATCTATACCTTCTAAATAAAAAAAAAAATTAATTCTATGCTCTCATCATTCCTATGGAGTAATAAGAAATCTCGTATGTCAATATCAAAAGTCACACGCCCATAAAGTGGAGGGTGGGGAGAATTTTCCAGATTTCCCTACTTATCATAGGGCATTTTTACTGCATCAATTCTCCTAATGGCTCTCGGATTCCTTATCAGACTGTCCATTATGGGTTGAACTTGAAAAGTCTTATCTTTCTCCATTTTCCTTTCATGAATGTTTGTCTTTCACCCGTAAACCGCAAAATGTTCTACTCCTATTTTTAAATGCTCAAGTAAATTGCTAGAATCTGTTTTCCCTCTGTACGTACAGAATCTGGAGACTTCCTTCACTTTACTGTTTGGCATGGTAAATTCATATTGATTAAGGGTAAACCCTTTTATTGGAAAGCATGGAGAAGAAAAGGCTTGCTTTGGGTGTATCAATTATTTGATCATACTACTGTTATTCTGTTTTTACAAGCTCGTCTTCTATACTACTTTCCCTCCTCTTTTCAGCATAAATATCAGATCCTGCAACAGGCCCTTCCTACCGCATGTGCTCTTTGTAATCCTTCTCTCTCTTTTGCTCCAACTCCTCCTGGTCGACTACATACTCTTCTTTTCACTTTCCCTAAAGCTTCCACCATATATTCTCATTTGCGTGTCCAAATATCAATCGGGAAAAAACTAAGGTAGAACTTTCTTGGGAACAGGATTCAGGATTAGAATGGCCTATTTCATTATGGAACAAGATATGGAACAAAATTAGGAAAACCTCTGGAGCAGAAAATACCTCACAAACGCTCTTTTTTTAATCTGTAACAGACTTTTCATATAGCCTATGGACGTCCATTAATACTTGTTGGACCTGCTCCCTAGTGCATGCTGATTTAAAGCATTTACTTTTCACTTGTAATTTCGTTCATGATTTTTGGAAGAGTATTTGGGATCAGAGTCACTTAATTATTCATTTTACAGCTCCTTTTTCTTTTCTAATATCTTTTTAGGAAGTCTATCTAGCGATTGGGTTGCTTGTTCTTCCAATGTGCGAATTCTGGATTTACTAATCGCAGTTGCATTTCAGCAAATTACCAAAAACTGTAAAGAGTTTGCACATACTCCTCACAACAAGAAGTTCTACAACCTCCCTGACTTTCCATATTTTGATATTATGAGTATTTGAACATATTTTATGTTTATATTGTATTGAAGCCCTGTGTATGTTACCCAGACTTTCATCATCTTCAAATATGTATAACTCACCCTTTCCTTGGTTAATCCCTTTGATTTATATTTACAACTATCTGAATATTTCTTGCTGAACTATATTATATACCTATGTCTTAATTGTTCCTAACAAACATGCTTTTGATACAAAAAAAAGAGAAATACCTGAGATTTACACTAAAATTATACAAACGCTAACGTAATTTTGAGAACGTATTTATATTAAATCAGTAGAATATTGGAAGGTAGGACATACATATTGAGAAGTAATTTGTGAAAACATAATCTTGCATTTCTATTGCTTTAACATCAATTTCTCACTGCACCTGTATATGACAATGTGCACTGATATATTTTATAATCAAATATGAATGTTGTTTTCTTATTAATCGGCAGTGCCCTTTCACCTCAATATGCTTGCTAAGTTTCATGAATCTAGTAGGCCTAGAAGTCATTTTGTTCAAGGTGGTATATTTGCACATTTCCTGCATCACACTTGAGGTGTGGCCTGGCTTTCGATATTGTTATGTTATGTTATGTTACGTGGGTATTTGTATAGCGCACGTACACCGACAGGTTTCTTGGTGTCCAGAAGTGTGATTTGAACAAATGAATGAAGTCAGCAGTGCATTCATGTATTGTATCTTCGCTACATGAATATCTTCCATTTTCTCTGTGAGAAGATCCTATCCTGCCACTTGCTCATTAGATACATTTCGCTGAAAGTAACAAGTTTCTGCCATGTATTTGTGGCCCATTAACTTGTGTGGAGAAAAATGTTTATACACTGTTCAACTTTGCATGCATTTTAGCATTATATGCTCAACCTGGCCAATTTGGGTGAGAGCTCTGGGTTGAAATGACAATTTTCCCTTAATTATTTGCTCTGCTGCTCACTTTTTTAGATTAAACGTGTGTTAGACTTTAGGCTTCCAGGCGTGTTGTGTTTTATTTTGACAGCCATGCATAGGAACAGCAAAGAAAACTCACAGTTTTCTTGGAGAATCGAGGGCACCCTAAAAAGATTAGAGAGATGAATGCCAGTGCTGTAACATGTGCTAAAAGCTTTCTGATGGACTGTGAAATCTTCTTCAAGAAGAAGTCGGCGATGCACGAGGGAGTTCATATAAGCCGAGCGGTGTGTACACTCAGGCAAACTAAATATAGAGTGGAGAAAAAGCCTCACCATTGGATCTAGAATTGGCATCTTTAATATTTCATGCTCTGTGTCAAAAAGCAAAAACCGTTCATGGAATGATAAGGTTGGAATTGCATATGGGATTTCAAGGGGGGGAATTAGCTTTGTAGAAGGTCATACTGCAAAACAGAATACATGCAAAATGTGCCTGAGCTGGAAAAGGAATTTGTGCTTAGAAAAGACTATAATAGTAACTTGTTTTAGTAATTTTATATGGCACTTAGTGATTTCATACGACACTTTTGTCATAACAGATACTATTACCTAATTTTATGGTAATCAATTTACTTACCTTGAAGAGTGGAATGGTGAGCGGATCTTGTCTGGAATAAAATGTGTTGCCTGCACATACCACATATAACAGCACAAGCCTTTATCTCTCTGAGACATTATATCTGCTGTTACACAAAATATTAAAGTCAATGCACAATTTCCGCATATTGGCAGATGGGTTTATGACTAAGTAGTCAATTATTATTACAATTGTGAAAAGGCAAATTGTATTTGTGGGCAGGATTTAAATTGACAGCAAACTCAAATCAACAATATTTGTAAACACTAAAATAATGTCAAATGCCTGGCTTAATCATTGGCTATGGCACAGGTGCAATCCTTAGCAGACGTACAGTGCATGGAAAATGGCTGGTAGAGACAAGATTGGGCATCAGAACCACAATGTAGTACCGACCCAAATAGCCATTCAGATCACACTGAGGCAAGTGTGCATGGAAGTGTTTAAGCAATTGTTTTTGCAACATTGTGATCATTCTCACGATGCAGTACCAGTCCTCTTTTGGTGTCAAAAGCCACTCACTGACTCTATCTTTGCATTTGACCCTGTACAGAGCTCCGCTTATGACTAGGGTTGGACATACATATGTGACTGCATACATTGTTGACTGCTATCTCTACTAAACGTCTCTGCTTCTGTTTAGCATGGCTTTTTGCCCCTGCTCTCTTCTTATGCTGTATCAGGTGATGGTGCCTTCCATCTGCAGCCTTTTCATGCCCACAGACCCTACAGGCCTATGTTTCATCAAATGATCCATTCATCTCGCCCTGCCTGGCCTACCTCACACTCTGCTCACATTTGATCCTGCTGAGGTGTCCATATAAAGAGCAAATAGATTAAGGAAGTCTTCATTGGTGTCTTTTATGTTTGGGCCTATTTGGACACTGAAGGGCCAGGGTCAGAACCCTTAACCCTGCGTCACTCCCACATAATTCCTTCAGCTCACCCTGGACTCCTCCTCTCTTGTTCTTCATCTTAAAAGCAGTTCTTCCACCAACTCACTGATTTATGCCCTCTTTCTGAGTGACCATAACATCACCCACATCGATGAGTCCTGCTTTCACCACCCCTGGGGGATCTGTTATTTCCATGTATGTGTGATGTCTGATTACTCCTGGAATTGCTTGTCTGCCACTACTGGTTGTACACATCAGACCATATGCATTGGTTGTATTTGACCCATTCTAATGGGTCACTCTCCTGTTGCTCCTATGTGAAGTCGAACATTGCCACAGCTGGTTGCACAAAGGCTACTCCATTGTTGATCCTAGGTAAACTCACAGAGTAAATTCTATGGGTGTTTGTATAATGCCCATTCCTGCTGGTTGCATCCTGCCATGCGCAGGTGGACTCCTCAAGCATATACTGTGGTTGGTTGTACAATGGTAGCTCATCTGGCAACATATATAAGACTGATTCTAAAATGATTCTAAAATGCCAATTCCTAAGATTTGCACGCTGATGCTTTGAGGTTGATTTTTCAGACAATATAAAGATGCCTAATGCCCATTCCCATGGGTTGCTCCATGCCACTTTTGAATGGATTTCTGAGGTGCATACTATGGCTGGTTTGAATAACAGTTGCTTCCTTGTCGCTCAGTGATGGACCCATGAGAACACGATAGTATGATGTGTTGGAGTACTCTGTCTGCCAAAGTGACAGTCCGTAGGCGCTACTTAGAGTTGGCCGACCATCATGTTTCTCAAGGCAGTGTCTTCGCTGGCTCTGCCAGCAGAAATTATAAACCAAAGGCCCCAACAGGGTTAAGTACATCAGACCATCCACCCTATTTAGAGCGGACAGTCTGATATATATTTTCTTTGTTCAGGGCATCCAGAGAAAGCCTGGCGGTCCTGAACAGAAAAAAAAGAAAAAAGACCCAAGTGCCCACGGAGAAAACTCCCAAGGTGCCAAGGGCATAAGTATTTTATTTTTCAAAACCAAACTCTCACATTGAGAGCTGGGTTTTGAAACACAAACAAGTTTGCTGATAGGCCACATGAAATATGGCAGTCACTCAGCAACCATTCAGTGCCTCCAGAGGAGCCACCGTGGTGGCCCTTCCCCTGGAGGCATAGAGATCTCTGCTTGGCCAGTGGAGTTCTGTAAATATGGGGTGCTGTAGTGCTTTAGTCCGGCCAAGGTGGTAGAGGTAGTATCTCTGCAATCCTAATGGAAGGTGAGTCTTCTGCCAGAGTCTAAACCAGGCCCTTGATATTTTGGGAAGCAAAAGAAATACACAGGTAATGCTGTTAAATTCACAATACTCCCAGGGGAAATACAAGAAAAACGGACAAAGAACAGTTGAAACAGTGTCAACAACAAAACCATGAGATGATAACTGTTGGCTGAATGAGCAAAGTAGCAGGCTAGTTTGTTACTGCTGACAGGCAAGTAACTGACCACGTAGGCCTTTAGAAGTCTGTTTCTCACACTTGCCTTAACATAAAATATTAGAAACAAAAAAAATCAGCAATTAAGCAAAGCAAAAGTAAGTTAAGGGACAAGAAACAGGGAACAAGATATTGGGAGTCAGGTGTAAAGTCTGATTTGTCCCTTGCTCCGTATTACAACGAGAGCTCAAATTGTGCATCTCTGGGGTTTTAGCCCCACTAATTTTCACAGGCGCAAACCTGGTGCAAATCATTAGGGCAAATAACTGCACATATGCTGTTGGAAAACTTTAGAATGGGTGTTAAAACGTGCTACTAGGGCATATTGAGCGCCTAATGCGTATTAAAACCCAAGCACTCAGGGTCTCATTTACAAGCCCCTGTGCACCGCTAGAACGTCACATTGCAGTGCCATATCTACAAGGCCATGTAAAGCCACCCTGTGTGGCTTTTCATGGCCTTGTAGATATGGTGTGAGGTAACGCAGTGCAAGTCGCTGTGTTGCCTCACACTGTGATGGGGAGGCGTGCCATGGCCGTTACAGTGGGTGTTTCCATGTAACACCCATGGCATTTGACACATTGCCAGATTCACATCGTTCTGTAAACCTGGGAATGCGTCAAAAGGATACGCCTCCCCAGAGGCGGCGCAACATTGAGAAATAACTTTATTTCTCCTCGTTTTTTCCTCTTTCTATGTGTGCTGCATTCAGCAGCACACATAGAAGGAGGAAATGGCCTCCATTGATTGTTTTTGTGCAGGTATGTGTACTTTCTTGCACAAAAATAATCATTCCCAGAATTCAGACACCCTTGCACCATGGTGCAGGGGTGCCTGTGTTGGCGCGTGGCAGTCAATTGTGCACCAGCTCTGGGGAAGAGGACAGGAGTGCGCCATATCACATAGATATAGCACATTCCTGCTTTTTTCTTTTGACATAGGGCAGCACAGCAAGAAGGCTTGCGGCGCTGTCCCACGCCAAAAGCTTGTTGATGAGGCCCTATGTATTTTCCAGAAGTGCAATTTGCATCCAAGAGAACACACAATTTGCAGGCCTCTTGTGTTTAGGGCCATTTTGGGTGATATTAAGGTGACTGAAGACACAGGTGAGAAAGGAAACAAGGAGAACCTTACAAAAACATGCACAGTGCTGCATTAACAACTGAAGGGAAGCTAACTTTACCTCATTATAGAACACATCGCATACAGGTCAGTACAAATGGATCCTCACAGTGATCTAGATTTCTAGAGAAATTCCACAATCAAGACTTCTAGAGAGTGTCTGCCATTGAGCATGTTACCCAAAACAAATAACTTGTCTTGGCAATTCAGATCCATGTCATTCAATACTGAAGTACCCAAAACAAGAACCAGAATGGAGAGAATAAGCTTCGTACTTCAAATTCTTTGTACCTTATCAGAAAAAAATGCATCAGATCCAAAACGTAGGCCAAGCACTTCCTACATTTAGCATTAGGAATATTGCATAATTTAAACATTGTGCTGGGTGGCCAAGCAGTTCTGTGAATTGCAAAGAACCTCGGGACTAAAGTATCAAGGGGTTTTACCTATTCTGTGTCTATGGGGAAATGGGTTGATACATGAGGCCTCTTGTTTGTACAATAGCAGGAATAATCTTGGAGCTACTCCGGCTATGGCGCTGACTCGCTGGCTCAGTCTTCATCTGCGGCTGTGTTTGAGTGCACTGGCTCCAAGGAGCTGTTGAACGAGCCCGCTTCTGAGCGTGAACGCTGAGCGACTCCGGCCTGGCGGGGCTGGCTCGTGGGGCCGTTCTGCCCTGGGAGTGTTTCCTTCTTCTGGCCACACGTTCCTCATGAGGGGAGGCGGCGGAGTCCTGACCGGCTGCGCCTGCTGAGCACTGCGTGGGTCCCATCTAGGATACTGAACGGACCGTGGCTGGTGCTTCTCCCCCCCCCCTTATGTTAGGAAGAGGTCTGAGGCACGGTCCTTGGATGAACCTCCCGGGTGCCGGTATCTCCCTCTGATCGCCGGCGTTCCGTCTCTGCCTGGATTGGCGGGGGCAGAAGGCAATTCTTAAAATATGTTGAAAGCCAAAGCCTTGCACAGGATAAATGGTTCAAGATCCCTCAGAATGTTGGGACCTATGCCATATAATAATTTGAGCTTATACTGTAGGTCAGATTCACTCATTCGCCTGTTCAATATGAAATTATTGATCTGCCTGTTCTTGTAGGCCTTTAGCTTGTAGCCTTGCATAACACATTATATTTGCAGTAAAGAACCAGGCACTACTACATCTGCCCTTTGACTATCAGGATGCTTGTAGACACTACGCTACATCCAGGAGACATGGAGAGCGCCTCACACAGGAACAAGACTCACTCACACAACTCTAAGACATAGACTCGTCAGCTTCAGAAGAGACCTGAGCCAGCTGAATTCTGCTCTTTCATTATTTATTTATTTATGTGGGAGATTTATGAAGCCTTCTGTGTTAAAACTAAGGGTTTGAGGACACTAAGGGCTGTTAGAGTCCATTCATAAGGGCAGCCCTTATATCCAATGTTTTTTGTTAGCGACCCCTGATCTCAAGGAAGGTGTCCCTTCCTGTACATAAACAATCAATAATGGTGATTTGCTCTTTCTATGTGTGCTGCAGAATTCAGCACATAGCAAAAAAAGCAAAAACGAGGAGAAATAAAAGTATTTATCCTCGTATCGCCATTCTAACGTCTGCTCTTGCATGGCGTTAGTTTTTGCCGCTGCCTCAGATTTACACATCTTTGTAAATCTGGGGCAGCGTCAAAAAGCAATGGGTGTTGCAGTGGGACGCCCACATGAACACTCATTGCACGTCCTTTTCACACAAAGTGATGCGTGTAAAGGGGCCGTATTTACAAGGTGGCGTTAAGCCACAAAAAGTGGCTTAACACTGGCTTTGTAAGTATGGAGAAGGGCTTAGCACCACCAGAACATCGCTAAAAGTGACGTTCTGGTGGCGCTATCCCCTTGTAAATATACCTCTTAGTTTCTCCCATGACAAGGATCTCAGTTTTGGCTGTGTTGATTGGCACAGCAAGTGTGCCACAGTCCCTAATGCAAACAAGGAAACTGGACACCCTCCCCTGGTATTATGTTAGCAAAACACCCACTTAATGGAGTAACAGGCCCCTCCCATCCCTGAGCCCCTGTGCCACTGCATCTGCTGCACTATTGATAACTAGACCTCTGAAGGTGTTGATGTAAAAGAAACTCTTTTTTAGCCAATGGAAGACAGGGTCCAACATGAGGTGATGTTGATAGGATTGTTAAGTTCTCTTTTTTGAAGAGAACATTGTTGAATATCACTGTAGTGTAGTTCCTATTTCCCTAATAGGCTCTGCGCATTGGAATAATATACCCTATAGTTTTGACATAGGACTGAGGTCAGTATGTCCCTATCGAGTATATTAAACTTAATTACTTTGTGCCAGCTAGCTCAGAGGCCACTAGAAACTCCTTGAAAACAAGAAGGGAGAAGTTTCTGCCAACCGCATAAACATGACAACTTTGTTTCCCTTTAGAATCGGAACACGTCTCAGAATCGTAGAAACAATAGATAACAGTTTCACTCAGCAAATCGTGCATGCTTAGTTTCCTCAGAGTTACACAGAAAGAATAGACGGGCGTTTCAATAAAAGGATTTATTGAACAGTCTTGTTTCTCGTGTAAGAGATATGAGCTGTTATGATCACAAGACAGTATGCAAGATATATAATGTACAGCGTAAGCAGTAGAAAGAAATAATACTGCGCTAGCATTATCTTTTAGCATATATTCACGTACATAAATAACATGAGCTAAAAATGCGAGTACTCATAAGATGCGTCTCTAAGCTAGTTCTACCCCAGTGTACCTAACCTAAGTGTGGTGCAAGGTAAGAAGTAGGTGAAGTATTCTATAGTATGAGATACTAAGAGTCTGGTATGCCAAGAGTCCCTCTAGGTTCTAGTCAGCTCCATACCTTGAGAATGAGAGAGGTGGGAATCTCTTTCCGGATCTGGAACTCTAACACCCCGTGAAGGGAGTCAGAACACTGGAAGCTGGATTCTGTGCGAGCAGGGATGACAGCGTCTCATCTCAGTGCGTCAGGCCGGGACACGGGCTCCTATAAATGCGAGGTCTCCTCCTAACTTGCTTGGGCAAGGGAAGGTATATTTATACCTGGTAGGTGTCTTGGAATGTTAGCATTGACGTGAAGTCGGACAGAGGAAGACGTCAGGAATGAACCCTTAAGGTATAGCGGTTCATGCATAATAGATGAGTTCTTGGAGAAATCAATAATCCTGTGCTAGGGGAACTCCCAAGAGCTTAAGGGTCTGGTTTCTAAGAACTCGTTGTGACGTTAGGGTAGACGGATGTCGGTGACCATGCCTGTATTAGGAGTGCACGGCTAATGCCTAAATAAGGACTGGGATTCTATGCCTATATAAGGGCATGTTTCAGGAAAGCCTATATACGGACACCTAAAGTGGAATACAACACCCACTCCACTTTCGAATGAACGATAATACTAAATGCTAAACATTAAATGCTAAACATTTAAACTGAGTACCACATGTTCCTAAAAACATTTCTAAAAGCATATTAAAAGAAGTTTAAAAGTAAACTGTTAAATGCAATTTGTACTGTACATTTTAAAGCATGTTTTCATTCTAAGCATATATTTGAAATAAATGCAACATGAATGAATAAACAGAAATATATACATATGATGAAATGGTTGACAAGTTTTCAAAAATCAAAGCCATTGCATATCATGGTATCAAATGACATTTTAGACAAATAAGGTGACAATGTGTCCCTGGAAGTAATCAAAGAAGTCCGTTTTATAAGAATAGTTCTACTGTAAGCAGATTGATTTGCCATGTATTTTCAAAAAATAGAGAAAAAGAAAAAGTTCAATTTTTAGGAAGAGTTCCAAGTTTTGAAAATATGAAGGCCAAATTCATTGCGTCCCTGGTACACTGAGAGCCGAATCAAAGTCAGTGTATGGGTCTGGTGTAAACATGAAATCATCTATTTCAATAGACAAAATATTGTCTACCGATGTCGGTGACAGTTGGAATACCTCATTCAGAAGGTTAATCGCACAGAGATGAGAAGCATTGCCTTCATCAGAGGATGCCGCAGCAATGTTCGCGTCCGTTGTTACCTGTGTGCCTGTTGATCCATCTCGTACCTCAGCAGCAGCAGGAAGCGTCTGTGAGATCTCAATGAATACCGTCATCAGGATTGGTAGCCTCTGGGGACAACACAGAGCATGGGCCGTTATCGGGTCTAGCAGAGTATCGATATCCGTTGGCATGACTGATGGGAGTGTTAGACAGGTGTCTAGCACGCATTCTTCACCGCAAAGCAGGCAGCGTAGAACAGGTAAGATGCAATCTTGCCAGACTGGTCTGAATGACAGAAACCATGTATTAAGTTCCCGTAGACGAGGTATGCCCAAAAGTTGCACTATGCGCTCATGGCACTTCCGTTCTAGGAGAGCTTTCTCCACATAGCTGGGAGTGATGCCGGTGAATAGGCTTGCTATAGCGTAATAATAGGAATAGAAATAGTATTCCTGCAACAAGTGCTAGAATTAATGGCACACCACCAAACACCAAATGTGCGAAGTTTGGGATGATTCCGAGGACTGCCTGAAAAGGTGCTAACAGTCCTGAACAGATGGTCTTAAATACATGTACAATTCCGCTCGTATCAGACATGTTAAAGATACGTCCCATCATTTCTGCAAAATGTATAGGGCAGTTTGTACGAATTAAAGCCTGTCCTAGCAATTTGTAAATCATGAATTTCTTTGGCCGAGGTCAAAGGCACGGTTTGTTGTAAAAGCATGGCTTTCATTCTGCTTAAAGTATCAAATCGTATAAAAGAAACATTCAATGAAGGCCATAGTGGCGACTCCCTGACTGTCTCTGTTTGGGGGAACAATACTTGCATACAGCAAGTAACCCTGGAGTCGACCGTTACCAGATATTGGATGCCTGGCAACATGCCACAGCAACTCTGATCATTCAACATGAGGTAACTCCCGTTAGAAAGTTGTCCAAATGTTGGATTAATCACAGCAGCTGGTGTACCTTGCTGGTGGCAGGACAAGTTTGCCACAGAACCATTACAAGCCCTGTGTAAAGAAATGTCCTGACATATGAGTGAACCGCTTAGTGCATTTTCACAGTGTGTACCGCTTAGAAACACTTCACGATCCCCACTCCAACATCTGTAGTCGTAAGGTAAATCCCAGGATGTCTTAATGTATTCTTTACCCAACCTTTCATATTTGCCTGCTTGCATTTGTTTGAGGCAATACTGAAACTGAAAAGTAGTGACAGGCAGAGTGATTTTGCCATGAATAAGCCATTCCGTAGCTGGTTTTTCTGCCACTGTGAATGGTAATTTTTCCAGTTTTTCAATGCTCAGCACTGTATACTTTGCTCCCCTTTGTGCCAGTTCGATCTGTTTATCAGTTAGATTGTATTCTGCAAACAGAGACGATGTGTTGATAAAACGCCAAGGCACATAGCCCGCACGCAAAGATTGCAGCGTCCAGATTAATAACATAATAGAACGTAACTGAGATTGGCCCTGTTGTAACATGGCTAAATCTTGTTCCAGTATGTCAATAGCAGAGGATACAATGTTGTCCAATGAATATATTCTGGATGACAAAGTTGTTAACCCATTGTCGACCACAGAGAGAGTTTTCTCTAAGTTAATACGATCAAGTTCACGTATTCTGTCTGCAGCCTCTGCCTGTGAAACCTTCCATATCTCATTATAAGCAGCATAGATGCCGGCATATATGAAATGTTTTTGACGCGGTTTTCTTGGTCCTAGCAAGAATTCCCTAAGGTCTGCGTCTTCTTTAAGTAAAGATAAGTGTTGTTTCACATCCTCAAGTGTAGATTTTTGTAACCAGTCAAGGCACAATTTCCCTACACTGTATGTTGTTACTACCCCTGGATGTTGTCTTTGAACATATTGTGGGTCTGGCCTATGGATTGTAAAGCCCTGTGTTTTATTCAGGAATCTTTCTTGACAAATGTTTGTGTCTGTGGGCCAGAGTAACCATTTTTTCCAATCAGGATCTGTTCTGTTGGTTTGTAGTATTGTGTCTACTGTGACCGCTCCCTGTGTAGTGCTATTACTTGCAGGTGTCGGTACAGAAGGTCTATTCATGTCTTTGATCTTGGTTAAACCAAGGCAAGACGTTTGTTGCACAGTGTCATTCAAAAACATTATTTGATGTGGGATGATACATGCTCTAAACAAAGCTTCAATCCCCTGCACTTGCCAATCTTTATAACCCCAGACAGATTTTGTGTCTATTGTGTCTTTCCAAAAGTCAAATCCTTGTCTAGACAGTTGGGTAATAAAGACTGCAGAATAAATCTGTTTTGTATTAGTTAACATAATTTTCTGTACTGTTTTGTTTACATTTTTATAGTAAAACGATTCTGGATCAGATGTATTGTACCCTGAAAAATAGGGAAACTTTTTAGCAAACGTTTTTGAACTACCTTTTGGTGGTGTAGGACAATGTTCCCATTGGTTAAACATAAACACATTTCTAGGTGTTGCAGATTTATGCAAGAAATGATGACCATAGTGGTTATAACAATAAAGCTGTTCATAGTCTGATGAACCCTCTAAGTATTCATTGTTAGTGAACGCAGCAGACTTTTCTAGATCAGACATCATATCATTAATAGTCTCAAAGTCCCAATCATCAGAATAGGTACTGGAGGTAATAAAATCACTTAATGAAATATTAAATAAATGTGGAATGTTCAAAAGTTCAGTCGGGCCGAATATGTCGAAATCGGTTTTGTCCCACACTATACCATCCTGTATAGGAACGGCTGTGATGTTCACTGCTGACAAGTCTCTTGTTTCACGATGGGATGATTTGTGTGGTTTTAAAAGTAAGTTCACATTTTTACTTTCAATGTCCAAACGGATGTATCTGCCATTTATAAGCATGCTGATAGTCATAACCAAAGCTAGCCAAAGCAGAAAGAAAAATATTCCAGAAATAATCCATAGTTCAATCCATGGTGAAACCAGATAAGTCTCTTTCAGGAAATGAAAAAGGTCTTGTACTTGCTGTTTGAAAGTTTGTGATGCTGGCGTCGTTTCAGGTTCACTGGGATCCTCAGAAAACGTATCAAAGTTAATGAAATAGCCAGAAGCAGTTCGGTCAATTGTTGGAATTGCATCAGGATTTGTTGAAATCGCTGGAACCAGTTGATCAGTTGTTACGTTGGTGTAGACAGGTGTATTTGGACGAACTGTTGCTTGAGTTTCAAGAGGGATGAGTTCCATAGCATTATTGCTTAGTCCTTCATCTGTTACTGCTGAATTCTCAATGGTTATCAGTCTTTCAGTCTGAACCTCTTGGATAGTAGCGAGGGGAGTGCGTCTGCTACTAGGTCGGAGTCCACGAGGCCTACTATTTAGTATTGGCCACATACTGTGGTTTGATGAGGTCGATTGACACAAATCTTTTCTCCTTTTTTCCAGCAAGGGGCGGCAGAGGTACTGTTCTTGTTCCGTGGACGGCTAGGACAGGTACTGGTTGTCTGTAAGAAGGTCCAAATTCCTTCTTGTCCGCAATCTTCTCTCTGACTAGATCCCCAACTTTTGGGATCCAGACAGGCCTTGCTGGGACTGCCGGTGTTTCCCCAGTGGTGGTTGGCTTCAGGAACACGTTGCTTTGTTTCGATCTTAGTTCATTTAGATCCTGTAAAACAGCCAAAAGATCTTTGATATCAAAGGGTTTATTTTCCACCACTGTGCCTTTACATTCGAGATCGGGAACCCACATTCTTGTCCCAAATAGGACCTCATATGGAGTGACCCCCCCTAGAGAACTTCTTGGCAAATTATTTAATGAGCGTTGGACCCCATAAAGATGTTTGACCCACCCATCACCCGAACCTAATACTCTAGCTGTTATAGACTGCTTTATGTCCCGGTTTTTCCTTTCTACAACAGAATTTCCCTCAGGATGAAACGGAGAGGAGTACCGCAATGCAACGCCCAAACTGGCCATGGCTTCTTTGTAAGCCCGAGAGCTAAACGCAGGGCCCTGGTCAGAATGTAGCGTGCCTATTGCGTATGTGCCGATAAAGACTCGCAAATCTTTTATAACAGTTCGAGCATCAGCCGAGCGCTGAGGCCATATCCATAGGAACCTTGACTTAGTATTTGTGGGATCGCATTTGTCCAAAAGGACGCCTGCGCATAGATAGTCTAATGCTGTCTAACAATGGTGTCTGTACTGGGCAGGCTACTTCGTAGCATGGTGTCTGGTGGCGTTCTGCATCACGCTGTTTATTGCAGTCTATGCAGTCATCGATGAAGATGTGAATCTGTGTATTCATTCCAGGCCACCAGTACATCTCTTTTAATGTCAATATTGTTTTAGAGATCCCTTGATGTGACAGACCCTCCCCCAGATGTGCTTCATAAATCAAAGCTGCTCTACGTTCCATGTTTGGAATTACCCTATCCCCCACTCCAGGGATTCGAGCAAAAGGAACGTTGTTCGCATCAATTACATAAGAGTACTTGAGTGGAAACTTTTTAGGTAACACTGCACCACTGCCTTTGCTTGTAGCATTGACAGCCAACAATATCTCACTGTCTATTCTCATTTTTGAACGAGTGATCTCAGCTACGGAAGCCGTCTGAACAGCCCCGTTGCGGCTTCGTCAGCCAATGAATTCCCTGCAACGTGAACGCCATCACGTTGATGACTCAGCGTGTGTATCACATGAGCTTTTGGTAGTTCGTTTTTCAACTGAACTGCTTGTTCCCAAAGCGTTTTATGCTTTATTGTGCCACCTTTTGCATCTTTGAACCCATTTTCAAGCCAATTTTGTATATATTCATTATACGACTGAACACAGTAGAAAGAATCGCACACTATGAGTGTGGGGAATTCGCGATCTGTACTTTCAAGTGCCAGTTTGAATGCTTGTAGTTCAGCTCGCTAAGCTGTACAATCTCCTAGAGATTGAGTTTTAGTGACCATTGGTCTGAAGTTACCATCGCGCATGCGACCTTTAACGATTGCGCACGCTGCACTGTAAGCTTGCTTACTCCCTGTAGCGGGTTGTGCGGTTCCGTCAGTGTAAATTATAAATTCACACTGATCGAGAGGCAGAATTTCAGTGGGCAGAGGATATTCATGTTCATATTGCAGGAACGCTTGTGTTTTTAAATCAAGATCAAAAACATATTCAACATCTGTTGCAGCAAGAGAATTAACCCATTGTATCCATCTAGGATGTAAAGCTTTTGCATTTGGAATGCTCGCTTTTGTGACCGCCTCTAAGGCTGGTACTGGAGTTACGACAATAATGCGTTTCCCTTGGGCTAGAGCTCTTTCTTTTGCTACAGCGGTTTGAACTGCTGTCAGTATTTTTTCTGTTGAAGTGAAGCGCATTTCTGCTTGTGTATACAAATGTGATTTGTATGCTATTGGTACTTTTTCACCCTCATTAAATGTTAAATAGGTGAATCCGCATTGACTCGAAATTATTCGGATCACTAAATTGCGTTGACTTATGCGTGTTTGTAAGTGATTTGTTGCTAACATGTTAGCTTGGAGTGAACGCAGGATTTCTGTGTGTTCTTGTGTCCAATGTTTGATTGAAAAATCAGGTTTGATTAATTCGTAGAGAGGTTTAACCCTTTCTGCGTAATTTAGAATATAAGTTCTTCCAAAATTTAGGAAACCCAGGATGGATTGTAAATTTTTCAGCGTTTTTAGAGGTTGGAGCAGCGCACACTTTTCTAAAAAGTTAGCTGCCAAGCTCTTGCCTTCACTTGAAAGCTCATATCCTAGGAAAAGGACATTGAGATGGGCAATTCTGGATTTTTTAAAGTTGAATTTATAGCCCTCAGAGGCGAAGCCCAATATAATGGTATTCACCCTGTTCAAGTGCCTATCTAGGTCATCGTCTGTCAGATAGATATCATCGACATATGACAATGCCTCATTATCATAAATTTGTAGTAACTCTGTTACTCTCACTGAGAATAACCCCGGGCTGTTTTTGAACCCTTGTGGGAGTCTACAAAATTGACGCTGGGTCCCCATTATTGAGAAAGCTGTTAAGTACCTGCTTTCAGGTGCTATGTTTTGACAAAAGAAACCATTTGAAATGTCCAATGTGGTTTTATATTTTTTACGCACAATGTTATTCATTAATGCTGTACTATGTGCATTTTGCACTGCAAATGTTTTAGAACAAGTGTTCAAGTGTCTGTAATCCAAAACTAGACGATATGTATTGTCTGGTTTGGAGACAGGAAACAAAGGATTGTTCATTGAGGAGGTGCATGTTTCAATCACCCCTTGGTATTCAAGTTGATCTAAGATCTCCCTGACCTGTTTTTTAGCTTCTTGCTTTATTGGGTTTTGCCTTTGTGCAGTAGGTGGAATTTTTAACTGTATTTTGTGGTGAGGTGAGTCCTCATCCCATCCTACATGATTTTTATATAATGCTGGGGCCTGGGCAACTGCCCACTTCCTGGCATAATTATATTTGAGGTGAATTGGAATATGGTTGGAGAAGGCAGGCATAATAATGTCCTCGCCATGTGGGCACTCCCTGACAAATTGTGGTGGCCAGTCTTTTTCTGCTTGAAGTATATCATAACCCCTTGAAAGTTTCTCCCAAAAGAGTGCTTTCACTTTTCTTGGTATGGCTCCCTCCATTCGGAGTGTTATTCCATATAACTTTTGTGGAGAACTAACCCTGGTGTCTACAGTTTCTACTGTGATGTACTCATTCAAGTCCACTATCTCCAGAAGTTCCTTCAGGTTCTGGCGAGCTATTGTGACTTCTGCTGCACTGTCCAGCATTGTCTGAGCCCATTCTCCGTTCTTGAGTTGTGTTCTCAGTATTCTCGGCATGTCTGATCTTCAGACCTGCTACCTTCTTTTTTGAGAATTGAGGTTTTGATTTATTTTTATGAACGTGTTTGCCGTCTTTGGATTTCACGCGTTCTTCTTTATGTTCTGACCGTCCTCTTCTTTCCGATGTCTGTGACGATATCTGAAAGGTACGAGAGGAACGTGTATCAGTATCTTGATACCTGTCAGGTTTTCTTAAATTATCCCTACTCCTGAGGTTATACCTCCTTTCAGAGGGCTCCTTTTGAGGAGACCTACCTCGGGATTGAGAACGTTTCTCGTTTGTATTTTGTTTATTAGTTTCCCACTTCTTTTTAGAAGATGTAGGAGTTTGTTTAATAGAGTCCTTCTCAGGACTTTCAGATAGTTTTGGCTTCAAAGGTTTTCCACCCAAACTATCTCTGGCTAATTCTGCATAAGATTGTTCTATTATTCTGGGTAGCTCATGTTGATGTTCTGTTACATCAAATTCCCTTAAGCGTTGGCGGATCGCCACTGATGCTGCCTCCCCTTTAATATTAGATAATATTATTGTTGAGACCTGGTCGAAATTTTTCAGTAATTTCATACCTAAATTCAGAGCAGGTTCTGCCCCGTATTCGTTTTGAATTTGTTTCAGGACATCTGGTATTACTGCAATTGACGGAACACCATGTGTTTTAGTATAGATGGCAGCAAAGACTGCGCCCCAAGTGGTGCAATCTTCCAGTTGTGGTGTGATCCCCATTGGTAAACAGATTGTTAGTATTCTGTGTTTCTCATAAGGGCTAGTATTAGGAAATACTGCTTCGATTTGAGTAATTTTTTGAGCTATCCAGAATGGAATTTGCTCACGTTTTGTGGGCTTTTTACCCATGACTGCGTGTAAAGTCTGTGGAGTCATTTTTAGTGTATTCCCCTGTTGAGGGGTTTGATTTGGAATGGTCAATGGTGGTTGGACTGTGAAAGTCCGCATGACATATTGGACTAATTGTCTGTAAATTTTTATTAACTCTGTAAGTTGAGTAAGTAATTCCTCGTCTGTCATTACTTTGATGTCAGGATGAGGTGTGTAGCCGGCTAGAATCGGCCATGTTGCTCCTGGTCTACCTAGTGGACCGAGCCTGGTAATATTTTTGTGATGTTTTAGGGCGCCTTTAAACCAGAGCTGATGCTCCTGGTATGTTAGTGGAATTTCAATATCCTCGAAAGGAATATATTCCTCTGGTGGTTCATCTTCTTTGTAGAAGTGAAACACTTTTGTTACTGGATTTGATTCTGGGAATACTATCCATGAATAGAATACCTCTGTCTGAAAGGATTTGTGTGCCTCTATCACGAAAACTGCTCTACCCCCTCTTGGTGGTAGGCCGTGTTTTATAAGTTTTAGAGTGATGGCTCTTCTTAAGTTTGCAGCGATGTCTATAACACCCTCCTCGGTTTCATTTAAACCGGTAAAATTAAAAGCTGTTACGACTGGTTCAGCCGCAGCTCCACCGTTCCCGGTGTTATCGTCCCTGTGTATGGACATTTGTTTTTTGAAAAATGTAGTACAAGTTTCAAGGAAACAAAGATAAGGTGCACAATATTTTGGAACACTGTATCCTTCAACGTTGAACAAACCAAAATAGCTAATATATAGGGTTTTTTGTCCTATTTAGCTTTGGCGGATATTTAACCCTACCCACTCCAGACGTCTTATGGAGTATGTGAGTAGGGGTCTCTGAGAGAAAAGCACGACTGAGTTACTCAGTATCTAGTGTTTAATTACTGCCTTACCAAACGGTTGGGTGCCATGTAGTGTAGTTCCTATTTCCCTAATAATATACCCTATAGTTTTGACATAGGACTGAGGTCAGTATGTCCCTATCGAGTATATTAAACTTAATTACTTTGTGCCAGCTAGCTCAGAGGCCACTAGAAACTCCTTGAAAACAAGAAGGAGTAGTTTCTGGCAACCGCATAAACATGACAACTTTGTTTCCCTTTAGAATCGGAACACTTCTCAGAATCGTGGAAACAATAGATAACAGTTTCACTCAGCTAATCGTGCATGCTTAGTTTCCTCAGAGTTACACAGAAAGAATAGACGGGCGTTTCAATAAAAGGATTTATTGAACAGTCTTGTTTCTCGTGTAAGAGATATGAGCTGTTATGATCACAAGACAGTATGCAAGATATATAATGTACAGCGTAAGCAGTAGAAAGAAATAATACTGCGCTAGCATTATCTTTTAGCATATATTCACGTACATAAATAACATGAGCTAAAAATGCGAGTACTCATAAGATGCGTCTCTAAGCTAGTTCTACCCCAGTGTACCTAACTTAAGTGTGGTGCAAGGTAAGAAGTAGGTGAAGTATTCTATAGTATGATATACTAAGAGTCTGGTATGCCAAGAGTCCCTCTAGGTTCTAGTCAGCTCCATACCTTGAGAATGAGAAAGGTGGGAATCTCTTTCCGGATCTGGAACTCTAACACCCCGCGAAGGGAGTCAGAACACTGGAAGCGGGATTCTCTGCGAGCAGGGATGACAGCGTCTCTTCTCAGTGCGTCAGGCCGGGATACGGGCTCCTCTAAATGCGAGGTCTCCTCCTAACTTGCTTGGGCAAGGGAAGGTATATTTATACCTGGTAGGTGTCTTGGAATGTTAGCATTGACGTGAAGTCGGACAGAGGAAGACGTCAGGAATGAACCCTTAAGGTATAGCGGTTCATGCATAATAGATGAGTTCTTGGAGAAATCAATAATCCTGTGCTAGGGGAACTCCCAAGAGCTTAAGGGTCTGGTTTCTAAGAACTCGTTGTGATGTTAGGGTGGACGGATGTCGGTGACCATGCCTGTATTTGGAGTGCATGGCTAATGCCTAAATAAGGACTGGGATTCTATGCCTATATAAGGGCAATGCGAATTGTGCCTATATAAGGACATGTTTCAGGAAAGCCTATATACGGACACCTAAAGCGGAATACAACATCACCTGCAGACTTTTGGAAGTTTCTGTTATATTTTTGGAGTAGCTAAGCAAGAAGGCAAACATATTTACTAAACATCAGATAAAAAAGGAATGGTCCTTGCTTAAGGACTCAGAGCAAGTCAACTGACCTGCTGGAGTTGGAATCAGTTTAAATATAAACTCAGTTTACCATCACACAGACTGATCCCCGCTGTATTATTCTTTTTCTGCTAGTCAATGGGCCTTTGCTGTTGTTTTAGAGAAGAACAGGAGCTGCACATCACAATAATTAAAATCACAATTTTTATTCTAAGTTCAGTCAATAATGAGAGTTAGGTATACATTATTATTAGTCAAAGTTTAGTAGGTCATCTTTATTCAAAGTCATATGTTTTATTCATATTAATCTCAATAATCAAAACATGAACTGAATTGATAATCAAAAATGATTAGTCAAAAATCATAATAAATTGCATAAAGTACTTTCCCTAAAGGAAAGAGTTCCTATTTCAAGAATCGGGTGAGAAAAGGTGTCAGTCAGAACTCATGAAGAGTTCCAGTTTGAGAGAGTGAGAATTTAAACATAGAGCTTCAGCGTATAAGGCAGATCAATAAGGCAAATATTTAGGCAGAACTTCCCATAAAGAGAGGTTCAAGAAACTCAGTAGAGTCTCTGAGCAGCATAGAATAAAGCAGGGTAAAAAGGGTCTGGGTAAGTCATAAAGACAAGTGGTATAATGGGTCTGAAAAATGGCAATTGAAAAATGGCGGTAAACTACTCTAGGAACATGCACTATTTGTCCCATGCTCTCTTGGGGAAGGTAAGATGGCAGGCTGATCCCGCGCTGGAGTACACGCTGAGACCGCTCCCGCAATGTTCCCCATCGCTCCCGCAACCACCATCTAGCATTTCTGGATTTATTCTTCTACCCCCGTAGCAATACCTGCGCACAGTGGTGTTCCTAGTGCCGTGCTGTACGTGGTAATATTTTTACATGCAGTGGCTGTTGTATGGAGCGGAACGGGGCCGACTGCTGCTGGCCCAACCTCGCTGGCTGAACTGCTTCACTCTCTACAGTGTCTGCCTCCACAGTACTAGCACCTGCATCTCGTTAGAGCAGGGAAAGCCGAATCCAGCCATGGCTCCCCCGCAGGTGAATGTGCAGCGGGGCAGTCGAGGGGGCCGCAGGTTTCGAAACTCTACCACTGTCGAGTCTCAGCATACAGCCGATAGTGCCGAGGAAGAGGAATCAAGGATCCGTTCGAAACTGAAAGCCACTGGCACAAGGGTCGGGTGTCCTATACTAAGAGTGCTTCAGTCAAGTGGAGCGAGACCGGTGACCCGGGAGCCATCAAGTCCCACTGGTGGATGTACTTCTGAGTGCTGTGTCAGTGAGCAGGGGAGCAGCAGGTACAGAGCATCACTTTCTCCCCCAGCAGCCAGGATCCGATCTCCAGCAAGGTAAAAACTTGCCACATGGCATTGGTGTAAATTCTAATTCTAGTCTGGATTTGGAACTGGGTGCTTGGAGCAAGAAAGAGAAGGATTTGTCTTTTCTAATGGAGGCTGCTCTGCCTGAGAATGAACGTAATCTTTCACCCCTGGTAGACTCTGGGCAAAACAAAATCCGGGACCCTACGGAACCGGCAGAGGGGGTCGGGCTGAGCGAACGGCAACATTTAGGCAGAGTGGCAGCAACGGGCCTGAAACCTGCAAACCCAAAGTTATGTACTGAAGTCATAGTTAGCCCAGGCTTTGTCACGGCAGCCTGCGGTAGGGGAGCAGGAGGTGAGGAGGGGGCACAGTCCTGCGGTAAGAACCCAGTGGCTACGAATAATGAGTTAACCAGACTAAAGCTGTCACGGAGCCCTCCTGCGGTGACACCCTTCGACTTTCTTCCTCGAGAGGATGATGCCATTGAGAAAGAAGGACCCCCTGAGAAGAGGCAGGTTAAAACAAAGACTGGGAAAATGTGCCATGGTGTTTGGAAATCCCAAGAAGCTTGCTACCCGGAACTCAGCTCCTTACGATCTACGCGGGGGTCTAAGGAGAGCCCCCTTCGGAAGTGGGTCACCTCTAAGGGAGAGGTGAAGGCCTTGATCTCAAGGCTATCCAAAAGCGGTCCTACCTCCCAACCCCACCTGTCCCCATTTAGGGACGTAGTACAATCGGTAACTGACACTAGTTCTAATGCTGGTGAGACTTTGTGCCCTGCAATCAGACTTGAATATGGGACTGATGTTCCTCTGGATTCTTCAAGCTGCTCAGTGCACCATGGTACTTCTCCTGTTAATTCTGCTGTGGCTGGGAATGAGCAGACAACTAAGGGGGGCCTAATGGAGGCAACGGAGCTCTCTCTATCAGTCATTCTCCAGCTTTTACAGACGCAAAGCGCTGAGGCTTTGGAGCACTACACTCAAGTTAAAGAGGACAATAAAACTATGCAGCAGGCTTTAACAGACGTCACCAGTAAAATGGCTAGCTTAACTCTGGACGTGGCTGTGCTCCAGCACCATATAGCAGGCACAGAGGAAGTGGGCACAGCAACAACTAAAGCAATTATAGAGCATTATCAACAAATTGCATATGTCCAAAATAAAGTCAAGGATCTGGAAAGCAGGCAACGTCGGAATAACCTTAGGCTGTTCGGTATACCAGAGGGAAAAGAAGGTAATGATACCCGGACCTTTGTCGTCAGTCTATAACAGAAAGTTCTCCTGGATCTGGCGGCCTGGGATATGGACTCCCAAATCCAGCGAGCTCATAGGCTACCTCTGTACACCAAGCAAGAAGCGAACTCTAAGTGATCTTTCCCTTGCCCCATTCTCATTTATGTTGGGAATTTTCATTTGCGGCAGGCGATTTATTTCAAAGCCTGTCTAACAGCCCCACTACCAGTTGACTCTTTTTCTATCTACGTTCGTTCGGATCTTTGCAAGACAACAATGGATAAACGTTGGAAACTGCGCCAGTTAATAGATCCATTTAAAGCTGTTGGGGCACAGGTGTTTTTGCAGGAGCCAGCACGATTGAAGGTCATCACGAATGGCCAGCCTCAGGTTTTCCATATGGAATTTGAAGCTTCAGAAGTCCTCACCCAATTGCACAAGGGACTTTACAGCCTTCTTCTTAAATTTACTCTTAATGTCTAACTAGAGCAGGGAGGGGGGCCCATAGGGATCAGGGGCATGACTAATCATACTGATGTGGGGTAGCTTGTATATATTAAAAAAAAGAGGAATTTATTATACAATGAGTGGTAGGGATGCGATGTAGGGGGGCATGGGGAGCGGTCCGCACAGCACTTCTTGAGGGCTGTCAAAGCATCTGACAGCACAAGGGGGGTGGATGATTCCCTTTCATAGTTACAGGGTGGGTTGGGTTGGGTCAGGGGGGTTTCAGCGGGCACTGGGGGGTGTTTATGTCAAATGGTTTGCACACTTCACGGTGAGGGGGCCCACTTCACGGTGAGGGGGGTGGGGGTGCAGTCATAGGAGTCAGAATAACTCGAAATTGTATCCAGCATGTAACGCAGAGAGTAGGGTGGTTGGCAGACTGAGGCTGTAGCTAGGCTGCAAGGTCAGATAGATTGGCCAGTTAATGACTAGTTTAAAATTAATGTGTTGGAATGTGGCAGGCTTAAATCAGGTGAGGAAGCGACAACTAATTTGCGAGGAACTAATAGCATATAAACCACAAATTGTTGGGGTAACCTACGCGGCACCTGGAGAGACCGATTTGGTGGCAGCTGACCACCCTTGATGAAAGTGTGACTACAGGGGGTCGCCCTCTACTCCTGTGCCCTTTCTAGCGCTGATCTCAATAAACTCGATTGTACGAATGAGTAAGTGTACTGGACTACACCAGACTAACAGGTGGAGTAACACTTAGTACAGTGGTAATACCAGGGGTATTTGTGACAACAAGGAAAACCAGCATAGGGATCCTGTTTGTCCTGATGAATGCCGGTAGAGAGACGGAATCCGGCAGAAACATGTTGACCTCTATGCAGAACGGAGGGGTGGAGAGTGCATAATTCACTCACGCCACCACCATCCGAGGGTATCTTCTCACCCTTTTTTTACTCCTGACACGGGAATCAAGGAATAAAATTGTTATGACGATATCTCTTAGTCAGTTTTAACACTAATCGTCTGCCCCCTTTTAGGATCCTTTTCTTTTCCTGTTTCTATTTGTTTGTATTGTCTACCCCTCCCTATTGCTCCGCCTCTAGCGTTGGTCTGCGCTGAGGCGTTTAGCAGCAGCCCTATGATGAAGCATGCCACAACTTGTTGTGGGTGAGGGCAGTTTTTGCAAAGTGAATGTGCTCCAGGCGTAACTTTATATATACTTAAAACTTGCGACTTGTATTCACCTTACTTCCTGTTGTGTGCATGTAACTGAAACCTATCTGGCATTCAAAGACCCACAAGTATTGAGGCAGCTGGGGTATGAACCTCTTATATGCACCTCTCAAGCAGTGTCTATACGGGGGTTGCCATAATGAAAACTAAGAAACTAGCTGCTAGGATTTTGCGAACTGCATCTGATATGAAGGGCAGATGGGCTATAGTACAACTCGGCAATAATGGGCAGACTTATACTATCTGTTTAGTCTATGGCCCCAATTCTGACGATCCAGCAGTTTTTGATTATCTATATTTGGAATTGTTGGACTGGGGTGGAAAATTAATCCTAATGGGAGGCTTTAACTGTGTGATCGACTATCGTATAGATACTACTAATCGGCAAGCTAGTGTCCGGATGCCCAAAACACCGGCATCTATCATGGAAATAATTAGACTGCATTGTCTTGTCGATCAATGGAGAGCTATGCTTCCCTTGGTACCTGGTTATACTTACTATTCAGCACCCCATAGACAATATTCTCGTATTGATCTGATATTGGTACAAGGACAGCTGTTGGAAGGGGCATCTATTGAGATCTGTCCTAAAGTCACATCAGACCACAACCCTATTATATTCAATATGCAGTCTAAGTCAGTGGAGGGAAGGGACGGTCGACGACCATTTACATTCCCTTGAAAATTGCTTGCCAGTATAAAATATCGGGCTTATATGAAGCATTTACTTTTAGAGTATCTATTAAATAATAAAGGCAGTGCCTCGACTGCAACAGTCTGGGATTGCATGAAAGCATATATACGGAGGGGTGACACTTCGGTATATCCTGGCTCAAAACAGGAGCAAACAGTTAGAGGAAGCTCAAATCCGGCAGGAGTGCTTGGATTTGGAAAAAGATCATACACAGGCAATTCTTTTAAGAGACCCGCAGGAGCAGTTACTACTTCTGAAGTTAATTGAGAGCTGACAAACACTTAGTAGGGGTTAAAGGAGAGGGTGGCTGCCATCTATCAGAAAAACAGAGCTTCCCAATACAAGTATGGGGAAATGGTGGGGCGTCTGCTGGCCTATCAGATTTCTGATAAAAAAGCAAATAATACTATCAGTCGGATTATAGGGTAAAGTGGTGTAGCATACACGAACCCTCAATCAATCATGGAACAATTTGCTATATTCTATCAAAAATTGTATCATAGAGTGTGGTATGTGTGGTATGTGCCGACTCGGTCTCCAACAGCAGCAGGTCCTGGAGGGGGAAATTAGCCTTGGGCAGGTTGAGATAGCTATAAATGCACTACCCTCAGGGAAAGCAGCCGGGGAGGATTCAATACCGTTGGATTTCTATAAAATCTTCTTAGATATTTCAGCACCAGAGCTCTTGGATTTGGTATTTGCTATCAGTAACAGAGAGGCTGCTCCGCTGTCATGGGGACACACCAAAATTGTTGTTTTTCTTAAAAAAGACAAACCTCCCGAGGAATGGAGTTCTTATCGACCTATCTCCCTGATAAACGTGGATGCAAAGATCTTCTCTAAAATTCTAGCTCTGCGTCTCGCTCCAGTTATGCATAATGTGGTCTCAGAACAACAACATGGGTTTATCCCTGGCAGAGACACCACGGTACATATCAAGACTGCGATTGCGCGTTTGATGTGGCCGGTAAAACCAAGAACAACATAGGTATGATTATGCTGGACGTAGAGAAGGCTTTTGATCGGGTTAATTGGGAAGCACTTTGGCTGATCATGGATATATGTGGGATAGGCAATCGGTTTATCACACTGGTGCAGAGGCTACATAAGAACCCATTTGCTAAAGTAATGATTGGTGGCCATTCGTCTTCTTCCTTCCCAATTGGACGGGGCACACGGCAGGGCTGCCCACTCTCTCCCCTGCTGTTTGCCCTGTATATTGAACCTTATATAAGACACTTAAGTCATAGTAAGGGCATACAACCTGTCCGGTTGAATGGTATTGATTTGAAAATAATGGCTTACTCTGATCATGTCGCAGTCTTTCTTAGCAATTCGAACGATGCTGTCAGTGTAATATCTAAGGAGGCCAAACAATTCGGTTCCTTTTCTGGGTACAAGTTGAACCCCTCAAAGACACAGGTCATTCTAAACTTCAGGCAGACACTGCTACATATCTTGGTAAACGCTTGGGTAGCTACGTGAGAAGATTATCCCACTTAATTATGAATCTCTTCTGAAAAGAGTCGTAGTGAAATTGCGACAATGGCACAAAATTCAGCGGAGCATCTTAGGTAGATGTAATATTGTTAAAATGAATATACTTCCAAAGTTTCTGTATCTGTTTCAATCGATCCCACTTTGAGTCCCAGAATCTTTTTTTCAACGTTTGGACGGGGCAATTAGCCGTTTTATATGGAGCTATAGGAGACCCAGACGTGCCATCTGCTTCCTGAAGCTACCCTATATACAGGGCGGATTTAGACTACCAGATTTTAAGCAATTTTTTGGGCATATTTACTGGCCGTATTCGAAGCTTGTTGCTTGGAAACAAGGCTGGGCCAATTGGATATGGGTCCAATTAGCACTAGGTACAGATTTCCGATTCTCTCTGCATAAATTGATGGATCCCAAATACTTCAAACGGGTAAGGTTTAAAGTAGTAATGAATGAATGTTAGTCTTGTAGAGTGTGAACTTTGCCCAAAGGGATATAGTGCGTATCTGGCGAGAAATTTGTACAAGATTTTCTTTACCAATGGTACATCCATTGATTCCGCTCTGGGGCAACCCTTTATTCCCTGACATATTCAGGATAACGCAGTACGATTTTGGGGTCAGGCGGGCATTGAACACTTGGGATAGCTGTTTGATAGGAATGGCTTCCGGGCATTTACTTCCTTACAGGCTGCATTTGAGCTCTCGCAGCACCACTTTTTCAAATATCTGCAGGTGAGGGACTATATTGTTAATGATCTTAAGTATAGTAATGATGTAGTAACGTCTGACCTTCTCTCTTGTTATTTTTCCGGACAAGAAGCGAAGATGGTCAGTATAAGTATAATCTATCAGAAGTACATGGCCTGTACTCAACTTGCTTCAAAGTGGAGCCAGCGCCTGATGAATTCAGTCATGACTGGTGAGCTAAAGGTCCCTCTAGCTACTCTAGATCAGTCAATCAGTTCGACCAGCCTTAAATTACAGCAATTTAAGACAATTTGTATGTAATATTACACACGAGATCGTATCTCGAAATGGGGTACGGATGGGACTTCAGAGCGCTCATACTGCCCCAAGTGCAAGCTATATGCAGCAGATATAGTACACATGTTCCTTGACTGTCCTAAGCTTAAAAGTTATTGGGATAACTTATTCAAATTAATTACAGTACATGCTGGGATTAAGATCAACTTGAGCTATAAGGAAATCATGTTGGTTAATAAATCTGGATTGGCTCCCAGTCTGAGGGCATTAATTATGATCATAATAGTTAGCGCTCGTCTGTGTGTCACTAGGGCATGGATTGATCCTTTACCTCCTAAAGTGTCTGAATTTTGGACTATGCTTCGCCAAATCTATGAATGCGAAATCTCAATTGCTAAAACTAGGGGTCCTCATTCAGTTAAAAAAGTTGGGAAAATTTGGTCTCACTGGCATTGGTCATAGCTGATTGTTTTTGGGATATCTCTTTCCTGGCCATCTTGGATTAATTCATAACTCAAACTCTAATCTTTTTTAATTTTCCTGTGTATTATTTTACTCATTCTTTTTCATTGTCTGGAGATATTTTGTATATGTACTTGATTGTATTGATTATTCTGACTCTTGTTAAAAATCAAATAAAAATTAAGGGAAAAAAAAGGAACACACACTATTATAAACAGTCAAAATCGAAGTTGCAGTTCATGTTGCACTTTCTTCTCCTCTCGTCCAATTAGCTGTCAGTGTTCCCCTGGGAACAGGATCACTCCTCTTCTTCTCACTCAAATACAATAACCCATAGACAGTAATGTTAGGTTTGTTACTTTCATTGTGACGATTAGATTCTTGTGATTATTTTCTCATGCAGGACATTTTCCCATACTCTGAACTACATGTCTAACCTTCTAAAATATCAACTTGTACATTTGCTAACAATGATCCATGTAGACCTCGAAACATCTGTATTAGTGAAAAACAATATATTAGGCAGAAACCCATTCATTGAAGAGAACAAGTCAGTTAAAAAGGCCAGGTTCACGTTAAATGCCGCATTTTTATGTTAGACAGTGTTCCATTACCTCATTGACTGACAATTTGTAATCATGCGTTAACAGTGTTCTTTGTTTAAGCAGAACCATTTTGCAGAGTCTAAATAAAAACAGTTATGAAACTTATTATTTAATAAAAAAACATGCGCATGGAAAGGTCAAGAATTAAACATTTTATGTGTGCTTCAGCAAACTAGTGAACATACTTGTCAACCAATGTTGCTTTAGCCATTTGATGCCTAGTATGAGTAAATATGACTGCCAAGTGCATTTACTACATTTTAAAAGCGTTTCATCTTCTTTAAAGCTTGCACATTAATTCTGAACATTTATTTAACCTATTTTTTTGTTGACCGTAGGACTCTGTGCACTTTACTAAAGCTAACCAGAGCTAAAGTGCTTGTGCTCACTCCCCTTAAACATGATTACATTGGCTTATACCCAATTAGCATATTTAATTTTCTTGTAAGTACCTTATAGCGTGGTATACCATATACCCCGGACCTGTAAATAAAATGCTGCTAGTGGGCCTGTATCACTTATTATGCCACCGACTTACGTAGCGCTTTAAAACATGTCCCAGGCATGCCATTTCAGCCTTAATGCAGTTTTAAACTGCCATGTCGACTTGGCATTTAAACCCCCTTGCCATGCCTGAAACTCCCCTTTTATTATATATAAGGCACAAAAGGGCAAGTGTTGTGTAATTTAAAGGTTGGGCATATACTTTTAAGTTTTACATGTCCTAGTGGTGAAAAACTCCTGAATTTGTTTTTCACTGCTGTGAGACCAACTCCTCCCAAAGGATATCATCGGGAATTCCTTTTTACATTTTTTTTAAGCTGTAATTTCCACTTGGGAGCTTGTAGCTATGTTATGTTTTGTGTCTTTGGAATTGTGGTGAAGAGCCCATTAAACGGTAAAGTCGAGTTTTTGATCACAATTATAAAAATGCTACTTTTAAAAAGTTGAAATTTTTCTGCTCATAACCCTTTTGTGCCTATAGCTAGGCTTGGGCATGATATTCTGCTCCACATGTGGAATTTTTACCACTCTGCGCTCCGCTTAGAGTGCAGAGTTCCGAAAAACTCTGTACAGCTGTGCAGAGTGGAGTGTTTCCTCTCCCGCGGCTCGCCAATGTTAAGTTGGCGAACATGAGTAAGGAAAATCTTACTCCAGACCACCTCTGAGAATTCTCAATGAGGGCGGTCGTGGCTGGTCGCCACCACTCACGTTTATAAACCTTCTGCTCGCATTGAGGAAGATGCTGCTCGAGCACAAGCAGCGCAACATAACGCACACCGTGGAGTTTTTGGTCACTTCGCGGAGTTCCGAATTCCACCCAGGCCTGGCCTGGGCCATGTGACTGAGTGTAGCTGATAGACTTTGTGAATTCCTACCAGACAGTGACATAATAGAGGGATTAAGTGTGCCTGAATGGGTCATCTACTGGCAGGATGGGGCGGAGGGAAGCCAGCCCCCTTACAACTGAATAGCCTGTGATCTGCCTTCACACAAAGGGACAACCCTGCATTGTCACTTCAGCTAGCTTGGAGCCAGGGCATGGTAGGCGGGGAGTTCCATGCATTTCAAGGCCACTGTCTTGAAGCTAATCCTACCTTCCAGAACCAGGGTATTGATGGAGCAGAATAAATGAAAAAATGTTAACCTTCTAATAATTTTCGTAAAATAATTAATAAACATGTTCGTTTAAGTAAATAACCAACAATGTATGTTACATGTAAAGGGTTAAAGGTAACACGCTATTTTTGTGTGCAAATTAATCTACTTATAATTGTTGACGTGTCTAACATAAACGTAATATTTGCGTACTAATAAAATAATAAACGCATGATTTGTGCTTTAAAAATAAAACGTGTGGTGGCAAAATAAAGCGATGGTAAGTAAGGGACGGCTTTATATGTTGCTTTTTGCTAGGTAATACCTAATTGGGGTACGTAGAAAGACGGGAGGGAAACAAAAGGGTTTATATTCTTTATTTTAACAATATTTTGTTTATCTTTGAAAATAGTGCGCTTAGGCCTGTTGAGCAGCGATATATAATGGCCGCCATGAGCTAGAGTACGCATGTGCAAGAAGCCGTGGGGAAAAAGGAGAAAGGCTGTGAAAAAGAATGACCACGTGTTCGTGCTGAGAGCCTAAGATGGAAGTATGGTCAAGGCTATTGTGACCTTACTGAGCAAATGTGTGCCAAGATGATCAGCAAGAAGCGTGAGAAGTCAAACTGAATAAATGGACGGAACTGTTGAACCTAAAAGTATCAGAAAAAGATACAAATTTGGCTGATCGAAACTGATGAGTAGTGTCATGAACTGTGGGAAACGATGCAAGCATGGACATTCCACAAAGAACTGGTTAAGACAAGGAAGTTTGATTAAAATGTATATGGACTCGAATGAACCAATGAGAGAGAATCACGCCATAAAGATGCAACATTTTTATTCAGTAAGCTAGAATTAGGGTATAAGAAGACCTACTCTTGGTGGGGAGGGGTGGAATGCTGTAGAGAAGTTGCTGTTGACGGAGATGCTGTTGATGGGTGAAGTTGCGGTTGCTGATGCTGAGCTGATGCTGCTATTTTATATTTTTAGTTGAGTATAAGATGCTGCTTTTGGAGAACTTTTTTACTCCTGATAGATTTTTCATTTAGAGCTATTAGATTTTCCAAGACAGATAGATTGATCTTTTGGAGTTCTTGCTGTGACAACTTTATTTTTCCGTCTAATAGGTATGCAATGCAATTTCAATTTATTCTTATAATGATGATAAATGTAATAATCTGAATAATAAGCTTAAACTTATTTCTTGCTTCGAAACTTTATATAAACTTTATTATTCTTTAAACAAATGACTCAGTGATTCTTTAGCTCAATAATTAAGGTAAAATGTTAAAGAGTTTATTGTGATTGAGCTGGTCTTAATCACCATCAACTGATTCCTACTAGTTGGTCCATCGACCAATGAGCGGAATACCTTAAAAGCAAATGAGAAACATTATGTCATGTTAAAAAGAGGTATCCCGTCCCCTTCCAGCGAATTGTTTTACTGTTTTTTCTCCTAGGTTAAGGACGGAGGTAATCCAGGGAATAAATGAGTAAGTGAATGTATATGCGGTGTTATGGGCCCCACCGTCATATGGATATAGTTTGTGTGTTGGAGGGATAGTTGCACCTGGATGACCGAAGCATATAGGAGAAGAATTTTTATTGTTAGCGCTGGATCAGATTTCTTGGTAGCAGAGTTATGGTTACTATAGATTAGTTTGGTGATTATTGATTATTGATTATTGATAAGTTCATGTCTAACACTTTATGTTGAGTCGCGTTATGTTATATGTAAGTTTTCACGCTTCCGGGAAGTAGGAAGTGGAACACGTGTGGCAAGAGAAGTCACATGGAATAGTGCATTGTCTGAGTTCATATTGGTGATAACACAGGTTGTGTTATGATAGGGACATTTTCCGTATAAAAGGTGTGTGAGTGAAATAGTGACCGGTTTTCTTGTGAAACTCTGGCCTTAATTCTCAGGAGCAGTATAGTCTCCACATGTGTTTTATCCCCAGAGAAACGGGTTTACCGCTTGCTTGAAAGAAGGGTAAGGTAGAGAGAGGGAAGTGCTACTTTATCGGCGAAACAGAAAATTCTGTGGTAGGGTAGAGGTAAGCGCTGCCTACTGGAAAATACAGAGTTCTTGTGTAAATGGTCAAAGCTATCTCTTTGGTTTAGCGAATCAGACAATGGAAATGTGTTTCAAATATTATAACTAACGAAGAATTGTTGAAAAAGAAATTGCCGATAAATTTTGTAAAGGAGGGGTCAAGAGCAGAACTGATGTAGACAAAAGCCGCGCTGGGATTGGACAGTGCGCTAGTCATACGGAAACAGGAGCAGAACTGACGTAGACAAAAGCCGCGCTGGGATTGGACAGTGCGCTGTAGACAGAAATCGCTCTGATTGGAGCTTTGGTGTGAGTCGCGCTAGGATTGGTTGAATAGCCTAGTGACGTGGAAGTTTGTGATTGGAGTGTTGGTGTGAGTCGCGCTAGTATTGGTCCGAATAACGCATAGAGAACAGTGTTGAATTGCGGATCATTTGAGGAGAGAAAGCGATTGTGAATCATGTCGTATTATGAATATGGTAGAGAGAAAACGTCGTGGATGTCGAAAGTTAAGAACTTCTTTAAGAAAGATAAAAAGGTAGTGACTAGAGAGGGACAAGTAATTCCTCCGCCGAAATCACCAGCTTCGCATATGATGCTGAAATATGGATATCATACATGCATATGGTTAGAAAATTGGACAAAATATACCAAGAATGATGGAGCATTGGCTTTCCCTGAGAATGGTTCATTTAATGTAGCTGTACTACGGAATTTGAGAGAGAAGATGGCAATGTTAGAACCTAGACCTAGACCGACACAGTTTGAAGCTTTAACTGAATCGGAAGATGAGATGTATGAACGAGAGAGATTCAGAGGATTAAAGAATCATGAGTTTGTGCCTGGAAGGTTATGGGGAGTAAATCATGAGGACAGAATAAAGCGTTGGAGATGTGCTAAAATGACAGGAGGTTTGTTTCCAGCTTTTACAGTTGAGGAAGAGGCAAAGAAAAAGTGTACAGAGAAAAAGAAACATGTGGTTATGGAAAAATATGGGTATGGTGGTAGTGAGACGGAAGACGAATTGCTGGAAGATATTTTAAACAGAAACCCACCTCCATACCAACAGACTTCTGCGGTGGTGACACCTAATGCACCGCCAATGGAAACTGGGAGGAATAAAAATCCCGAACGAAGAGATGAGATAAATAGGTCACAAGATCAATTAAAAACTTCACAAAATGAAGAGATAGAAAGTGACAATGCAACTGAACTTGCAAAAACCACAAGAGAATTGACTGAGAAAATAAGAGAATTGACAAAGAATATGGAAGCTGTAACTGTACCAGTGACGATAGGTCCAGTAATGCCAATTTTTGAGAATCAGAAAATTGATGAACGTTCTTTAGTGATTCCCATGAATTCACATTTGCAAAGAAAAAGAGAAGGGATGGAACTGGACAATGAAGGTGCACACCATTTGGTTAGTACCTATAGACCAAGCCCACCTACTAATTTGACGATAAATGAGAATGAGTTCAGGAGAATACCCATGGTAACGGAGTCTGCATCAGGGACACCAGAAAGAAGTAACAATTGGATAGAATTAAATAGTACGCCTGTAGGTCCGACTCCAGATGAGTTAAATGAATGGATGAAAACGCTAAAAACGAAAGAAACAGAAGTAAAACCATTAGATGTAATTAGGTTAAAAATAGACATGGAAGAATTGATTTTAGGAACGATTGGTACAGAAAAATTGAAAAGTTATCAGGATGACGAGATTATGTTTTTGTGCAAAAGTATTACATGGAGAGCTAGAAATTTACATGACAAATTAGAAGAGACAGCAATTGAACTAGGAGAAGAATTTGTAAAAGTGAGAACGTTGCAAAAACCATATAGAGTAGATTTTTGTGAGAAAGATATAGAGAATCTGAACACATCAGGAAGATTGACCCAAATAAAAGAATTAATTGTTTTATTGAGAAAATGGGGTGATGTGGATAGATGGAGAAATAGATGGATGAAAAAGAATGAGAAAGTAACAGATAAAGCATCTTTGGCTTTTGCAGTAACAGATAAGGAACCAATTGTAAGGGAGTACCCGATGAGAGAAACTCCAGGAGGTAGTTATGTGCATGTTCCATGGACTAGACAGGATATACTGTCATTTACAAATGATTTCCCAAAGTTGAGAGAGAAGCCAGTAGAATGGTACAGACAAGTGGAGAGATTTGTTAAGGTTTCAAAGGTGTTGTGGATAGACTTGGATGGATTGTTTGATATAGTAGTACCAGCTGATTTGTGGACAGAATGTAAGATTACTATTGATTGGCCAACTGTAGAATATTCAAGGGATGCTAAAACAGGAGCGCAAGGGCCAGAAGTGATGAGAAAGTACGATCAAGTAATTACCTTTTTGAAGAATAAGATTCCACCTAAAGAAACAGATTGGGTAAAAATAGACAGAACCACGCAGGAAAGTAAAGAATCAGTGCATGCTTACTATGAAAGACTGTTGTTAGTTTTCAAACAGTATAGTGGTTATGAGACACTAAATGAGAAGGATATGAGTCATTTTTTATATAGATTTGTATATGGGTTGAAACCAGAGATAAGTGAGATGATTAAACAGCATATGATTTGTTGGCAGAATAGCACAGTAGATGAAGTTTTGAGATATGCTAAGTATTGCAGTGATGATATTGAGAGTAGACAGCGTAAATTGAAAGAAAAAGCCATGTGGGCACAGGTGAAAGTTGCAGAGAAACAAGAAGCTCAATTGAGTAATACAGGTAACGAAGCAGGACAGGCTAGATCTCGACCAAATATAGGTAAAGGAAAAGGACAAATGAGCATAGATGAGGCAAAGAAAAAGTGGCCATGCCACAACTGCGGAAAGCTAGGGCATTGGAGAAACGAGTGTAAATTTCCTCCAAAACTTAATGTGGAAAATCAATCATTAAATTCACAGGTGCAGAGTGAGGTAGTTACTCAACAGAGTCAGGTGCCACAACCACCACTTCCCAAGAGTGTTAACCAACAGAAATACAGTGCAGAAACAGGATGCTGCGGAGGAGAGCAGGTAACACAGTTGCCGCGTGCAGCTGCCATTTCTCAATATTGGTTACGACAGGATGAGGATGAAACGGATGAAAGCTTCTGACGGTGCCTAGGAGAGGGGGAAGAGTGCGTGCTTGGTGCAACTCTAGAGGTAGATCAGTCTGGTCCATTTGTGGATGGAGAAGTGAATGGTGCAAATGTAACATTCCTTGTGGACACTGGAGCTACCCGTTCTACTGTTAGGTCAGTGGAAATTACAAACCTTCCTCTCTCAGGTGAACATATCCAAGTAGTTGGAGTTTCGAATCAGCAAATTAAGACGCCTCTTACTAAATTAGTGGAGGTAAAGATTGGTCCATTTAGTGAAATGCACCGATTTGTGGTATGCGATTGTAGTCCTGTGAACCTATTAGGACGCGATCTATTGTGCAAAATGAATTGCACTATCTATTGTACTCCAGATGGAATTGCATTTCAGACCCCAGATGAAGATGTACTGTATAAAATGACAATGGTAAATTTAGAACAAGAAGTAAATGATTTGTTTCCTGTATTTGATGCAGAGAAAATCCCAATTGAACTGAAAAAGACAGTGAAAGAAGAAGTGTGGGACTTTACAGGAGAAGATATAGGATTAATGAAAGAAGTAGATCCCGTTAAAATAACCGTAAAAGAGGGAACGAGTTACCCAAATACGCCCCAGTATAAATTGACACCAGAAATAATTGAAGGAATAACGCCAGTAATAAATAAAATGATTGAACAAGGGATTCTAAAAGAAATAATGAGCAGTCCATGTAATTCGCCAATAATGGGACTGAAAAAGCCAAACGGAACATATAGGATTGTACAGGATTTGAGGAAGGTAAACAAAATTGTAGTACCTTGTTGCCCAATAGTACCGAACCCTAATGTGATTCTATACCAGATTCCACGTGAAGCAGAATGGTACACAATAATTGATTTATGTCATGCATTTTTCTCTATTCCATTGCATCCAGATAGCCAGCCATTATTTGCGTTCAGGTTTGGAGAGCGTATTTTGGCATGGTGCCGAATTCCTCAAGGGTACACAGAAAGCCCCTCAATATTTAAACAGATTCTAAAGAAATCCTTGGAAGATTTAAAAATGCCAGAAAAGTCAGTGATGGTTCAGTATATTGATGACCTACTGGTGGCATCAAAAACGAAGGAAGCATGTGTCAATGATACAATTGCTTTGCTGAATCATTTAGCAAAAAGAGGACATAAAGTGTCCCCATCAAAATTGCAGTTTTGTCAACAAGAAGTCCAATATTTAGGGCATAAAATTGAGAAAGGAGTGCGAAAGGTAACGACTGAAAGAATAAAGATGATTCAAGGAATGAGAGCTCCAATGACGCAAAGAGAGGTAAGAATGTTTCTGGGAATGGTTGGATATTGTCGACAATGGATAAGCAGTTTTTCGTTGATTGCTAAACCGTTCCAAAAACAGACAAAGAAGGATGTTAAAGATCCTTTTGAAATGAATGATGAGGAAATGAAAGCATTCAGAGAGCTGAAAAAGAAATTGTGTGAAGCTCCAGCATTGGGAATGCCTGACTATGAGAAAGATTTTGAGTTGTATTGCAGTGAAAGAGATGGATGTGCATTTTCAGTCTTGGTACAGAGACATGGAACCATGAAAAGACCCATTGCATATTTTTCAGCTGTTTTAGACCCTGTGGCGAAAGAGTTGCCTGGATGTTTGAAAGCAGTTGCTGCTACTTGTGTGAGTCTGGAACAGAGTGAAGGAATAGTAATGGGATATCCACTGAGAGTATATGTTCCCCATTCTGTGGAAATTCTCTTGACAAGAACGAAAACCCAATACATGACACATTGTCGGCTGACTAGGTATGAAAAAGTAATTTTGAGTGCAGATAATGTGACCATTGACAGATGTATGAATTTGAATCCTTCGACATCATTGCCAGATGAAGAGAGTGTAATTGAAATGGATGAAGTAGATCACGATTGTCTGAATGTGCTTGAATATTGTACAAAACCGAGACCAGACATACGAGATGAGCCCTTAAAGGAATCAGATTATATTCTGTTCGTGGATGGCTCATGTTTGAGAACAAATGATGGAGTTCTAAGTGCAGCATATGCAGTTTGCACAGTAGCAACTGTAATGGAAGCATCTTGTCTGAAAGGGATACGGTCTGCCCAAGTCGCAGAACTAGTAGCTCTGATTCAAGCATGCAAGTTGGGAAGAAATGTACGGGTTACGATTGTGACAGATAGCCAGTACGGCTTTGGGGTGGTGCATGATTTTGGTCAGATTTGGTCACAAAGAGGTTTCTTGACATCTGCAGGAACGCCAATTAAAAATGGAGATTTTGTGAAAAAAGTTGCTTGAGGCGATACAGCTGCCTAAACAGATTGCTGTTGTGAAGTGCAATGCACATAAAAATGGGGAAGACTACATAACTGTCGGCAATAAATATGCTGACGAGATTGCACAGTACTGTGCAAAGAATGTGGTTTCTTTAAACAGGAACCGAGAGAGAGAGCATATTTCTTGTCCTTTGCTTTTTACTAACCCTGTTGAGACATGGGATGAGGTGAGACAGTTACAGGAAGCAGCAGATGATGAGGAAAAAGATACATGGATAAAAGCAGGATGTAGAAAACATGAGGAAAATTATGTTTGGGTTTACAGAGATGAAAGACCAGTTATGCCTGATAGCATGATTTCTGACATGGCACGGATGTACCATGGACAAGCCCATATTGGGAGAGATTCAATGATCAGACTTTTTAGACAAACATGGTATAATCCAAAATTCAGAGCCATAGCTGAGAGTCTTTGTCAAAGATGTCTTATTTGTCAACAGTTAAATCCAGGAAGGAAGACAGTAGTGAGTCTAGGAACAATAGGACGAGAAGGAGGTCCGTTCACTAGAATGCAAATGGATTTTATTGAAATGCCCCCGAGCAACAGACTAAGGTATGTTCTTGTAGTCGTCTGTTTGTTTTCCCGTTGGGTGGAAGCATACCCGACCAGAAGGAATGATGGAATCACGGTAGCAAAACTTATGCTGCGAGAATTCATTCCGAGGTATGGTTTTCCAGTCACGATTGAAACAGATAGAGGAACACATTTCCAAAATGAATTAATTAAGTTAATTTGTGAAGCACTTAGTATGAAACAGAAACTGCATTGTGCATACAGACCAGAGGCTTCTGGAATAGTAGAGCAAGTGAATGGAACAATTAAGAACAGGTTAGGAAAAATGTGTCAAGCTACAGGACTCAAATGGCCAGATGCCTTGCCATTAGTTTTAATGACAATCAGAAGTATTCCGGAAAGGAAAACTGGACTCAGTCCCCATGAGATAATTATGGGACGAGCAATGAGACAAGCACATGTACCTGTCAACAAACTACTGACTATAACTGATGATCTGGTGCTGGATTATTGCAAAGGATTGGCTGATGTGGTGCGTTCTGTGTTTCATCAGGTTGGACCGGATGCGACCACTCTTGAAAGAAAACCAGCTCACGACTTGAATCCAGGAGATTGGGTCCGCATAAAAGTCCACAGGAGAAGAAACTGTTTGGTTCCTCGCTGGGACGAACCACGAGAAGTGATCCTGGTGACAACCACTGCAGTCAAATGTGCAGGAGTGAAACATTGGGTGCATGCCAGTCACACCATCAGAGTTCCAGAACCTGAAGATCGACATGTGAGTCGACATCTGGAAGTATTGGATAACAGTTCAGCATCAGAAGCAGAAGAAGAAACAAACAGGGTGCCAGAATCTGAAGATCGACCTGTAAGTCGACATCTGGAGGACCCAACTACAAGTGCAACGACAGAAGAAGTAGAGGAAATAGCTGAAGTTCCAGAACTTGAAGATCGACATGTGAGTCGACATCTGGAAATATCAGATACCAGTTCAGAATCTGATACAGATCATTCGGATTGTGAAGAAATTCTGAAAAGAAATTGGAAATTTGAAAGCATAAGAGAAGAAACTGAGCAAGAAGATAGTAACAGTGAGCAACCAAGTACAAGTTGTGGTAAAAATCCTTCAGAGATAATATTAATAGATGAAGAAGGGAGAGTTTCAAACAGAAAGTTAGAAAAATCGGAAGATCCCCGAGGAGCAATAGGGACAGATAGCCAAACAAAAGAACAGGGAAATTTAGAAGCAGATAGAGAGATTGACACAAATTCGGAAGAACCTCGAGGAGGGACAGAAATAGGTGAACGAAGGAAGATAAGAAAAAAAACACAAGTAGAGGAAGAAAATGAAATTATAAGATTCAAAATAAGAGACAATAACGAAAAAACTGAAACAGAGTCTGAAGAAAGTGGAGAAGAAAGAAAACAAAAACTAGAGTCAAGAAAAAGGAATTGGAAAACAGAAAGAGAGGAAAAAGGAAGTGAGGCAAAAAGGCCAAGAAAAGGAGACAATTGGCCCAACGAAGTAAGAAAGTTAAGATACAGAATCATAAGGTTAGATGGAAAAAGTGCTGAACAAGTGAATGAAATAACAAGTCAGAAAGAGCAAGAAAAACAAGGTGGAAAACACTTGCAGAAAACGAAAAGAGTAAAGAAAGTAAATCCGAAGTATAGATCGCCTGAATGGTTGTATCTTGCTTTGACTGATATCAAAGAAGAAAAGAACACTCATGAGAACCCAGAACAAAGAAACCTAATGGGTAAAGGTGAGGTGCAACAAACTTGAAGAAATTTAAACAAATTTCTACCGGACTTGACAAAACACTGGATCTGACGAATTTCTACCGGATTTGACAAAATACTGGATTTGACAAAGAAAGAATTCTGAAAAGAATTAAAAGAAAGTACCAAGCAAAAACAAAAACATTGGAGTGCAGAGTGGCTAATAAGTCATTTCTGAGGTGTAGTGACACAATTTTCTTGAAAATAAATAAATAAGGTTATAAAACAAAATGGAGGATACTATAGATAGAAAATGTAAATGTGAGTTTTTAAGTAGATGGTGTAAGATGTGCTTCTTTTGTACAGGATTATTAATGACAGTATGGGTGGTTTTAGCAATCACTATTCCAATTAGTTTTGCTGTAGCAGAAACATCTAATAACACAGAGAAAGAAAAAGGAGCTAACACTCAAGAACCAGTTATATTAAAAAGTAGTGCAGAGTTACATAAAGATAAATCAATAACAGATTTTTCAAAGAATGTTTTTACTAAATTATTATATGAGTATGTAGAAACAATGGATGTAAGAGATTGCTATGTTTGTATGCAATTGCCTGCATCTGTAGCAGAGGGTGTGACTTATCATCACCTTCCTTTGACGTATGGAATAACATGTAGTGTTTTAGCAAGTTTATTTTATAAAACAGGTAGATTAGAATATTATTACACTGACACAGATAAGATTTTTGCGAAAGTTTCTGTAGTTCCCGAGCTAAACAAAATAAAAGAGGGAAAAACGTTTGGTGAATATTTTATAGAAGATAAGATTTTAACATTAGATAATATAGTTAAAAACAACCTTACCTGTGAGTTAAAGAAGGAAGAAAAAGTATTTTTAGAGATGGTTGAAGAAAGAAGAGTGACATTTCAAAGAAAAGTGATAGAAGAGACAAAAACACCTCTTTGGGCGTTTGAGGAAGACAATCATGACAAGAAAAAGACAAATGCAGCTATGACTCTGGATTGGCCCCAACAGGGAAGGTTGTGCATTAGAAGAAATAAAACAAGATATGACAATTATTTTGTGGGTTCCAGTATTTGCCATGACAATTATCAAATTTTAGGCGGATGGGGATTCAAAGGGGGAAAAGATCCAATATTTCCAGGGATCTATTATGTTTGCGGTAATAGGGCTTATTACAGGTTGCCGGACCATTGGTACGGGTCATGTTATTTAGGCCTGGTCTTTCCAAAGATTTTTCATTAGGATAGAAAAGAGAAAGGAACACACAAAATGATAAATACCTTTACACGTAGGAAAAGGGAAAGTTTTTCAGAAATAGTAGGTGATATTTTTGGTGCATTGATACCAGCAGTGGGAATATCTTTGAATGCATTTAAAATTCGGAAATTATCCACAGTGGTAGATCGTTTATCTACAGATACTGCTGGAGGGTTCTTGATGGTAAATACCGAGATGGTTGCCATGAGAGCTATGGTGATGCAAAATCGACTTGCCCTTGACATTCTTTTGGCAAAAGAGGGTGGAGTCTGTGGAATGCTGAAAGTCCAACATTGTTGCACTTACATTCCAGATAAAAGTGAAAATATACAAAAGTATATAACGAATATTACAAGTTTGCACAAAGAACTTGTTCCACTGGAGGTTGAAAGTGCATTGGGAAAACTTGGTAAAGGGTTTTCTTCAGTAATAAATTGGTTAACAAGAATGAGTGGATTAATAATAGGGAAAGTTATAATAAAAGCAACCATGATAATAATAATAATTTTAGTGCTGAAGCTTGTAATTACATGTATAAAGAAAAGAAGAAGACAGAATAAAGTAGAAAAAGAAAACATGATAAACAAGGAGAGAGAGAAATGGGTGAAATAGAGCTAGAAGAGATAAAAGAGAACATGTACAAGAAGACCAAGAGACAAATTGAAAGGGATACAGTTGTGTAAACTAACAAAAGCAAACGGATAAAAGAAATATGCTGTCTGAAAGAATTGTATAACTTGGGTTTTGTGGTGATATTAAAAATCACCAAAGGGGGGAGTTGATGGAGCAGGGTAAATGAAAAAATGTTAACCTCCTAATAATTTTCGTAAAATAATTAATAAACATGTTCGGTTAAGTAAATAACCAACAATGTATGTTACATGTAAAGGGTTAAAGGTAACACGCTATTTTTGTGTGCAAATTAATCAACTTATAA
The DNA here is from genome assembly GCA_963921515.1 of Calotriton arnoldi. Lineage (NCBI taxonomy): Eukaryota > Metazoa > Chordata > Amphibia > Caudata > Salamandridae > Calotriton > Calotriton arnoldi. The sequence goes on along the minus strand of CAWUFW010015429.1, from coordinate 85,321 downwards.
TTGTTGACGTGTCTAACATAATCTAATTTTTGCGTACTAACAAAATAATAAATGCATGATTTGTGCTTTGAAAATAAAAAGTGTGGTGGCAAAATAAAGCGATGGTAAGAAAGGGACGGCTTTATATGTTGCTTTTGCTAGGTAATACCTAATTGGGGTACGTAGAAAGACGGGAGGGAAACGAAAGGGTTTATATTCTTTATTTTAACAATATTTTGTTTATCTTTGAAAATAGTGCGCTTAGGCCTGTTGAGCAGCGATATAAAATGGCCGCCATTTGCTAGAGTACGCATGAGCAAGAAGCTGTGTGGTAGAGGAGAAAGGCTGTGAAAAAGGATGACCACGTGTTCGTGCTGAGAGCCTAAGACGGAAGTATGGTCAAGGCTATTGTGACCTTTCTGAGCAAATGTGTGCCAAGATGATCAGCAAGAAGCGTGAGAAGTCAAACTGAATAAATGGACGGAACTGTTGAATCTAAAAAGTATCAGAAAAAGATACAAATTGGACTGATCGAAACTGATGAGCAATGTCATGAACTGTGGGAAACGATGCAAGCATGGACATTCCACAAAGAACTGGTTAAGACAAGGAAGTTTGATTAAAATGTATATGGACTTGAATGAACCAATGAGAGAGAATCACGCCATAGAGATGCAACATTTTTATTCAGTAAGCTAGAATTAGGGTATAAGAAGACCTACTCTTGGTGGGGAGGGGTTAGATGCTGGAGAGGTTAGTTGCTGTTGACGGAGATGCTGTAGATGGGTGAAGTTGCAGTTGCTGATGCTGACGAGCTGATGATGCTGCTGCTATTTTATATTTTTAGTTGAGTATAAGAAGCTGCTTTTGGAGAATCTTTTTACTCTTGATAGATTTTTCATTTAGAACTATTAGACTTTCCAAGACAGATAGATTGATCTTTTGGAGTTCTTGCTGTGACAACCTTATTTTTCCATCTAATAGGTATGCATTGCAATTTCAATTTATTCTTATAATGATGATAAATGTAATAATCTGAATAATAAACTTAAACTTATTTCTTGCTTCGAAACTTTATAAAAACTTTATTATTCTTTAAACAAATGACTCAGTGATTCTTTAGCTCAATATTTAAGGTAAAAATGTTAAAGAGTTTATTGTGATTGAGCTGGTCTTAATCACCATCAACTGATTCCTACTAGTTGGTCCATCGACCAATGAGCGGAATACCTTAAAAGCAAATGAGAAACATTATGTCGTGTTAAAAAGAGGTATCCCGTCTCCTTCCAGCAAATCGTTTTCTCCTAGGTTAAGGACGGAGGTAATCCAGGGAATAAATGAGTAAGTGAATGTATATGCGGTGTTATGGGCCCCACCGTCATATGGATATAGTTTGTGTGTTGGAGGGATAGTTGCACCTGGATGACCGAAGCATATAGGAGAAGAATTTTTATTGTTAGCGCTGGATCATTCGCAAAGGGTAGTCAGAATAAATCAGATCTAATCTTTTGTTGAAGGTTAATAATCAGGTTATTGAACCAGTAGCTGCTACTATCTCCCCCCCCACACTTGCCTTAGGTTGTCATGAGTCAGACTCTCTAGTTGAAGAAGCTCTTCTGGATCTTTTCCAGGCCTGCAGTCCATCAAGGCCACAAAAGGACATTCGTCCAGCAAGAATCTGTAGAATTTTTGCTTCTTTGATGGTCAGTGAGATGAATGATCCCTGTGTTTAAGACTAAGGTTTGATTACGATCTCGTTAGGAAGGGCTCCAAACAGGATTCGGGAAAAGCAAATCTGATTCAGAGCCTATGTTTCCAAACAAATCGTCCCCCTTTCTGAACGACCAAGTACCATGCGTGGAAGCCGTCTGCGCTGACCGAATCGGTTCCAAACCCGAATCAGTCAGTCCGACTCGTTCGGAGCCGATTCATGCAGCTCAATGGGGATGGCTTCCGAACGAGCTAGTACGATGCCCAATCCTGACAGCCGTACCGACTCGCATTTGCCGAGATGAAATGGCTGTGGGAATCGGACTTCGGGGGGCCGTTACAGGCCCCCCTTCACCCGGGGCCCTCCTAGCCGGTTGCAAGGGGGTACCCATGGGTCCCCCCTTTCCATGCATGCATAGTGTGGCGGGTACCATGGGGTGCCCGCCACAGGGTGCACGCTTTTCCACACCCACCCCTTTTTTCAATGGGAGCCTGTGTTCAAGTTGGGTACACAGGCTCCCATTGAATTCAATAAGAGTCCGACCGAACCGAATCCGTTCACATCGTACTCGGTAGGTCGGACTCTCGGAGTGCGATTCGTGCGGAAAGCATTCCTAACCCCAGTCAGTGTCAGTAGGAATGCTTTCATAACGAGATAGTAATCGGCCCCTATGAGTTCTCTACAGTGGGGTTCGGTCCCTGAAGAGTGGAAACAGGCTTTGGGCATGCTCCTGAAAATGCTCTCATTGGAGCCCACCTATCTGAATACCTACCAATCAATCTCTGTACTTCCTTTTCTGGCAAAGCTCATGGAAATCACCCAGGTCCAGGGTTAGACCTATTCGAGGCCAACTTTCAACCGGGTAATATCACTGACTTAGTTGTACTGTCAGTCCTGGACGGCCTAAGGGGGAAAATTAAATGCTTGTCTTGTTAGATCTTTCAAAAACCTTCAATACCATCACAAGCTCTTCTCCTTGAGTGGCTGACTTTCAGGACAGTGTGCTAGAATGATTTGAGTCATTCCTTTATGGCCATTCACAGGTTGTCTCTCTTCCGCATCTCAGCTAAGCACTAAAACATACTTGGATCTATTTCTCCCCCTTCCTGTTTAACATCTATAGGAGTCCTATGGCCTCACATTTACAAGGGAGGGAGATCACATTCTTATGTATGCTGATGACTTCCAGCTGATCTTTAATCTGTCCTATAAAAGTCCTGACACTTTGAAGGAGTCTGAGTTGTCTAAACTATAATCTTATCTTACAACCATCAGACAGTGGATGTTGGCTAACTTTTAAAAGGTGGGCAAAGAGTTAGAAGTACTGTGTAAGTTGATGCCTCATCTCTGGTTTCCGCAGGTAATCCCTACTTATCAGACTGTTTGCCTGGAGTGTATTCTGTGAGGTTATACTTTGGGCTTATGTCCTTGGGAAATCCAAAATGTTTGGAAATACTGTATGCAGAATTACCACATATTTGGGATTCCAGAACCAGACAAACTCCTGATTTCAGCTGAATCAGAATTTTGGAAATTCTTTGAATTTGGCCTAAAGTGTGTTATGATGGTAAAAGCATTGCACTGTTGGAAAGCAAGGTCAAAATGATGGCCAAGCCACTGATAATCACGGCGAAACCACAGCTAATTGTTATTTGACGATGGACATAAGAACGTGATACACTCTGATTTTTTGAGGATGCATATGTGGGAAAACCTGTAAACCCATGGTCTAGCATGACATCAAAAGATTTCAAGAGACATTGCCAAGTTCCTCTAACTTTATTGTTGCCACTAATTCTCCTGCCCTTAAGTCATTCACTTTATTGGCTTAAGCTATCACTGATTTCTGAAAATGAACTATCGATCATGAAGCTACTGGTCTTGGGCAGAAACAAGCCATGGAGCTGCTCTCAGAAGGCAATCACTTCCCAGTATTTTGGAACAAGTCACGACAATGGTCAACATCCTCATTTGAATGAGTGCTGTGATATGTAAGTGGACATCACAGCAGGGTTGTGTTATGCAGCTTGCAGCTGTATTGAGAATAGATCTTAAAGAAGAATGAGCTATCCTGATGTGCAATTCACTGGGTGGAGTGGGTGTGAAAGTGACATTGTGTGATGGATCATCAGGCTCAACATGGACAGTTGTGCCTTCAGTGAGTAACCGCTAAAACTATCACCTTCACTCAATGCAATGACAGCCCTCCACTGTATTACCCTTGACCACCAGCACTCTTGCCCCACCTACAACTGCAATAAAATGCACCACCTTATTACCCTACACCGTATTACCACTCTCAGCGCTGCGCTACCTCTTGCCTGCTCAGAAATGCCACTGCTATGATCACTCTGCTTCATTAATAGAGCAATTTATAATGCTCAACACTCAAATGCTGTTTACACACAAAAAAGTATGATCTGCTGGCTTTGTCAATGCACATTTAAGAATACTATAGTGGTGTGTGCAGAGGTACTCGTCTCAAACATGCAGTTAGCAGAGGGTTGTTGGACACAAACTCAGTTTTTTGTACTTGTTTTAATAGATTGGTGCATTATTGGCCATGGTCATTATTTCAACGAGAGCACCCCCATCAAATGGTGTCAGAACGGTTACCAAATTAGTATGGTAAAAGGGCTCAGACAGTAAGCCAGTCACCAGCATTCATTCCCACTGTATTTAGAACCCAGCTATGTTATTTGGGGAATCCCCAGCGGAGACATAGTTTCCAGGTACCACGCATTCTCTGACAGTAGAAAGCTTCCTGAGTTATCTCCAAGATTGATATTCATCTCACAATCTTACCACAGAGTTTTCTAAATGATGCAAAGCAGGAGAAATGCCATGCAACACAATTACCTGACATTTTCACCTCTGCGCACAATTTCTGCCAAGACCCTTAACAAGCTGGTTATGCTGAAAGAAAGGGTACAAAATATGGGATGGGTGAGTTGCAGTTTGGTTGGTCTGGTCTTCACCCGTCAAAGACTGGCGGAGTTTGGGGTGGTGCCACCCCGATAACTGATGTGTAGTCTACAGGTTTTGTTTTTTACTTCTTTCTGTGACACATGAGCACTCTGAGGATACTGCAGTGGAAAGCTGATGAAACTGAGTTCTGAAAGCCCCAAATCTTTTCGGTTTATAATTGTCTTTGAACTATGTCCATAATTTTTCTTTATAATTGGTCACGTTGAAGCAGTGCATACTCTCATACCAGCTCTTGATTGTAGTCTAACCCAATAGGGTCAAAAGGAAACAGACTCCATTGTCTCTTCAGGAAATACTGTAAGAAAAAGCCTTATTGACATCACCTCCCTTACGTGCCAAAATGTCTATTATTCATCACAGGTAGAATAATGCCTAGAGGAGGACCCATCCTCCACTATACAGCAGCCGAATGAAGATTTATGTTACACTAATAGGTCCACTCGAAAAAATTCTACTCTCAAAGAAGAAGATTTGGTGAAACAGCCTGGCACCATTTCAAGGTGTGGAGTTAAACTTCTACCAAAGAACTTCAAGAAACCTAAGGAACAAATAATTGACATTAGGTGGCTGAGACAAGAAAACATCAAACCATACTTACTGCTATCTCCTAGAGTCACACCTTGCAAGGTCAGTAGATTCTCAAAAGTAAGATGGAGAGACAGGTGCATGAGTAAGTGGGAACAACCACCACACACCCCCAGTCAAGTCACCCCCGAATTTAAACATAATGATATCACTCAAAAAAAAGGAATGTATGTCACTTCAGTAGATCAATAGTCCCAATATGTGAATCAGTATTCAACACGCTTATTCAGTTAATGAGACCAAGCAGTGGTTCAAGATGTAGATTACTAGTCCTTTAGTTATCCGTTATTCAAATGAAATTGATTTGCTTTTAGCCAAAGATGACAAATGTCATTGAACTTCTTCCTGGCTACAAAATGTACACAAGCAATTACTTAGCATATTAATTTAGATAAAACCAATTTTTACAACTTAAAATATTAGTACTGACATATCACCAGTATACAGCAGAAGGTGAATAGATAACAAAAGCGTCATCAAGCACTATAACCATCTTTTGTGTGCAAATGTCAGGATTGCTGACTTCTACACACATTATTCATCTGCACACAGATGAACAATATTTCTAAGACGACCCTGTCATTTCATATGTCTAAGCACAATAGTTCTTAAATGCAAAGTGAAATTTAAATACAAAAAGTGATCTAATAAGGAAAACCCAACCCAAACACGGTGAGACAAACCATTGTGAATAGGTACAGACATATATATGATATTCACTCATATGGACCGAGAACTACTCATTCCTAAAGGATCCCACACCAGTTTAGGACAATAGAGCAAATTTTAATAAATGAAACAAGAGCAGAACGTCAAAAATCCAATCAGTAGAACCGGACATATGCAATTTTAAAGATTTAAGTAAAAATAACACCAAAATGCACAAAGCACCAACTGTACATATCTGGTCGTGCTACACCAGGACAAAGTCACACGTTCAAACCGACCATGATGGAGAGTGGGCCGGCTACAGGGACCCATTTAGACCCGGTGAACAAGAGTACCTTCAATCCTGGTTGAGGAGCGTAGTGAGGTGTTGCATCGAGGATGCGTTGCGTAGCCGAGGAGAAGCGAGGTCCAGGTCACAGATGTGTCAGGCAACATCAGTTCCAGGGAGCTGTGAGGCTTTGATGTGAGGTCCTGCATTGTTGTCGAGGAGGCCATCGATGTGGGAAGCTTGTGATGTGAAGTCCAGCATCAAGAATGCATCATGCACTGGCTGGTTCTGAAGAGACTGCGGGGCTTGCAATGTGAAGACCTCTGTCATGGCAGAGGCTGCAATCGATGAGAGGCTTGTGATGGGTGGGCCTGTGTCAGGGATGTGTCAAGAAATGGCGGCTTCGATGTGGCTGCGGGCTGTAAGGTTGATGCAGAATTCTTGTGCTGGGAGAATCCTCATAGCAGAGGCAATGAGTCAGTTCTGCTCGGGTTTGCGCCACGCAGAAGAGGAGATGCGTTGGTTTTGCTGGATCCACAGATGTGCTGGCAGAGCACTTTCAGGCCCACTTCCAAGGATCCAGGACTGCGTGGCACCACTTGGCAGGGCAAAACTCACAGTTGCAGAGTTCAGGTGCTGGTTATAAGAGACTAGCCCTTGGAGTCACTCTGGTGGTCCTGGGTACAGGTTGCAGGTCCAATCCTTCTCACCCAGGCAAGAAGGCTGTAAGCAGCAGGTCAACACAGCAGGCAGCATTCCTTCAGGGCAGTAGTCCAGCAGAGTGGCAGTCCTTTCAGCAGCACAGCAGTCTTTCTTCCTGGCAGAGTAGCCGTAGGTCCAGAAGTAGGCTGAAGAGTTGGGTCTAAGTGTCCAATATTTATAACTGGTGCCCAATTGGAAGTAGAGGATATTTCTAGAGATTTACACCCCCTGAGATGTCAGCCATTCCATTCCTCCCAGTCCTGGCTCTAGCTTATCTGGGGTCTCAATAGACTATTGACAAACCCTTTGTGAGAGTGGGCAGAGTGTACCTTTGTGATGTGCAAGTGTGGTAGGTGACAGCTCCTCCCCATCGTTAACTCAGAGTGGCCCATCCTGCCAACACCTAGCTTCCCTTTGTCTCTCTGTCTGTGAGCAATAGACAAGGACCAACTGATAGCTACACCCGGAATCAGCCATTTTCAGAATTATGACAAAAAATCTGACTTCACCATTAAATAGGGATTTTAATTACAATTTGTTAGACACCAAACTTGAACTGTCTACCTGCTCCCTATAGGGAGTTACAGCTTTTTAAATGTATTTAGGTAACTCCAATGTTATCCTATGGCAGAGGCATACCTTGCAGTAGTGAAAACGAATTTAGGAGTTTTTCATTACCAGGACATGTAAAACTTAAAAGCATATGTCCTACTTTTTAAATGCACTGCCCCCTGGGCTGTTCAGGGCCTAGCTTAGGGGTGACGTATATATATTAAAAAGGAAGGTTTAGGCCTGACAAGAGTTTTTTTTTGCCAGGCCGACATGGCAATTTAAAAACTGCACTCACAGACTTCAAGGGAAGGCCTGAGACATGTTTAAAGGGCTACTTAAGTGGATGGCACAACCAGTGCTGCAGGCCCATTAGTAGCATTTAAATTACAGGCCCTGGCTAGATGTAGCACCACTTTACTAGGGACTTACAAGTAGATTAAATATGCCAATTGAGTATAAACCACTTCTACCATGTTTAGTGGAGAGAGCACAAGCACTTTAGCACTGGTTAGCAGTGGTGAAGTGCACAGCGTCCTAAGGCGAACAAAAACTAATTCAGCAAAAAAGTGGAGGGTAAAGGCAAAACATTTGAGGTTGACCCTGCAGAGAGGACCAGGTCTAACAATATATTTGCAACATAATCACTTTAAAGGTTTCTGCAATGTCAAACAAAATGCACCTTACAGAAATTGTGGGTTTACAGGTACGGAGGAGTCCTGGGGGAGCCTACATGCACCATCATAGTGTTCTTCCCACATTCCTTCTCACTTACTGTCCGTCAACCTAATGGTGGCTTTCAGGCTGCCTTCTGCCACCCTAGGTGACCCCAAATCATCAACAGTGAGAAGGGGTCAGCTAGGCTGGTAGCACTCACCCCACTTGGGAATGATTTACTTGATTGAAATACAAGTGGGTTATTATAATGGTTTTTGAGTATATAGTGTCTCTAAAAATTAATTGCGACTGTCAATAATTACCACATGCATAGCATATTAAATAATGAATTGCACATTATATTACATATATTAAAATGTAAGTACATAAATATTTTATATTAACCTCATATAAACTTACCTGTGATGTAATGACTTCTGCAAAGTGCTGAAAATAAAATAAAATAAAAAAATGCTAAACATAATTTGCATGTTGCTGCAATCTCAGTGCCAAGCAGGCCCAGCACGTTATGCTCCCAGTAAAGAATGTTGGCCATTAGGAATGCATGATGCCAATTCTGCAGTGCTTGCCGCACTGGACACCTCCCAAGTGGAGATAGTGCCCTGCCAGGCTGTCGAGATTGCTGGGAATGACGTAAACATGAGAAGGAGGTGATATAGTGTATAAAAAATTAGAACCTTATTTACAAGTCCATTGCGGCGCATGTGCGTCACTTTTTTTAATGCACCGGCAGAGCAATAGGCTTCCCATATTTACAAGGCCACGTAAAGTCACCCTGCGTGACTTTTCATGGCCTTGTAAATATGTGCTCCTTTCACGCATTACTCTGCGTGAAAGGGGCGTGCCATGGGTGTTTCTGTGGGTGTCCCCACGCAACATCCATGGAACCTGACACATTCCCAGATTTACAACATTTTGTAAAGTTGAGAATGGGTCAGAATCCTACACCTTCCCAGGGGAGGAGTAGGAGTGGCGCAACGAGGAGAAATACTTTTATTTCTGTTTGCCTTGCTACATGATTCAATATGGTGTGTGTGTTGTGCTGCATACTCACAGGCTTTCCTATGGAAATCAAGGCCTGTGTCATTTTGCATATAAATGATGTCTCTGCATTATTGCTTTATTCGTAAAGCTCATAAAATGAAATCCAATTCATACGTTCAACATGCAGTTAAATACACACAGCCATGCGCCCTAAAGCGGACGAAGAATTGCAGAACCCGGAGACTGCTGCACTTACTAACAATCATATTAACTCCAGTGTCTCTGAAGATGGAGCGTCAATACAGGCACTCCAGACTCCAGGCACATATTTTTATTGCATTAAAAAGGTTATAAGATAATTGAAATCACCATGGAAATGTCATGCATTAGCTGTGGGCTAGGTTATGTGTAGCGTGTTGTGTTCAGACAGAATATTTATCAGCTTTGTCATTTTTATTTTATTTAACTTTTGCACCTAAGAGAGTACTCTATTACCTCGACATGCAGTCTTCTTGGAAGTGATAACAAATGCACATGATTTAAAGTAGTTGCAGGGAGGATTGTATAACAGGAGCAAACTGGCTTTATTGCGAATTGCCACAGTGCAATGGCAGTTCCTACGAGAGAAAAACCAAGCATTGGCAACACCAATAGGTCTGGCTTTAAATTAAAATTGTCTCTTCAGTGAATTATGAGCGTAGATACAAAATGGTCCATCACACGTGGACTCGTTAACACATCTTTCCATTCCAGCAGCCATTCATCCACTCACTGACTCATTCTTGCATTCACCCACTTATCCATACATAATAAAACACTCACATTCGATAAGCATATGCAAATTAAAAGATTAAAATGCGGAAAAAACATTGGCAAAGTCAATAGGTCTGGATTTGGCCGTCAGCCTTCTGGCAATTCCTGTTTTGTCATGGTGTATGCAAAACTTTATTGTTTGGGGATAGGTCATTAATTTAAACAAAGAATTTGCGACAGGCAAAAATAGTTTTTTTGGGTCTAAAAAACACACACATTACCATAGTACTCCCTGGCACTGAAGGGGAACTCCTTTGTGTGTGTATGTATTCCATGTGGAAGGGAGCCATGATGTAAGTTGTAGTGAAGTCAGCCAATTGCAGAAGTGGGCTGATGAATTGGCCCTTAATACATGATGGAGTGGGTGGGAGAAAAATGTGAATGGCACCAACCACGGACTAATGGATGAATTCTGGCTGAAACGCTTATAAGTAACTATGTTATACACATAATTTTAGTTAAATCAAAAGGTTTTTGCTAACACAGACGTAAAAAAGGTAACCAGTCTGGCATTGGCTGCAAGCCTCTTGCTTTTGAGAAAGAAAGACAGAAAAAAAAGAAAGAAGGAAAGATAGAAAGAAAGAAAGAAAAAAGAAAAAAAGGAAGGAAGAAAGAATGAAGGAAAGAAGGCTAGAAAGAAGTAAGGAAGTCAAAAAAGCAAGGAAGACGGAAGGAAGGAAAGAAAAAGAAAGTAAAAGAAAGAAAGAAAGATGGGTAGGGACTCTTGTGGTATTGTGCGCCAGTGCGTAAGCAATGCTGCTGTAGTACATCTGTAATTTATGAATTGCTCTCTGTGGATCTCATATTGTACCATCAGGACCTGAAAAGCCATCAAATTTCCATGCCGGAATAGCTCTCCTATCTGAGTGATGTGTTTAGCAGACCACTGGGCCTGCATGCCAGAGGTGAGCCAACCAGACCACAGAGGGAGACCAATCAGCGACAGGGCTGGTGCATAAGGCACATGTTGCCGGGTCAGTAGAAGTCCTGTTTTAGCGAAGAGACATCAGGCCTACTGTTCTTGTTGAAGTTTTTGTAATAGACAGATCAGATCTATGGCTTCTGATATAACCTTTCCCAATGACCTCGTAAGGCCTATAGCCTTTACATCCGACTTGTCACCGTAACTAGCTCACACTAAGTGTATTGAGTGTAAGCTTTCCCACAAAGCATTAGGTAAATAGTCATATAATTACAATTGTATTCAAAATCAGTGGTGCAAAAAATATACAACCCTTCTATGGGAGGTTAAGACGGATTATAACAGTGAAAATATATAACCCAAGGGTTTGGCAGAGGGAGTCTTTAGCACTAAAGCCTTGGCTTACTATGGTAATCTTCAAGATTCTACTTCACTAAATTCCTGTCTGCAGCAATTGGGAAACAACCTTTACAACGCAGTTGTTACATCGTGTTATCATTACAACGCGGTCGTTACAACGACCGCGTTGTTACAACGCGATGCCATTACATCTCAAGTCATTAGATCGACTTGCTCTAGATGGTGCTCCAACCTAAGGAATAGTATGATTTACTATTCCAACACCTTCCCTACTGTTGCGCAGGGTGGAGTTGGAATAGTAAATTATTCTATTCCTAATGTTGGAGTGCCATCTAGTGCAAGTTGATCTAATGACTTGCGTTGTAAAGGTATTGCGTTCGAACAACGCGGTCGTTGTAACAGCCGCGTTGTTATGGAACGCGATGTAAAAGCATGCGTTGTAGCATGCTATATTCCAGCAATTAAGCAAATTAGCCACCCTTAAATGCCTATTTAATTTAACAAATGCTTTTCACAATAAATAACACAGACTTGGCTCCTGTTTTACAACTTTAAATAATAAACTGGTCAGGCCAATGGTCTTGATCATTCGATTGTCACTCTAATCACCTCAGTACTACTATGTTCAGCATAGGTAGGCTTTCCTGTTTTCAGTTTCTATTTTTGGTAAATTCTGGTGGGGTTTTTTCAGTGTTTTCAAGTGATTTCAATACCTTAAAAAAACAATGGTTATCAGTGGTTACACATTTTCGAGCCATTAAAAACAACAGAAACAGTGTTTTTCCGGTGTTTATGGAACGTTTTGCTTTTATTATTGCTTGCTTTCTGCACTGATAGCGCATGGTATATAGACAGTGTACGTATAGTGTATATGAGGTCCAAATAGATTTTTGCAAATTAAACGTATTGTAGTACACCATACAATACTTCTTCAGTGAGTCCTTGGTCATGTGCGCTCGCTCTTTCCTTCCCATGTAAACTTCTGTGAAAAGGCGCTCTCAACATTGGCACTTGAGACGGGCCACGACAAAACAGCCAGTACACAATTTGTTAACTCTGGCCACTGACATAGCTTTCTATGCCAATACCGGTGCACTTGAAGATTGCGATTCTCATGGCAGGTTCTGCAACATTTGCGTTGAACTGGGCGCTTATGCCCTCAGACTTATTGAAGAAGTCAAAAATGAAGCAGCACTTTTGAAACTACAGAGGAAATTCCCCTTTACAGAAGGGATCTAGAACTTGTACAAAGTACCACAGTGAGGTTTCATTGACTTCAAATGCCATGGTTGGTGAAGGGGCATTTTTATGCATCATTGCAAGCCATTTCTCATACATTGTAAAATAAAAGTTCCTGAATTGTTTTTCATCATTGCTTTGCTTACCAAGTGGCAAGCACTCTAGCATGGAACATCTTGCAGTGCCAAAGTCACTAATGGTGTCGCCCAGCTTACTCTCAAGAAGATGTTTCACATGTACACCAATTATGCTGAACACTTGGCAGACAAGGGTGTTTTCAGACTCTAGTTTTTTATTATGTCCACTGCAGCAGTTATGTTTTCCTGTAAAAATCTAAGAATGCTGTAGTGTACTTTTTTCACATCACTATCAATATGCGACCAAAGATCTTCAAATTTCTTGCCTTTGGCATCAACACTCAGCAAAAATTCTGTAAACTGTTGCCACATGGATAATATAGCATTTATAGCCTCTTGGACTGAGAACCATCAGCTAAGAGACACAGTTGGGATGACTCTTTCTTTGATGCCACACAAAGCACAAAATGAGAAATATTTGCGTTTTAGTTCCTGTGCATAAGAAAACAATGCCAGAATGGACTAAAAAGTCAATAGCATTTCTCATTAACTCTGAAGATTGTAAAGATGCTTTCAGCATACCATTTAACAAGTGGCAAGGATCTCTTACAGGGAAGCACTCCAGCTCAGGTATCAATTTTGACAGGTCATCACACAACTTTTTCATATACGTAGCTGAATCACTGCAAATACAAACAATATCACTCCAATCTTTGTTGAACTTAGAAATAACCTTTTTTGCAGAGCATTCCATGTGACACTGCGTTCCATGTTTTCCAAAAGTCTGGTGTCATGTTTTTACCACTATCTCAGTTGCTTGGTGATGGTGCTCTTTTCAGATCTACTTGTCACTATACCTTGCATTGAATGTTTAAAGCCTGAGGTGTTGGCAATTCACCTACTATCAATACTGACTCACTAGAATCTGGGGGCTGATGTATTAAGGGTTTTTACCCATTCTCTGTGGGTAAATGTGATGACACATATTAGGAAACATTCTTATAAAACCAGCCATTTAACCTGTCAGTGAAAGAATCAAATGCAGCCAAAATATCAAATATGATTTTGATATTTCCTGATTCTCTACGACCAAAAACATGCTTCTAAACCATGCATCTATAGACCAAAGACCACAAAACTGAAAAAAGCAAAAGGAAGAAGAAACAATATTTTAGTGGCATCCCTAAACAACAAAACTCAAGCAGAATAATGTTAGCCCAGCCTTTCTTACTGCTAGCTTGTATTGCAAAGTTACATTGTATTGGCCCCTTCAGAAAGAAACAAAATAACTCTTTCACTCTCTTTTTCCTTTCTTTGAATGGCATTTAGTTTGTGGTTGTGCAGGTGTTTTTTCAGTGTTTATATGTTTTCACTGGTGAGGGCTATTTCTCTTTCGGTGGGGTTTTATCAGTTATTATAGATTTAAACCTAAAACCGGACAGTCTAACCATAGGCTTTCCCACAACTTAAAAGATGCGACCCAATCACCCTTTTAGCGGAAGCACACATCTTCTGCTCAATCAAATCCTGTATGCTAGATAATAACATTTGGGAGGAGCCAAAGGCCCTCTCTTAGAAGTGTTCTAAAAGTTATTTTCCTGTTAATTAAATAAGATAAGCAAGAGCTGTGCTGTCCAGCTAGACCTAAAAATGGCTTGAACATTTTCCTCAGCAGGAGATCTCCACTCTCAATGATTGTCTTTGCCAAGTCAGTGGGATTCACCACTGATCAGATTCCAGCTAAGAATCCACATGTCTCCATAATTTTCAATACTGATAAAAACTACACATGCTCAGAAAACTCACACCTTCCGTCCCAACCGCCGGGATCAGGACAACAGAACCAAATTAGTGCCAACTTATCTCCACAGTGGCACCCCAAAGCATACACTAGCTCCCCATAAGGCCATTTTTCATGCAGCGGCGCAACTCATCACAGGCACTAATATTATTCACACCACATAGCCCATCCCTAAAAGGACCCCAGGATAGAACACGAATGTGGCTCCCACCAATGTAGTGGTAAAGCCCACTTCTCAACAGGACCCCCAAGCCTGGACCCCTCTGCGGCTCCCACCAGGAGTGGAATGCTAGAATATATCTTAGCTGCAATCACAGGGGATCACATTACAGTAAATTGATTTATTTCCCACTGTGCCACTAGAGATCACCTGACTGCAATTCAGATTTTAATTTTAATAAGAGAAAACATGCGAGAACTGCTAGGCTTGGTCAGCTGTGAATGAGAAAACAAGCAATCCTGTAATGATTTTGCCCTTGTTAAACTTCATCAGTAAGATGCAGCTTGAGTCTTATGGCTCACCGAGCTTGAGACCCATAAACGGGTATACTAATCAAGCTATGGGTACCTCACTGAGAATTTTTTTTAATGATGAGTCCAAGGCTTCAACTTATCTCAGCCAAAAGCAAATACTACCAGGACCATCATTGTAGTATTCTAATACTAGCCAGTATTTAAGAGACTTTCTAAGAGCATCTGGGGGGTGAGGTGGTCAATTGAACACCAC
Organism: Calotriton arnoldi; assembly: GCA_963921515.1. Taxonomy (NCBI): domain Eukaryota; kingdom Metazoa; phylum Chordata; class Amphibia; order Caudata; family Salamandridae; genus Calotriton; species Calotriton arnoldi. The sequence continues at coordinate 70,269 of CAWUFW010015429.1, read as the reverse complement.
ATCACCCGGGAAAGGAAGTCTCAATGCCAACGACATGCAGAAGGACACCACACAGCATCACTCTGCCAAGCAATATTTCCACTTGGTGCTACACTGAAACCCATTTTACCAAGCAAAAAAGAAGTGTGGGAATTACTTCTGTGATCCCAATGGATCTCGTCTAACTCCAAGGGATCTAGAAGCAAACTTTTATTTCTCCTTAGGTATGGAAGTTTAGTCACCTCAGTCTTTGGTTAATCCGGTTTTAGGCACTGGGGTATGATGAAGCCAGGTCATAGTTTAATTTTCAGGTCATCTGGGTCCCCAATGACTCACTGGTGTCAGGAGACTATCTTTGTCAACAATGGTATACAGTATTTAGCATAAATGGACCTTTTGCATAACTGCAAGATAGTACCAAAAACATGTGACGGTGTGGTCTAACTAAGATCTGTGCAGTGTATTTATTAGTCCACAGAGTCAGCAGACACAGCTGTATAGTCATGCTTGTTTACCTGATGGTCAGAGCTCTTAGTCCAATGGTATGTGTACATCCCTCTTTTATTATATTATTATATTGATGGGATGCTAATCTAGAGTGTGTGTGTGAAGGCCTATGCCTGAAATTGACAGGTGGCTGATCCAAGACCTATCCTGTACCTTGAAGGATATACCAAGCAAACCCTCAGTAGCTGAAGAGGACTGCTATCTTGGGCTCATGTATGTACATACCATGTTTTTAAGTGATTGTAGTGTGACCAGACCTTTTTGCCTGTGTCAGAAGAGTGGGAGCCTACTGGCCTACTTGTATACATTTCCGCTGCTAACAGTAAGCCCAGAACTCTAGCACATGAAGTGTGTAGATGAATGCATGTTGTATGTGAGAAGTGTGTTATTTACTGCATCAGTGCCTTAGTGAACCAAAGTGAAACAGACCTGTGGGTTTTATTTTGGAAATCCGTGGCCTGTTCATCTGCACAAGATGGACGTGAGGCTGCTTTTCGAGACAGTGGAAGTGTATTGCTGACATTCCTGAGACTGGAGGGAGGGAACACTGAGGTGGTGAACAAGGATACATGTTTTCCCTTGTAAAAACAGTTAGGTCCTTTCTGATACTGAGGGCTGCAGATTGGTCTTCTTGAGACTGCTTTTGGAGGGTAGGGTGAGGTATGTGACTATAATTCCACCTCTCACTCCTGTTCCAGTGTGAATTGCCCTTTCAGAAGGGGGTCAGTCTTTTGTCTCTCTCTCTTCCTGATTATTGTCACTATTGATAGTCACGTTCAGACTGCTCACACCTCTTTGTGCTTTAGTTGTAGGTGTTCCAGCCTAGAGATATCGTTGCTGTAAAGAGCATCACTCAAGACAAAGGCTTAGTCTGGAAGTCAGCCTGAGGAGGATGCTTGAAAAGGGAACAGACTCAAACCGGTTCTGAAAGGTCAGACAGAGAAGCCTTATCCCCTGTCAGACATCTCTGTATCTTTCTGTAAGAGCAGGAGCTGCTGACCCACTTTTTGAACTGCAGCACATCTGAAGCATATACTTGCCGTAGGGTGCACAATTGGTATCCCCAACTAAAGAAGGAACTGATGCTACCTTGTGGCACCTACTGTGTGCTCAGGATTGTTGTCAGCATGACCATGGCACTAACTAACCCCTGCTTGAGTGGTCCCTGATACCCAAGATGAAGAAAACCGAAAAGTCTGGGGTGACCAGCTGACCTGTTCAAGTGTCTTCCTAGCACTGCACCAGCATGCTCTGAATGGTTCTGTCATGTGGCTCAACTTCGGCTCAGTACAGCTCTAGTGAGCCAGAGTGTAAACGGAAGACCCTGTGCATCCCTGCTCTGTGCATAGAACAGGTGAGAGACTATTTGGCTGGCCCACCCAGAAGGTAACTATTTACTAACAGAGAGCAAGCACTTCAAACTGGGTGGTGGGCTCCCCTAGGGGGGCGTCAGGTGATCCCAGGGGGGGGCTCAAGGCTCTGGCCAAAAGAAGCATTATGCTCTGTAATGGGGCATCACTAACATATTTTGTCATTTATATCCTAGCTGGGTGTATGTGTTGGGTGTAGTATCATGCCTTACTGTAGAATAAAGTACTTTTCTTTTCTATGCAATCAAGTTATTAAGCTGCTTGGTTGCATTATTGGGATCTTAGCCTGCTGTACCCCCACACTAACCCGCCTGTAACATCTCACCATCTCCACCACTGAGAGGCATGTGCTGAATGAGTTGTTCTTGCCCAGTTTTGCAGAGTGAGGGCAAATTACCTCAGCCGCCATGGCTATGGACCAGTAGCTGACCCCTGATCCATGGGCCCCTGAATGGGGTCTGACAGACATCACACTAAAAACAAGAGAATTAGTTAACAACACTGGAAAATTACGATATCAGTTTTTTTTCTGTCCAGCAAAGAAGTGCTCGCTGATCCCTACCAAGGATGAGCCTTCATCAAGCTGGTGAGTCACTGTCAGCAGCATTATAGGACTTTTGTAATAGGTAGGTGGAAAGATGCCACATAAAGGTAAGTTCAACACAATTTATTTCTTACAACCGCTAATTACCCAAGTAAGGCAGCAACTGCTGCACAAGGAACCCTGCCATCAGATTCCTCACAGATGTCAAGAACCCCTAGATTTCTCTAGATATCAGTTGAGTTCCATTGTCACTGACCAACTCTTTGGGATAACCCTCCCTTAAAGACACTTCTTGAAGAAAATTAATGAATTGGTATTTTCCACAAACCTAATTTCAGGCTATTTGGAAAAATAATCTCTCAAAACAAGTGCAAATTTAGGTGTAATTCCTAAAACTTCAAATGGTCCAGCAAAATCAAAGGCCACTTTATACCATGGCGATTTATTAACTGTTATGGGAGTGACAGAACTCAGGGTTATAACCCAAGTTTTGTCACTCATAGCAAACTGACAACATTTTCTGATATAACATTCCACTTCCTTGTCTACACCAGGCCACCAGAAGCCCTCTCTAAGCCTGCGCTTCTTAGCACGTATGCCTACGTGTCCTTCATTTACTAAGCTTAAGACTTTACTGTGTAGACCTGCGGGAACTGCTAACAATCTAACTCTTCATAGCACACCACTAACAACTGACAACTATTCAGCAACTCTCTTGTATGGAATTATATTTTGTTGCAATTATCTATAATCGGGCCATCCTTGAGAAAAGCACTTCATGACTGTTTGAATGTCCCCATCCTCCATTAACGCTTGAATCCATTCCAGTTTAGACAATGCTCCTTCTATGACCGAATTCACAGAACTAATAGCACACACCATTTTAAACTCATCAGGAGGAGATTCATCAGAATGCTCTTCACTCAAGGATAAGCAATCTTCAGTGAAGTTTTTATTTTCCTGCAACATGCTCAAGAGTATACTCAAACTCCTGAAGACTGTATTGCCATTTCGCAATCCAGAAAATAGCACTACCCCCACCTGTGGTACTGAATAAATCGACCTAAGGTTTGTGATCAGTCCTAAAGACAAATCAGTTCCCCTAAATTAAATTCTTGAAATATTGAGTACCCCACCATAAAGCAAGGGCTTCTTTCTCAATGGTAAAGTATGTGGATTATGTACCCCTCAAGGCTCTTGAGGCAAAAGCCACGATTTCCTCACTACTCTTTCTTTTTTTTGCATTAAAACTGCACTCAGGACTTGGCTGCTGGCATTTGTAGTGTTGATACTCATATCACTGGTATTGAAAGGTTTCAGTGGCATAGCATCTACACTTTCCTTTTTAACTGACTCAAATACCTTGTCACATTCATTATCCCAAATATACTTAATATTTTCCCAAGGTAAATTTTGCAAACATGATGTCTTGCTAGCAAACATTTTTACAGATTTGCCATAGTACTCTATGAGACCGAGGAAAGACCTCAGAAACAAAATGACCCAAATAATCCACCTCCAAGTGCAGAAATTTACATGTGTCTTTTTAAAGTGTCAGCTCACTTGCACTAATGACTTCTTGCATCTCTACCATAAATAAAGATGTTATCTTGAAAGTATAGGACACCCTCAATGTCCTTAAATAAGTTATTTATCAATCTTTAAAACACAGAGGAAGCTGACACTAAGCCGATTGGCACGTGAACATAACGAAAAGCTCCCTCAAGCTGTCACAAAGGAGGTCAAATGCCTAGAATCCTCGCAGAGTTCTATCTGATGATAAACAGATGACATGTTGAGAGAAGTGAATATTTCTGCTACTTTAAATGTAGCTAACATCTCATTGATATTGGGTAGAGGTTGATGATCCACCTAGATTTTCAAGTTTAGATCGCGTAAGTCAACACACAATCTTGAAGATTTGTCTGACTTGTGTGCTAGAACAATGGGAACAAGCCATTTTGAACCCTTGATGGGTTTGATAATCCACAAACTGCATAGTTTCTCCAGTTCCCCTTTTAATTTATTTCTCAAACTCTGCGGACTTTGTGTACAACTGGTTGGGCACCCTGCTTCAACACAATGTGTTGCTGAAAACCTTTCACTGTACCTAACTTGTCTGTGAACACATGTGGACATTCATCTACCCACCCCTGCTCATTGACATGGTTGGCCCTATTGGAGAAAGAATTAAGAATTTTTTGTTTGGACACTAACTTGTCAGAGTGATTGGGGTCTAAATTCATCTGAAGTTCCCCATGGTCATTCCAGCCCAACAGGTTCTATACATTTCTAGCTACCTACACCTGTGCAGTGGTAACACAATTGTCAAATTGTAACTTAGCCTCAAACTTCCCAACCACTTCTATTCTTTTGACACCATGAGCAAAAAAATGTATATAAGAGTCATGTAACTGCACACCCTTGATAATAGGTAATTCACACTCATTAATTAATGTGAATGGGGAACCAGAATCTGCAATGACTTTGACATCACTCTAGTTGATGAAAATAATGCAATAAGGTTGATTCCTCCTCACAGCGTTCTCGATTGCAGCTAATTCAAATACTCCTGCCTCCTCATATCTCCGGGAGGACAAAATCAGTACTACATTATCACTGTCTTTGGGAACACATTCTTCAATTGCTTTGACACTTGAGACAGACTGTAACTTTTGACACACAGAAGCTTTGCATACCCTTGCAAAGTGCCCCTTTTTTCCACTTTTAAAACAAATCTGGTAGCAACACATAACTTGGCATTTCCCAAGAGTCTTACTACCACATCGGAAACCCTTTCATTTAATTTGAAGTTACTTTAGTTAGACAATCAAATCCATCAAAGTGCAAGCAAAGCAATTTAAGAGAAAAGTGTACAGAACTAGCACATGTTTCTTAATTTAAATATGCTAAAAACAGAATAAGGCTCAATATAATCACCAATATAAAGTGAAAACACATTAGATCATTTTTCTCATGAGCAATGTTACTGTGAAAAGTTGCACTTCTAAGTTTATCAGATTTCGGTTTCGTGGTCTGTCTGTCAGATTGTCTAGTATTTAGTTGCACCTTGCTTGACCTTGAACCCGTGTTCATTTCCCTTATCCACCTTTTACAGGGCTCTATGCTTCTTGCAATGTGTAAAGCACACTCAAGATTATGATCTTCAGTTGACAATAACTTTTCTTGAATTGTTCTGTTAGTTCTCACGATTAGTTGATTGCAAATTATTTCCTCCTTAAATTCACAATAATTACAAGTAAACCGCCAACATTCTTCATGTAGCTACAATGTCATCAATTGATGCACCAGGAAGCTGGGCCGGCTGGAGAAATTCATGGTTTTCTAAAACAATGTTCTTCTTTTATCCAGCGTCTTAATGATGGATGCATATTCGTCCGTAGTTTCAACTGCATCACCTTCATCACTCCACTAATGCGAGCATTGACCAACTCTCATGGAAGTGTTTTTAAAATACTTCTACTTTCAGATCCTAAATTATGTACTAAAATAGCTTTTTTCTTTTTTGAAGTGAACATGTCACCATCAATAGCCTCAAGGTACGACTCAAATGCTTGATGCCACTGTTGCCAATTCAGGAGAGTAGTACCTGGATTCTAAAGAAATTGAGGTGGTGCTATATTTTTCATAATGAACACTAAACGTGGGTCGTTGCTGCCACACAAATGCAGTTTTTTAAATAAAAATAAAATGAATGTGAGGTATACACTATGCAACTACAATAAGGTGTGCATCCATGTTGTGCATCCTGGAATCCCAATATGATTTGATGTGGGTGTGCCTGTCTCCATAAGACTTTCTGTGATTATCCAAGTAGATATTAGCATAAAAATAAAGCTTAATTCAAGTTAGCTGCTAAGAAACTCACAGGCTACTGAGGCTGAATAAGGAAACAATCTGGTTCCAACTTGGGATACATAAAATACACACAAGTCAATATAAACTTGCCCAACTTTTCAAAATGGCCCCCAAAACAGCACACAACATGTTTTCAATAGTCAATGGGGCTTGTTCTGTAGAATTTGCCCAATCTCTTAAAATGGCTGCCAGGAGTACTGCGCAACGTGCATTTAATTGTCAATAAGGCTTATTATTTTTAGACTGCCCCGTCCTATAAAATGGATGTCCAGATTAGCACGCAACATGCGCTCTTAAATTAATTGGGGTTACTTGAGCTTGGAATGTGCACGTGCCAATTGCCTGAAGACTCCTCAGGAAAAACAGCCCAAATCCACAGCTTTGGGACCCACCAAGCTGTCAGCACCATCGAGAATGATCGCTTCGCTTGACCACAACGAGCCGGGTTAGCAAGCGAAACCACCAACAGTCAGCTGCACAAGCCAACAGCGGCTCCCAGGAAAAGAGCACTCAACAAACACTGAATGCCTGCAACTCCACAATGAGGAACCTGGGGAAACCAGTGGCAACTCATCATCACAGAAAAGATGCCACTTACAGGTAAGTTCAACACAGTTTGTTCCTTACCACTGCTGGTTCCCCAAGTCAGGCAGCAACTGCCGCAAAAGTAAGCCTGGCAGATTCCCCCCAGAACATTCCAATTTCCCACATTCCAATCCTTGCAGAACATCCCAACAGAAGGCCACATTAAAGTTTCTGCACTCACACCAACCAGTGGCAAATTTCCCACAGTAGAGACATTATGTTTATTTGAACCCATTATCACAATCTAACATATAGAATAAATAAATACACATATCTCAATGACTTACTCATAATCACCTCAGAAAAAAACTAGGTGCCTGATTACAATCTTGGCGGATGGGATACTCCGTCACAAACGTGGCGGATATCCTGTCCACTGTATTACAAGTTCCATGATATCCTATGGAGCTTGTAATAAGGCGGATGGGATATCCGTCACATTTGTGATGGATATCCCATCCGTCAAGATCGTAATCAGGCCCTAAGTGTAGATGTAGACAACATGGGCCCGATTCACAAAAGTAATCTGAGACAAAATCCTAACTTTACGACTTTCGGTATTCACAAAAGCAATTTAGGAGTAGTAAAGTTAGGAATCCTAACTTTACTACTCCTAAATGACCTTTGTGAATACCGAAAGTTGTAAAGTTAGGATTTTGTCTCATATTACTTTTGTGAATCGGGCCCCATGTATTTCAGCTCAAAAAGCTTTATTGTTCTGACTCTAGCAGTGATCACACCAATATGTTTGACCATGTGTAGGTGGCCACTACTCTAGAGAGCCACAAGTTTCCTTGAAATCGGTTGGCGGGTGCGATAGCTGTCTCTCTGTAATCATTAGCACTACAAAATGGCTCTCTGTCATAGCCCATCACTTTACAAAGCAAAACTAGAAAGTTCTTAGAATTCAAGGATCCATTAAATTAATCAGTTAATTGTTTGTCAGAGCATATTTTGTTAAATAGAATTGAATGTTTTTTCTAATTCAGGAAAATTGGCATGCAGAGTTGGTGTTTAAATTTGAGATGTATCTGTACATGTTAAATATATAATGTTAAGGTATGTTTTTTTTTTTTACATTTATATGGGATGTAATTACATTGCACATAATTATTGCATTTTCTAGGCTGTACATAAAAATTGTTGAGTGAATCTGGCTATAGTGTAACTGAAGTCTAACGTGTAAAATGGCACTAATTGAGAAAATTGAGGAATGCATCAGAAAGCTTAAACATAGATCCCATAAATCAAAGCCTCAAGCATGGATTTGGTTTTCTTTCTATGAGCGTTCCACCCGAGCACAGGTCAATGGCCATAAATAAAGTGAGTCAGATCTTCACATCTGAAGGTCATTCTTCCAAGGAGTTGTAAATGAAAACAATACTTCAGCTGCGGTTACAAGCTGCATCCTGTAGGTCGATTCATCATAAACAGAACAGAGAATCCTAATTAGTGGACAAAACTCTCATGGTGAGCCAAGATTTGCTGTACCAAGAGCTAAATATCTACAAACAAAAACACATTGAGTCTTAAAATTTGTGGCAACGTTTTTCAATCTGCTCAAGGTTTGTTCATTAAAATTTGCAGGGTGCACATATTTAGGGATGCCTTTTATAGTCAATTTCAATTTATTAAGTCTTTATTTCGACCAATTTGATCATAAAAGACAATAAATAAATAAAATCACCACAATATTTCAAACATGAGCTCCAATGCTTAACAGATCTGTACATGACATGAATAGTAAACCATGTTAAAAAACAAGCAAGTTTGTGTTTCTGTGAAATGAACTTACAAACTCTTTTACTTTAAATAGTTTAAAAAGTTGGTAAGAATTAATGACAGTTCATCTAAAATTCTAGACCCGTGTATCCCAGTGCTAATTTAAAAAGTATAATACATAACCATGGGGGAGATGCTAAGTAGAAGACTGTGCTTAATATGGTCACTGTCGCAGTCTACTTGCTTTCAATCTTGTGTCTAATTCTCCACACCCATCCTAAAAACTTCGCTAGGGCAATCACAATTACCTCCTGAGTGCTAGTCTTTAATATACGTAGTGCGGTAGCACTCGACCTGGTGCCCATAATCATACAGATTGGTTTGAGCCATTTGCTTCGTGGAGAGCTATATGCGGGACAAACAAACAGAATATGGGGTATTGTTTCGTCCGCCATCTGGCAGAAGGGGCACTTACTGTTTTGAGAATGGTGCCAGGTATTGGTGAAAACTTTTGTCGGTAATGTACCTATCCGGAACTGAAAAAAAAGTTTCCTATCAATGGGCTTTGTTATGAAGTCCCAAAAGTCTTCATATACTGGATCCGGCTTGTGTTCCAGGAAGATGTTGGTCAAGGATGATGGTTTGGGGGAGCACAAGTTGCCAGCTCTGATCATGGCCCAGTATGCTTCCTTATAAGCTTTTTTGGGGGGAAACGTGTTATTCAACGGGTCTTCCCATAGATGCCTCATGCCCATATTCACCAGGGAGCTTTTCACCCGCTGCAACCAGCTGATCTTGTAAGAGGAGTCGGCATCTCTAATATCTTTAAGAGCTAGGGCGTAGTGGGCTAGCTCCGGGGTAGACCAGAGTCTTCTCCAGTAGGCCAGGAAGTTACACCCCAAATCAAGGTATAAGGGTGTAAGTGGAGTGCTTTGGGGGAGACCGGTTAGACCTCTCACAAATCTATTTTGGGCTTGGGCTAATGGATACAGACTGTCGAAACCCCAGAGCTCCGCACCATAAAGAACGGAGGCCATAACCTTGGTGTTATATATCTTAAGTGCGGGGCCTACAGGCTTGGTCTGGGAGAGCCTGTGTTCTTTCAAAATTGCTCCTGCAAGTTGGGAGTGCTTAAGCGTCATGATTTCTATCTGGGGTTTCCAGTCTAATTTACGGCCTATAGTTATTCCTAGGTAGGTAAATGTTTCAGTTTGTTCCAATGGCTCCTTGTTCATAACAACCCTTGCCTTAATTACTTTGTGTTTATGCAACACCATAAATTTGGTTTTGTCCACATTTACCACCAACTCTTGTGCCTTACAGAATGACTCAAAGTGAGTTAGTGCTCGCTGCAACCCGGCTTGTGTTTTAGATAGTATCAGGGTATCAACAGAGAACATTAGTATTGGGACCTTTTTGCCTGCAACTGAGGGTGCATCTGTAGGAAACTCTGCAAAGTAGTCGACCACACCATTTATAAACAGTGAAAACAATGTGGGGGCCAAAACGCACCCTTGTCGCACCCCTTTTTGAATTGGAAATTTGGGGGTGGTGTTTCCTTGTGATCCCCAGCGAACCTGCGCGTAGTTGGATTCGTGCAGCTTAACTACTGGCTGTAAAAGCTCAAGGGGCAACCCTAGATCTTTCAATACAGCCCAGAGCTTGTTTCTCGGGACCGTATCGAATGCTGCTTTAAGATCTACAAAGGCGGCATATATAGTTCCGCCCGCTAGTAGTACAACACGCCAATAAATTAAAACAAAGTAAAAAACTTGATCAATTGTGCTTACATGGGTCCTAAAACCTGCTTGAAAAGGGGATAGTATATTATTCTTGTCTATCCATGTCTGAATTCTGTTCAGGACCAATCTAGCCATAATCTTTTGAGTACAATCGATTAGGCTCATTGGCCTGTAGTTGCTTGGGCTCGAACGATCTCCCTTCTTGTAAATAGGTAAAATTTCGGCTCCTCGCCAGGAGTCGGGGATAGGGGCTCCTCTAGCTATCGCATTAGCAAAGATTAAAATATATTGGAGCCAATTATCCTTGTCAAATAAGAATAGGTCCGCCGGAATGCAATCAGGGCCAGGAGCCCTGCCCTTTGGTGCTGAATTCAGGGCCTTTTCCACTTCACTTAGTGAAAACGTTATTGATATATCTGTGCTTGGAACTTGAAAGGGGGGTGGGTTCTCTCCATCTGCAAATTGGTTCTCAAAAAAGGATACCCACTGGTCGGGAGCAATATAATTTGCGGGAATGTTATCTTGACCTCCTCTACCCCTCTTTACCAGCTGCCAGAATGATTGCATATTTTTCATTTTGCTGGCTTTTAAGAGATCCCTCCACCGTTGCTCATCCCATTCCTTTTTTGCTAGTATTTGCGCAGTTTTATACTTTTTACGTACTATTCTAGTCTTATCTATATCTTTGTTTCTGATTGCCCGGGACAGCTGCCTGTATGCTTCCTTGCAGGCCTTATTATACCAATGATCGTGCTTTGGTAAGGATCTCTTTGGGGTTTTGAAGGGTTTGACAAAGAAGTGCCTAATATTTTCGAACATGGTCTTGTGAAGTCGGATATTATTAAGGTTGATTTCTCCCTGATTGTTAAGTTTTTGTAGTCTATCTAATGTACTCAACACCTCTTCTTTCATCTTCCCGAGGGAGCTTTCATCCTCAACAATCCGTGACCACCTGACCCTCCTCTTGTCATTACTTAATAAGCCTCAGCTGTCTCAATCGCGGCGACCGTGGGCAGAGATGTTACATGGCCTATTACCTTGAGTTTTAACAGTAATGGATTATGATCACTTTCGTTCCTTGCACAGACCTCCATGTCCACTAAAGATGGCCAGTTTTCTATGTTGATAAGAATGTAGTCGATACGACTGCTTCTTAGACCATTATTGTATGTGTGAGTTCCTAAGCGGTCAGAGGGTGTGCAGGCATTCACTGCCCTGACTCCCCTTTCTAGGCTGAGTGCTTTAAGTTGGAGCGCTGCCTCGGTCCATTTTTTAATTGGCGGTATCTCCAGTTGGGGAATACCCCACTGGGCATCTTCGTCTGTACTGAGGTTACTATCCTCGGAGTCCAGGAGCTCAAATGTAGTATTAAAATCTCCCGCTATTACTAGGTTGTTCCCCTCACTCATTCTATCTAAAAAGCTGTTAAGGTCTATAATTGTCTTAGATATCCTACCACCCACCATGCCCCTGGCATATACGTTAACTATAAGTAGGTTGGGGGGGTGTTTAGGGCAAATAAGTATAGCCATCAAATCCATGCTGTCGATGTGGCAACATTTTTCAATCTGCTCAAGGTTTGTTCATTAAAATTTGCAGGGTGCACATATTTAGGGATGCCGTTTATAGTCAGTTAGATAGACATAGCCCAGTACCCTAATAACTCGCAGGATACATCTATTAGTCTTAAATATTTGTAGGAAAAATCCTGTTGTTGCTCCATGCTAAAAAAATCAGTATCATTTCATACAATTTAATTCATTGACAATGTAAAGAGAAAAGTCTGTTTTTTTCAATTTGTCTCATGAAGCGCCCTTATCTTTTTAAATTTTTGGCATGGCTGAGCACACTTGAAAGTGCAGCCTTGTGCCTCAAGGTCACCCCTTGGCAACACCTGAGAGGAGAAAATCCAGTGGTATAACCATCCATGGTCCTACCTGTCAGAGTAGTGCTCCATAGACCAATCAGGCTGAGACTGACTGACAACTTTTAGATGCTCCATGTGCAATGGCCTATCAGTCTTCCCTTGATAACTGAAGTCAATGGGCTCTGGCTAACAAAGGCCCCTTCATGTGTATACTTTTGTAGTACTTCTCTTTGGTCTCTTCTGCAGATTGGGCTCTCATTCAACCAATGCACAACAAAATGGAGATATGCAACTTGAAGATACATGATCTCTCTGTTAAGATGCATCTTTCCCTGCGAGCCTGGTTTCCACTCATGAATAGTATATACCGGGAGCTAGATTCACTCTCTTGTTTCTTGCAAGCGTAGGTCAGCCTGTGCTCTTTCATCATGGGTAGTTCGACAGTCTAAGGGAGGATTTTGGCCCACACCCACGCAGGCCTGGTGGTATCTGCAGTTACAGCACTGCCTGAAGTGCTGTCTCGGCCCTCACCCCAGGTCCCTACAAACCTCGCCGGTTGTGGATTACTTGACCACGTGGGGCCGACACAGGGGCATAATATCTGGCCTCTACGGCACGCTCACAGGCCATCCTTTCTCCCAACCCCTCTCATGCAGCCTCCGTACCAAGTGGTAAGACCGCCTACAGACTACCTTCAAGGACGAAGATTTGGCCGACATCATGGAGGCAGGCCCTGGACAGGGGCACCCGGGAAGCCCAGTTAAAATTCTGCCTCTTCAAATTGCTTCTCGAGTGGCACTGGAGTCCGACAAAACTGAACAGGGCCTGTCTCCTCCCCCATAGGAACTGCTGGAGATGCCCAGATTCCCACTGTGATCTCACTCACATCCTTTGCGAATGCCCTTCGGTCTGGCCCTTCTGGTTCTATGTCGGAGACACTTTGGGAGCATCCTTGCCACTCCAACTCCCCCTCTCTCCCCCTGCCATTCTCCTCCACGACACTAGAGACTCCACGGATCTCTCCTGCTTGCAGCGCCGCCTTCTCCATAAGGCCCTGGCCACAGTTATGATCTGTATCCTCCGACATTAGCTGTCACCCTTGCCTCCCTCGCAGGAGGACTGGACAGTGGCGATGATACAGCCAGCCCCACATGAGCGTGTTATTTAAGGTATGCAGGACCAAGCGGAGGTGTTTACTCAGACATGGGCGCCCTTCCTATGGGACACCCCCTGAAGTGGAAGATGTCACTGTTGCCCCCCCTCCCTTTACTCATCCGGTATGCAGCGGCTGGCTTACTATAGAGCCGGATAGACAGCCCTTAGCGATTCCTTCGGTGGCCTCGAGCCTGGGCGCCCATTCTCCTCTTCCCCCGGACATGCAGACATGTGGTCACCCCCTCCCTGCATGGGCAGCCATCATCCTGACCCCGCGGCCCCTTGCTCAGCCTCCAACGGGGATCCCTTTCTTCCCTCCCGCTGGTGGACCACGGCCCCTCCGCTCCATCCCTGCAGGACTCCCCACACCATTGATCTGCACCCCTCCTCTTACATAATAAACTGAGAAGACCAAGACCCAGGTCCCAACTCACAACGTGGGTGGCGTCCTCCCCCCTTAAGCTCCCCCCATGCGGTGGAATGTTTAAACTTTCACCCTCTCCCACCCCTCTGCTAGGAGTCATGGCCCGTAGGACTCATGCTCGCTACTGCCCCTGGGGGGGTCGCCCACTACCTGACGCCAGAATGCCTGGCTAGCCCCTTCGACTCCACATGTGACATGTGCCCCTTTTCTGGTGTACCCCTTCCTTGCCCTCCCCCACGCCCCCACCCCCTTTTCTCCCTTTCCCACCCCCATCACTGTATTGTATAGTACTATTTGTTCAATTCTATGCTATACTGTACCTATGTTGTGTATCTTATTTCAATAAAAAAATGACGACACAAAAAAAAATCATGGATAGCTCAGTTGGACTGGCAAGAATATATAATCTATTGAAGATATACATTATTTGACTTCAGGATCACCATGGTCTTTGTATTCAGTACTTTAACAAGCACTCCATTTGTGGTCCCTTCACTCTCACTTCTAAGAGCTTTAATAATAATAAATAAACAGAGTCAACCTCTGAAAGATAAAATTATAGATTTGAAGGTGTCCATTCTGTGTCTTCATGAATTACAAACTTTAAACAGAATTGTGATTACACAGTGTTTCCGAATGTGTCTCATCTTTAGACATACAGAGGTCTAGATTACATTGGGATACAAAACATGTGGGTAATGTCTTATAGATAAACCCTAAAATCTTAGCCACTTTACAGGCCGTTATTGGCAAAATGTCACGCTGTGTATCCTAGTACATTCTTGCGTGTATTGTATTCTCTCATACACGTGCATTATGTGTTACAGCAAAATCCTTGTCTTGCTCATTTAGGGGCATATTAACAAGGGCCGGCGATAAATATCGCAAAGCGCGCTTAGCGATTGCATATTTATCACCGGCTATCTCTGTTATTTATCGCCTGGTTAGCGCGTTATCAACAACGCGCATCGCCGAGGCGATAAAAATTCCAGAGATAGTGTGGATATCGCCGTTTTCCATGGTGGAAAACGGCGACGGCGATATCCTAGATGATAGGGCCTGTGGTCTTAGCCACAGAATCCACCCCCCATGTTAAGTATGCCTTAGTCAGGAATTTAACAGACGTTAAATTCCTGCGTTAAGGCATACTTAACGCGATTTAAAAAATCGCTACCCTTCCTTGTTAATATCGCGAACCTGCCTTCGCGATATTTTCCCTGGTTGGTTTCACAGCCACGCCTACTTTGCATCTCATTAGCGATGCAAAGTTAGGCGTGCTGGAAATGGGCGCTAAGTCAGCAAAACACGCAATAGCGTGTCTTTGCTGATAAGGCGATGAAATTATCGCCGCTTTTCGCCCGAAAACGGACGCAAAAGCGGCGATAATTTCATAGCACCGCCTTGATAATATGCCCCTTAGTTCCTGTGAGACCCGCAGTTTTCTACACACATCTCTTTGATGTGCGTCCGATCTGCTACTATTTGAAGTCATCCCCAGTGCAAACGTAAACATGTCGCCATGAGCGTACTCAGATGATGTACAGAAGCAACGAATATTGGATCCTGTTTGACCTTTACCATGGATCCCTCTCTTGCATAGATCAGGAACAACTGCGGTTAATTGAGAGTCCTTGCATCTTTTCTTTTTTTCGAAGTTTTAAATAGCGCGAACTTGACCGGAAGGTATCCGAGCGCTTTACATGAGCACCAGTTGCGTTACAGATGGACACATTCATTTTTGTTTTGTTTTTTTTGTTTTTTGTTTGTGTGAGTTCAGCTTTTCCCAGTGATGTCCTCGCCCTCCTCAACAGTCCTCAAACTTTTCTTAGTTTGTATGGAAGTGAGTATAGACATCGTACTCGCCCCAGCCCCTTTCCAAACACTCATTGAATCTGACATTTGCAGATGTGAAACAGCCTCTCGCACTCCTCCCCTCATACATCCTGTTCTACCTGCTGTTGTCTGATCATTGTCAGATACATTCTACCTCCAGCTGCACTCCTATAGGACTCTGGGGGTTCACCAACACCCCTCTGACTGCAGGCCCATCTCAGCTCTAGAGCCACACTGAAATAATGGGTTGGCCTCCCTGAAATGGGGCATGATTCCAGGAGCCTGGGCCTCTTTCAGGATAAGCCGGTAGAGAGGACTTGAGAAATGGTCTAAAATGAAGAGTAACCCTGAGGCTGCTTGTCTAAAATCCTATTTCAGGAAAGCCTAATAGATAAGTATCTCCTGTCCCCTTGCCCTTCTGGTTCAGATACACTCACACACACTCCATCTCTCAGCACCAGCCCTAACATTCTATGATGGCGCCGCAGATTCTATGCTATTCTGGTACACACTTGAAACTTCTAATAAGGGCCAAATATGCGAGCACAACTTCTATGTTTGAATGTTCGTGAAAACTAAGTGACCTATGAATAATGCCCATCCTGAAGCGAGTCAGCAAAAATCTTTCATAATCAGACGTGACAAGATTTAGATATGGCTGCATCTTAAGAGTAGTCAAAGTGTATTGATGGGCAAGTACAGAAATTTTAGTGATCTCTAAGTTAGATCTAATATTTTCGACATAGTGCAGGCAACTAAACTTAAAATCTTTCCTATTTACATTGTTCATAGTAGTGGGGTTGTCAAAATATTCCTGATGACCTAAATTGCATAAAAAATCCCTGACATACTTAAGCCATCCTATGTGAAGAACCCCAGCTAGCCCATGACAGTCAATAATCATTTGGCGATTTAAAACGGTCTTCTCTGAGGTCCAAATACGATGCCAGAGGAGAATTGGTTGTATACTGATGACATCCGTTATATATGGCATGCCTAGTTCCATATGACAGTTAAAAGTGGAGACACTCTCCGGCACAGCAAGCAGAAATCTAAAGAATCTATTTTCGCTGGTCTGTATGGCAGACACGTCTGCATAACCCCAGATACCCGCTCCATAAGTGGCTATAGTTACACACTTAGCTTTATAAATTTGGAGTAATTCTGGGGGGGGGGACGTTTTCCCAGTTTCCTGCTAAAATTAATCAGGGCTGCCAGTGCCTTTGAGAACAGCAATCTCCTTAACTTAACTGCCTGGGTCCAAGAACCGGTACGGTCGAATAAAATCCCCAGATAGGAGAAAGTGTTGGTACATTCTAGACATTTCTTCTCTAAATAAAACGTACGACTCTTCTTGCTCCCAAAACCACATTTTAAAATAAAAGTTTTTGAGGTATTGACCGTGAGCCCTAAGTTGGACATATAATTCGCAAAGCTGGATATTACCTTCTGTAAGCTATTCGGGGTACGGGCCATAAGGACCGCATCATCTGCGTACATGAGGACAGGGAGTGGGCACTTCCCCACCAACGGTAGGTCCTGGCACTTGTATCAACACCGTTTCTAGGTTGTTAATGTACAGAGTGAAGAGAAAGGGTGCCAAGACACAACCTTGCCTCACTCCTCTTCCAACGATAAAGTGCTCGGTGCACTCACCCCCTGTCCCATAGCGAACTCTGGCCCTCGCCCCAATATAGAACTGTCTCATAAAGGAAATTAGAGAGATATCCACTCCCATCCTCTCCAAGATCGGCCAAAGTTTGTTGTGGATGATGCAGTCAAAAGCTGCGGTTAAGTCCACGAAAGCTAGGTAAAGGTTACCCCTCTTGACTTTAGTGTATTTGCCAATAATTATGTTTAAATTTAGGCATTGAGCTATAGTGCCAAGCCCCT
The DNA here is from genome assembly GCA_963921515.1 of Calotriton arnoldi. Taxonomy (NCBI): domain Eukaryota; kingdom Metazoa; phylum Chordata; class Amphibia; order Caudata; family Salamandridae; genus Calotriton; species Calotriton arnoldi. Next base: position 52,769 of record CAWUFW010015429.1, on the reverse strand, counting down.
TGCGGAAACCATATTGAGTATCACAAATAATTGAGTGGTCATCTGCCCAATCCTGCAATCTATTTAGGAAGACTCTTCCAATTATTTTGACCGTTGAATCTAATAACGAAATTGGCCTATAACCTGCAGGATTGTGCTTATCCCCTTTTTTGAAGATAGGGACCAAAATCGACTCGTTCCAGGTTGGGAGGAGTCCGATCAGATAGCACGCATTAATTACTAAAGTTAATATGGGTCCCCAAAAGGCAATGTTATGCTTAAAGAGGTCTACGGGAATACCGTCCGGCCCAGTGGCCTTCCCACCCATACTCATTGTGATCGCCTCCTCAATTTCACTGAGTTCGAATTGAGGATGCGGTGGGTGGTTTATGATCTGGATATCTACCCTTTCCTCCATCAGATCGTGGCTGGTTGGTTCTGGGCATGGTTTGGAATAAAGTTTAGAAAAATGCTCAACCCATTCGCTGTTTGTTATTGCTATCTCTATTGTTGCCCTCTCAGTATCTACCAAGAAGGGGGCATTAACCGCGTTCCAGAATGCTGAGAAATCTCTCAGTTCTGACGCTGCGCGTAAGGCGTTCCATGCTTCTTCCTTTAAAAATTTCTTCCTTGTTTTCAAGGCACGGCTATACGCCCTTCTGGCTTCTTTTATTTCTTGCTGATTTTTAACAGCTCTATGGAGGGAAAGTTTAAGATTGGCGTGGGCTTTAGAACATCTAGAATCAAACCATCCCTTCTTTTGGGGGAGTTTCTTACTTGATGTTACATGGAGAGCATTACCAATAAACTCTGCTATAGCTGAAAAACCCTCCACGACGTCTGACTGAGAATTACCATCTCCTAAACATTTGTTAATAGCATCACTACAATTAGTAATCACCTTGCTCGTAAATAGATCTGGATCAAGTTTCTTCCAGCGCAAAGCATAACCATTTTGTCTAACCAGAGTAATGTCGTCAATGAGATGGGCGAGAGACACCTTTCCGTTGGCCAACTTGCAATCGACCTTGACTCTAACACTCTGGGCGAAATGATCACTAAGGGAAATTTCGTGAGTTTGAAAGTTCACGATTCTCGAAGCGTGTCTAGATGAGATTAAAATAAAATCAATTATAGAAAACAGCCCTCGCCCATTGAAAGTCGGACTAAAAGGAATCGGTGGGCTACATAGGTTGTTTGCAAATCCCAAATCCCCTGTGAACATTATTTCATTTAAAGTGTCGCCCAAAGTAGAATGATTGAAGTGGGGGTAAACTGGATCTTTCTCATACTCAAATCCGCAGACCCCTTTGTCAGCTTGTTGACAAAAAGAGATGTTAAAATCTCCACCCCAAATAATAAACAAATCTTTTGTGGTAGCTGCCTGTAGCTTATTAATGTGAAGATTTATTGCCCCCAATAGGCCTACTATCTCTTCGCGTGGCGCGTTATTGTAAAAATTCACTATTGCAATACCAGTTGATTTATCCAAATCAGCCATTATTATTTGAAAATGACGGTTAACAACCAGTATAGCAACATTCCCAAAGTTTAGATAATTTGAGACGTAGATACACAGCCCCCCCATAGCTCTCCCATGACATGATGCAACCGCGGGTGTGTGGAAGGTTTTAAAGCCATTAATGTGGAAAGGATCTTCCGCCCATGTCTCTTGGAAGCAAAGTATGTCGAAACCCTTTACAAACTCTGTCCACAGTGGGTTCACAATATTCGGGGCATATTATCAAGAACGGCGTTAAAATTATCGCCGGTTTAGCGGCAGAAAACTGCCGCTAAAGCGGCGATAATGGGCTTGATAATATGCCCTGGAGAATTCCAATAGAAGCCCATGTTCACACCAGAACATGGACTTCTATTGGAATTCTCAAGGGCATATTATCAAGCCCATTATCGCCGCTTTAGCGGCAGTTTTCTGCCGCTAAACCGGCGATAATTTTTAACGCCGTTCTTGATAATATGCCCCTTCGTCTTTAAGCCTGCAATGTTCCAAAACAGGAAATGACAGATGTTATCCTTCATAATTCCATTAACACTCCTGAGGCTATTTCTATGGGAAGAGACATGAGAGGCCACAGGAGGAGTAATTAAGCTATCAACTAGACTATGGGTTGAAGAGGCAGCTAAAATCAAGGTGTTATCCGAGATCTCGTCTCCTACGCTCGCTATGGGGGTATAAATACAATTCCCCTGATGGTCTAAGAGGCCGCAATCTAATGCTGAAGAAACGCTCCCTGGAACGTTCGTATGACCCATCTCCTTTACTCCTGGGGCTACTAAATCTACATTAAAAAAGGCCTTCCCACTTAATGTAACTGCGTTGCGGGGAACCAATGTTCGTGTCAGCATTGCATGCATTCCAGAGCGCAGTAAATACATTCCAAGAAACACTAAACTCCTGTCTGTACTGATTGGGTAGGACATGTACATGCATTCCTGCTGTTTCAGGGTATGCTCTCAGTTCATAATGTGATGCTGTTTAATGAATCTGCGTCCTAATTCATGTCTAAGCCAACGTCGAACACTATGCCTATAGACTGCATTATATTCTTGAAAATCCATGATTCAAATAGTAGATTTCATTATGGATTGTATTCTCTCTACCGAGGGCCTGATGATAAGTGGCCGAGTTGCAGAATAAATAACTTATCCGACTCTGAAGCGATAATTTTTGCATCCAAGAAAAATCTAACACCGAGGTGTCACTCTACCATGTGTGGTAAATGCCACACAACTCAAAACACTGACCCACTCATAACCATGGCCAGTAGGTTGGTAATATCAGCCATGGTTCCATGGAAGTGTGGTGGCCATAGGATAGAATTATATGAGTCCTGTCCATCGCTCACATTTTCAATTCCATACATTTCATGTAGACCACACAAGTTTCCCGAAGGCGTACCCATCTGGATAATTTTATTTATAACTTGAATGAGTTCAGTTGTGTTGTGTTTACAACAATCCTAAGAAACTGAATTTGGAAATTTGGCACAGTATATAATAACTTTCTCAACACGCTCCTTTTCAAAAGGACTGTTCCTTTTGTTCAGCCCAGGACTAGCAGTGTATTTCAAGGCTGGGACAAAGTGTGCAGAAAGTGATAAGATTAATAATATCTGCTTTGGAAGGATGACCTTCAAGTGACAATAGGTTGACAAGCATCCTGTGTGGATGAAGTGATAGGAACAACAAGCCTTGTTTGCTTCAGAAGAGAGTGCAGGGTCAAACCCCTGTCTCTGGCAGGATGCCGGGCGAGTGAGATGGCCTTTATTAAGTCTTGTTCGTCTTTCCTTTAGATGCAAGGAACGTCTCACATCTGGGGCTCTTTAGAATTCCAAGGCCATTCAATAGGTGCCAAATTGAATAATGACTCGACTTCTTGAATAGGGTTATTTCCTCTACACTGAGGGCCATTGATTCCAAAGCGGTCCTTTTTTGTCCTAGGATAAATGTTGAGGATGTTCCCTTCTTCCTTTCATTCATGCTAATTTAACTCAAAGAACAGATAGCCCATTAATAAAGCAAATGACACTCTAATTTTAAAATCAACACTTTCATCCATTCTGGAAGTATTGGAACATGATTAATATATGTGCATCTCATCAATGAACAAGAATCCATATGTAAAGAATATACACAATTAAATAAAAAAATATACAAAAATGTGCTATTATCAGTATAAAAACACAATGAACAAAGATGCATCAGCCACTGCAGGGTCGAATGTAAGCACAAGTGACTTGCACGAATATCATCAAAAGGGAAGTTAGAAGAAAGATGACCAGAGAGCAGGTGACAAGTTCAGGGACTTAGAGTGGCTCCATTATGGTTCAAGTCATGACCAATATCTGAAGAAAGGGCACAGTCCAAGGGTCGAGGAAAAGAATCATGAAGAGGGCAACAAACAACACCCACCAAACTACACCATGTTTCTCGAAAACCTATCGCATTAATGTACATAAAACTATGAACCGTGACTGGTGGAATTATGGAGATACCTCAGCTCACAAGGGAAGGGGTTCAGTTGTACTCTGGATGATTCTTTCTGTTCAGTGAGTCATTTTCAGAAGGAATTGTTGCTTTGCAATATTCCTCTAGAAGTGACACTTGGGCCCACATTTTGTGTGGCAAGTGCAAACCCAATATAATCTATGCGAAAGGGGAGTAAGGGGTTTGGAACAGAGTGGCAAATGTAAACAGGTGCAATCAATGTGTACACTGAATATCATAACATATGTCCGGCCATGAGTATCGTGGACTGCCTGAGAAGGCATATTTTGCACACAACTCCTATTGTAATGTTTATGTTGCGCAGGTTGTACAGTCTTTTACTTCCACTCAGTGCTTAATATGAGCCGGTGGTTGCAGGTGGGGCCCATTGGCACTTATTTTTGGGGACCAGCACTTATTTTTCCTCATCACACTTTGACCCGAACCAAGAGAGACAAACACAAAAGGGGAGGAGGAAGAGAAAGACACTAAAGCAGTGACAAAGGGAGAAAGCATGCATGAAAAAGAACCTAAAAGAGTGAGATAAAGAGGCACTGAGTGTCTGGTAGTGGATGGGAGAGGAAGATGAATCAAGACTACGCAGTCTTGGTATTCACCACTCCCGGCTTTCAGTAGCACCGGTCGCTGACTTTCGGGCTTAGGCATTTATTCTTATACAAATCAAGCACTGCTTCCAGCCTAATGTATGGGAGAGTGCGGGTATTATTCTTTGCCCTACATACAGCACATTACTTGAACTTTTGGTATGATTTGTAATTCGCCAGACTTAAGATTGACTCCAATGTGGTAACCAATAGGAATTTGCTGCTTTTGTTTAACTTGGTAAAACAAAAACATTTCCTTTTCTCTTTGAGGTCTGACATAGAGACGGCTTTCAATGTCTCACCAGCCTTGTGTAATTAACAAAAAACACTATTAATAAAAAAATACATACATATATACATACATAGAGGAGCTTGGGTCAGTCCTCATCATCTATTGGTCTTTTTAACTACCATTCACATTTTGCTCCTGCCCACCAAAGCATACAGCATGGAGCAATGGGTCATCCCAACTCAGGCAACAGTTGTTTTGAACTCTGAGTGATGGTTTTTTGTCTGAACATGTGAACATCATCTGAAAAAGAAGTGCACTCCAGGGGCAAAGCTGGTGGAACAATGCTATGCCAATTTGTTTTCTTTTTGATTAACATTTTTATTTCTTCTATCTTTAAGCTACGTCTTCAGTTTACAATGATTCAAAACCAATACTATTGAGGTGTGACCGACTAGCCAAGATGCGGGACACATAATTGCGCTCCTCTGCTGCCCACCGAACTATCAGGCACCATCCTGGAGGAAGAACCAAACCTGCGACACCAAAACATTTGCATGGCTAATAGAAGAGAGAGAGGCTTGCGGTAGGAGTAGAACTCCTAGCAACATCACCAGTTGAGATTGGGGGCCCGGATAATCCCAAAATGGCAGCCATGCAGTGCAGTAGTAGCCGTTCTGTCTAGTCATGAGGACTGGAACCCATAGCCCGACCACTTCATGTAAGAGAGACTGCAGACAAACGAGAAGCAGCAGTGTCAGTGCACTGAGGGTGAGGTAGCTCAAATCACACTCGCCAGGTTGGCGTTATTGACCTCCGCAACTCGGCCGAGGTGTGGCTCTTAGTGAATGTTCGCCAGTGGGGGCACTTGATGAGCAAGGGTTGCGAAAAGATGAGGCGGCAAGGGGCTAGATGAACTGAAGGGGGTAAGCCCAAAATAAACAGTATTCCAGCTTTGATACCCCAACGCGTTGGTCATTGGTATTATTAGACAAGACAGGGGGCATCTAGTGAATGATGGGGCTGTGGCAAGGGTGAAGAAGCAGCCCCGCAAATTCATATATCTGCAGGACAGAGGCCAGCTATTGCCAGGCTGAGGCAGCAAGCATCCATGAGGCGGAGCAGACAGGGACAGGCCTGCTTCCACAAGACCTTTGGGACCCTCAACAATGGTGAATGAAATGAAATAAAAATGGCTGGTGCATTAAATTACATAATCTCTAGACAATGCGGTTGCACATTTAGCCCTGAGATATTCACATTTTTTGCTCTTAGATGACCTCAATTTGCACATGGATATGGTGGATGTTGGGTAAAGGAGCTTAGAGAAATTATGTCTTCCTTCGATCTCAGCCAATATGTATTCAAACCAACCCACCAAGCTGGACGTGTGCTGGACCAGGTGTTCTCCAATACTATTTTTCAAACAGAAGATCCCATTCTTCAGGTCGAGTCAGACCACCACTTGAGTACATTTTCATGGCAGGTCGTAGTTAAAGCACACCCTCTATCTGCCAGATCTTCAGGCATTTCGAGAGCTTTTCACAAAATACAGTCTATGAAGTTTATACTCATCTTGGAAGGAGGACCCCTTCTCTCTCAGGTCTGGTTGAGAAAGATGTCATACTGCTGGACAACTGGATCAGAGTCTCTACTGAGAAATTGGCACCACTTCTCCCTCAAAGAGTGAGCAGAACTAAACCCTCAAGCCCTTGGTTCTCTGATAGCCTCAAGGTGGAGAAAAAAAGTTGCAAAGCGTTAGAAAGCCAATGGAGGACAGAATATAACATGAAGAATAGGGAATCTTAAAAATATCACTCTGTAATCAGAACAGCTAAACAAATATACCTTGAAGACAAAATTGGGAGAGCAGGGAACAAAGGCAGAGGAATTCTTACAATTGTTAAGAGTTTCATGTCACTAGCAGCTAGTGCTAGGTCCCACAAGTCCTGGGTGGAGTGGAGTGAACAGTAGGCCAGCTATTTTCAGATTAAGATCTTGAGCATCCATGCCAGCTTTTCCTCCGGCGTGTGGCCGGACAAAGATCTACTGGGCTTTTTGTAAGCCAGTACAGTCCCCTCATCTATTGCAACTCTTGCAAGCTTTGCGCCTATTTCAATGGCGAGTTTGTTGACAGCCCTGAGCACTCTTAAATCAGACTCTCCATGGGACCCGTGCCCACCTAATTTGTTAGCATCAGGGACCTCTATCATCAATCCTCTGGTGAGCATGGTACTCAACACATCGCTAGCAACAGCTACGGTTCCCTGTTCCTGGAAACAAGCGAAGATCTTGCCTCTGTTGAAGAAACTATCTGTAGACCCAAGTATTCCATCTAATTACAGGCCGAATTCTCTGCTGTCGGCATTATCCATTATACTTGAAAAACACATGAAACAACAGCTTTCCCTTTATCTGGAATCCAATAACTTGTTACACCGAGCCAGTCCGGCTTTAGACCCCATTATAGTACCCAAACAGCGCATATGGATACATAAAATGTATCCTTGATACGGCGGAAAGGCTGTTCTAATCATGTTAGACCTATCAGCAGCCTTTGATCATTTCCAGACTTCTGGCTCATCTCTAGTCTATTGGGTTTACAGGGCTAGCCCTGGACTGGCTCACTTCTTTTATGGCAGATAGAAGCCAACAAGTGTGGACTCCCCCATTTCTCGCAAAACCGTGCGAACTAACAGTGGGAGTTCCCCAGGGCTCTGCCCTTAGTCCAACTCTATTCAATATTTATCTCCTACCCTAGCCCAGATAGCTGAAGCCTTGAGGCCAAAGCTATTTCCTATGCTGATGATACGCAGCTGCTGTTTTCTTGGGAGAAGAGGTCTCACAAGTACAAATCAAAACATGCTAAACTGCAATCTCCACTGGATGACAGTACATCAACTGAAATGCAATGCAGATAAAACATAAATTCTTTTTTTTTTGCCAATACTGTTCCAGAACTTTGGTAGAGTTTCTGGCCCAAAGATCCACCCCCTCCAGGCCCGCAGGGTGGCACAGTCAAAAATCTAGGGATCAAAGGTTGCCTTTAAGCCTATAATTAGGTCAGTGATAGGCACTTGTATTGGTATATTGCGCTCCCTAAAAAAGTTCTTACACTTCCTGTCCTCTTCGGCAAAAACAAATGTCTTTCAGGCTTTGATAACCTCCAGGTTGGACTACAGTAATGCCTTTTACTATGGGCTACTGGAACATCTAGTGGACAGGCTTCAAGTGGTCCAAAATGCGGCAGCTCGCCTTCTTCTCAATTTGGCAGTTAGGATGCAGATTTCCCCTCATCTGCATGCCCTTCACTGGCTTCCTATTAGGAAAAGAATCTTGTTCAAGGGTCTTTTCTAGGGCATGGAGCTCTCTACCAGACTAGGGTATTTTATCTCAGAACCAGGTTCAGGTTCTACGCTCCATCTAGAAGCCTAAGCTCTGCTGACAAATTATTAGCAGCTACTCCCAGAATTCGACATGCTAGAGCAGGAGAAAGGTCTCTTACCTACCTAGGCTCAGTAGCATGGAATCAGCTACCCCTGGTTCTTTGCGCATTGAGAATTGTTGCAGTGTTTAAAAAAAGTCTCAAAACCTGCCTTTTTGTGCAGGAGTAAATGTAAAGTGTTCCACCTTTTCTCCACCTATGCTACACACTGGGACACCCCTTTGAGTAACTGTGCACGATACAAATTGTTTTCTTCATCATCATTATCATTATGTAAAAAAAAACTCGAATGCCCGTAGGCATCTTCGCACTGGCTTTACTTAAGTCAAAGTGGAGAGCTCGGTTCAGTGAGTGAGGGCAACTTTCTGGCAAGGTTGACTATTGGCTAACAACCAGGTTTTAGGGCTTTCCTAAATTGAAGAAGGTTTGTCATTTCCTTTAGTTTAAGAGGGAGAGTATTCCATAATTTGGTCGCACAGGTGACAAAGTTTCTGCCTCCCCGTTCTTGGCTGCATATGAACACAAGGCCTATTGGGGAAGTACCAAGAAAAACTGCATTTAAGGTACTCAGGGCCTAAGTTATGAAGCGCTTTAAAGGCAATGCACAGAGCCTTAAAAGCAATGTGCTTCTTTATGGGTAACCAATGCAGCCCTTTAAGTGTCTAGGATGCTGACTGATACTTGGGGCTTCCGTATCGGTGCTGGGCTGCTGCATTTTGAAGTATCTGCAGTCTATTAGGAATTTTTAGCTGCATGTTGGTATATAACACATTGCAATAGTCCAATTTGGATAAGACTACGGCTGTGATCACTGTCTTTTGCAAGTTCTTTGGGATCAATGGAAGTAATTTCCTATGCATCTTAAGAATATAAAAAGCATAAACTTAGGTATCTGGCTGGATAGCACCCTCGCAATGAACCAACAGGCAAACAAACTGTCTGGTATCTGCTTCGGGCTTCTAAGACTGCTCAGAAAGATACTGGAGCTTATCCCAGAGCAGCTAAGGAAAACCGTCCTGCAGTCTCTGATAGTCTCACACCTGGACTATGGCAACTCTCTTTACCTAGGCTCACCTAAGTACGTGATTAAGAGGCTTCAGACTGTGCAGAACGCGGCAGCAAGGCTCCTGCTCCAACTACCTAGACACATATCGGTAAGAGAATCCCTTATATAGCTCCACTGGCTGCCAATTGCTGCGAGAGTAAAGTTCAAATCCCTTTGCATTGTTCACAGGGCAGTAAATAACAAAGGCCCGGAAAAACTCAGAAATCTGATATCTGCGCACGCCCCCACCAGACTACTAAGGTCCTCCCATCTACACCTCCTCCGCACCACCAGAATCAAAAAATCAAGATGGGGAGGTAGATCCTTTGCACACCTGATTCCTAAATTGTGGAACGAGCTCCCTCTCGACCTAAGAGTGTTGCAAAAGGAACTGGCTTTCAGGAAAAAACTGAAGACTTGGCTGTTTCCCTTAAACCACTAATGGGCTCCGTTCTTACCACAGCACTTATCGTCAGTGCGGGGAAGCCCTAGGGTAGCCATGCGCTATACAAATCCCAAAATTAAATCAAATCAAATCAAAATCAGAAGATGTTACCGATTTGACTTGGCTTTCAAATGTCAGCCTGTTGTCAAAGAGAATTCCTAAGTTTTTCCCTTTCTCCATAGGTGTTGGCAGTGCACCCACTTCCTGAGGCCACCAGCTAGGAGACCAAAAAGAGGTATTATTCCCGAACAAGGGAACCTCCGTCTTTCCCAACTACAGTTTTAGGCAATTATTTTCCATCCAGTTGCCAAAATGCATCATACAATCATGAAACCTGGCTGTAGTGATATCGGAATTTCTGGATACTGAAACCACAATTGGGTACCATCAGCGTAAGATATCACTGAGAAACCAAACTATTTTAAAAGCTTGGCCAGTGAGGTAACATACAAGTTAAAAAGAGTAGGACTTAAAGAGGATCCCTGTGGCCCTGCACATGGGAGAATAACAGGATCGGATACAAATTTGTCGAGAGCTACAAGTTGCTCCTTCTCAGAGAGGAAGGATTTTAGAAGAGCTAAAGCCGCTCCCCTGATTTCCTAACGAGTAGAGAAGGTCAATCAAAAGTCGTGATTGACTGTGTTAAATGCCGCCAAGAGGTCTAATAAAATCAATGTCTCATTTCCTCCTTTGTCAAGAGTAGATCTTATGTCTTCAGCTGCCATGGTTAGGGCTGAATCCGTACTATGTTCACTTCTAAAACCAAACTGAGTGGTGTTAAGCAGATTATTTGCATTTATAAAGGAAGTAAACTCCAGATTCATGCCTTTCTTGACTATCTTGGCCGTGAAAGACAGACGAGATTTAGGCTGATAATTACTAGTATCTGCAGAGGAGAGACTAGCCTTTTTACTAACGGTAGGATTGAGGCTTTTTCCATGTCTAAGGAAAATAGTTTTGAGCTGAGCATTTCATTAAAGATGTCAACTAGGTGAGCAGATATTGTTTCTGGGACCTGCTGAAGCATTTGTGGAGGACAAGGGTCATTGGAGAAAGCTCATTTCATGTCCAAAATCAAACTAAGTACCTGCTTTGCTGTAAGCTGTGAAAAGGAAACAAACGTTTCAGGATTGGAAGGTAAAGATGTTTCATCGGAGAAACAAGAGGTCAACAAACATTTTGCCGGGAACGCATTTTAAACAACTTCAACATTGGCCTGAAAAAACTTGGCTAGCATATTACAAAATGGTTGGTTTATATTTGTGTTCTGATTTTCAGGAACATTTGCGAGTTGTTTGACTGTCTAAAAGAGCTCTTCAGTAGAGTCTGTGGCAGTCTCAATTTTATTTGAGAAATAGAAAGGTTTTTCTTCAACGATCATGATCTTATATTCTCTGATTGAGTTTTATATATTTCTCTTACGCTAGCTTTATAACTATGCCTCCACTTGTGTTCCACCCTACGGCAGAGTTTCTTTTGTGTTTTAAGTTTATCCAAGAAAAACAGTTCAGATGGAGTTGCCCTACCTCTTCAGTACTTTTTTTCGGGGACTAACTTACTTACTGCTTCATCTATCCAAGAGTGATAGTGAGGCACAGCATGGCCTTTTAGGGGTTTCGGCTTTGTTTTAATGAGAACCAAGTCTAGTGAGTCTAATTCAATTTTGTACCACAGGCATGATTCCCTGGCAGACGTGGGTCAATTTACTGAGAGTACTTTGTCCGCTAGTGTTAAATCAAGCATGACTGCCAAGTGGTCAGACCATTTCAGAGGAAACGCCCTCCTAAAAATTAGGGAAGGATTGTCGGAGAATATACCGTCCAGTACATGGCCCGCCACATGTTTCAGGGCATTTATCAGCTGGGTGAGATCAAGACTGGCCATGGTGTCAGTTAAGGTCTCTGAGTCTCATCTAATCAGTTCTCCAAATGAAAATTAAAATCTCCAAGAACTGTGTAATTTGCAGCGTTAAATTTGGACTCCAAGTATGGGCTGAAGGCCTGGATGAAACTAGTCCTAGGGCCCAGAGGGCAATAAATAATTAGCCCATTAAAGGTATTGTTGGAATTTAGTTCAATCTTGAGAGAGAGTGTTTCACATTCAGTATTGAGGGTATTTGCAGAGAAAGTCGCAGTCAGCTGATCGCGATTGACTATCGCTAGTCCACCACTGCTTTTTACAGGTCTGTCTGGTCTATATATTGAGTATCCTTGTGGAATAGCGGACACCAGGTTGGGACCGGAGGAGGGATCAGCCCACGCTTCGGTAATAAATGCCAAGTCCAGTTTATGGGCGTCTAAAGAATCACTGAACTCAATTTTGCTTTTCACTAAGGATCTGGCTTTAATAAAAATGCACATGAAAACTTGTTCCTTAGCTGGCTTATTTGTGCTAACTAGGCAGGCAGATTTTGTGTTTCTAGTTTTGTGACCGGTTAGTGAAAAATTAGAAGCAGGACATTTCATTATGCCCGCAGTCCCCAAAGGGTCCTGGACAGTGCAATTGGGTTTCTTACTAGAAGCACTGAACTTTAGCAGTTCCTCCCTTCTATACTTTTTCATAGCAGTGAGTTGGGGTATGAAACGGGCAGGGGGGATGGCACTGGGCGCTGTCCGAGCACGGATGGGTGCAGCCAGGCTAATCTTTAGCGAGTCTTTATCGCGCCTGTGGAACGTCCACACTACCGCTTGCATTTGAAGGGCTTGGAACTCCCACAGACTCCTCCCCCAGGTGTCTGATTAGTTCTCCTTGAGCCAATGAGGACAAACAAAGTATGGTGCTTCCTAGAAGACGATAACTAAACAGAATGCGGCAAGTTAAAAAGTATTTTCAGTGCAAATTACAATATTTTGAACAAGGTGCCAAAAACTCCAAGTGACTAGCGCTGTTTCTGTTGCCAGCGCATCCATGCTAACGCTGGCATTTGAAGGGCTTGGAGTTCTCACAGACTCCTCCCCCAGCTGTCTGATTGGTTCCCTTCAAGCAAAATACAACATTTTTGAACAAAGTGCCAAAAACTCCAAGTGACTAGTGATGTTTCTGTAGCCAATGCGCATCACTACTGCCGCCATTTGAAGGGATTGGAGCTCTCACAGACTTCTCCCCAGCTGTCTGATTGACTTGGAATTGGCAGGAGCTATGGCTTAAGCCATGATGCGCCATGCTAAGGGCCACACAAACATAATATGAGGGGAAGGACAGATCAGGCTTGCTCCCTAGAGGGGAGGATGTAGGCGCTTCGAGTGGACATGACCCTGTTGAGACAGGACCTCAGTAATGCAGTGGAAAGAGTGAGAGAGGTAGAAACACGAAAATCAACCATGGAGGGTCAGGCCCAGAACATGCAAACTACAGTATCCCAGCTACTTGCAACCTCTTAGAACCTGAAGGAGCTGGTTGAAGATGTAGTAGGGAGGGTGAAAACAAAGCAAGACAAATTAATATACAAATCTTGGGCATCACAGAAGGGGCTGGCAGATAATCTCTGGTGTGTCTCCTCCCCACCTGGTTAAAGATATGGGTGCCCCAGGACAGCCTTCTCAATGCTTTATTACTAGAAGAGTACATATGGCCCTGCTCCCTTGCCCCCCCGAGCTCTGCCAAGGCCTATTGTAAGAAATTGGGTTGTTGGTTGACTGGGGGGTGAGCCCTAGTCAAGCAGCAACCACAATCCTTGTCAGGGTGAGGCACAAGCCAACCATAAGTTAACCTGTCCTCAACCCTCTTGTAGCTTGGCACAGAGCAGTCAGGCTTAACTTAGGGGCAATGTGTGCAGTATTTGTACATCACTTCAAATCATAATAAAGTGAAGAAAAACACACAAAACAGATCCCACACCAAGTTGGAAAACTAGAACTTTCTTTATAAATAAAACAAGACCAAATCAACAAAAATCCAACCAGTAGAACCGTAGATGTGCAATTTTAAAGATTTAAGTAAAATCTGTCACAAAGCATCAACTGTGGATATGTGGCTACACCGGGCTGGGACAAAGTCCACAAGTTCAACTGCAAAGGAGCATGGGCCAGCTTCAGGGACCCAGTTAGGCCAGTTGAACAGAGTACCTTAAATACGGGTTTAAAAAACATTACAAGGATCTGCATCAAAGATGTGTCGCACAGCCGAGGCAATGCTTCGTTTCTGAGATGCAGCAAGACTGTGTTGAACTGCATAGTCTTCGAGGATCCCATCACTGGGGTTTGTGATGCGAAGTTCGGCATCAGGGTGCGTTACACAGTAGGGGGGATGCATTGGTATTGGTTCCAAAGAGCTATGAGGCTGTGATGTGGAGTTTGGCATCGTCATTGAGGCTGCTGTCGATGAGGGATGAGGAGGCTTGCGCTGAGGATGCATCGTACTGCAGCAGTACCGATGGGCTGTGATGCAATGCTGGTCTTTGTGATGGGCCCAATCCACACAGCAGCCTTGATGCGTCAGTTCTACTCGGGTTTGTGCAGTGCAGCAGAGGAGATGCATCTGTTCTGCTGGATCCACAGAGGCTAGCAGAGCACCCTGAGCCCACTTCCAAGGGTCCAGGACTGGGGTGGCACCACTTGGCAGGGTAGACTCACAGATGGCAGAATCCAGGAGCAGGTGCAAGTTTGTTGGAAGCCTGTTGTGTCCCTGAGGCTTCAGATCAGGAGGCCAGCCAACTTGCCTTGGAGTCACCCTGGGTTCTGCGTTCAAGAGATGCAGGTCCAGTCCTCCTCACCCAGGCAAGAGGGCAGCAGGTCAGCACAGCAGGGCAGCAGTCCTTCAGAGCAGCCGTCCTTTCAGCAGCACTTCAGTCCTTCTTCCTGACAGAGTACCCGCAGGTCCAGAAGTGTACTGAAGAATTGGTGTGTGGGGTCCAGTATTTATACCCAGTTATGCCTTTGAAGTAGGGAGAAGCTTCTAGAGGCATGCCTTTGATGTGCAAAGGTGCCCTGCCTTCCTGGCCCTGGCTCCAGACTAACTATAGGGGGTATGCAGCCCTTTGTGTGGAGACAGGACACATCCTATTTAAGTGTAAGTGGGGCTGGGCCTAGCTCCTCCCTCCCATCCTACCAGTGATGGCCCATCCAGCCACACTTAAGCTCCCCCTTGTTTATGGTTGTCTAGGAGTAATACACAAAGGCCAACTGTCAACTACAACCAGGCATGTGACCCAGAGATAGGCTGCAGGCAGCAAAGGGCTAAGGCAAGAAAATGGCAACTTTCTAAAAGTGGCATTTTCAGAATTATAATTTACAATCCGACTTCACCATAAGTTGGGATTTTTCATTACAATGCTACAGACACCAAAGATGAACTAGTTTCCTGTTTTTGTTTGGAAATTACAAATAAATGTAATAAGGTAACTCCAATGTTAGCCTATGGGAGATGTAGGCCTTGCAGTTGTGGAAAATAAATGTAAGAGTATTTCACTACCAGGACATGTAAAACTTAAACGTACATGTTCTACTTTTTAAATACATTGCACCCTGCCCTATGAGCTGTCTAGGGCCTACCTTTGCACACACACAGGCTGCAATGGCAGGTCTGAAACCTAGTTAAAGTGCTACTTAAGTGGGAAGCACAATAAGTGCTGCAGGCCTACTAGTAGCATTGAATTTAGAGACAAACAAGATAAGCAGAGGAGCTGTTCTGCTGTATGCCAAGAGGCACTGCCCAGATGCCCTCTTGTTGTAGGAGATGCACCTCAAGGGTATGACATGTGGCTTTTTAAGTCGCTATAGATACCAACAGTGTTTTTCATGATGGTTTCTAGATTTGTCTCCATATTGGTTCACAAAACATTTTCTCTCATGTCATTGATGATACAGTCATATCCACTAGGCAGATTTGCGGTATTTAGGGGATGTCTGGAGGGCTACCCTTAGACACTGGCAATCTGTTCGTACCCCAAGGATTGCAGGAGGGCACTCTTAAACTGATATCCAGCATACTGCTGGACATGACGTCAAGTATGGTAGTCATCGGTGGTGACTTTAATTCGGTAATGAGCCATGAACTTAGATGTGCACAGTACAGCAACCACTTGCAGGAACATCCTCCTTACCTAAATGGCAGGGTAAATGTCATGGGACAACACAGCTGTATAGGATAACAAAGAAGTACAAATACTGTTCTGGTGCTCACCACTCATTTACTCATATTGATTATATAGTCATGCCAGCAGTTGATGCTGCCACCATCACACTGGTACACATCCTCTCAAGAGGACTCTCAGATTTAGAAAAAGGATTGAGGGTATAGGAGGGACATGAGGATTGAATACTTGGTGGCTGCTAAATGAACGTTTGGTAGACCTACTCAAGGATGATGTAGCTGAATACTTTGAGATGAATATGAGTTCAGCTGCCACCCAGCTGACCCTCTGAGAAGTCTTTAAAACCATGATGAGGAGCGGAGCTATGTCCTATTGCATAGGCAAAGAGAAAGATAGAGAACGAGAAATGGAAGAACTGAAAACCAAATGAAGTGCCTGGAAGCTCAATGAGTAGATAACTTTGCAGATATCACTCCTAGACAGATGGAAGCCACTAGGGAGTAATTGAAGGGAAAGTTGCTGAACACTGTCAATTATACCTGGCTTCTGACGCAGCACAGAGTATAAGATTGAGGGGATAAGGCAGGCAAACTGCTCTTTTGGTTCACCAATAGGGAGGCTGACGCTAAAATCGATCCTATGATGATACTAGACTCACAGGGCAACAGATTACGGATGTTATAGAAACCTTTGCCAGACACTATAAAGAAATTTACTCCAAGCAACAACCACCACTGATCAAAAGGGATTGTTTAATTATAAAAGACCTCTCTATAAGTAACCTTACAGGTTTAGATGGCGCCAAATTAGACCTACCCAAGTCGATATTAAAGATCCAGCAAGCGATTACAGATCTGCCAACCTACTCAAACGTATTTCGAGTAGAATCCCTGATAAAAATATGTCTTGGTAGTGCTGCTGCATCTGCAATGTATGAGGAGGCAATCGAGGAAAGGATGTTACCACACGATCTATGCTACTATCATTGGTATTCCCAAGCTGGGCAGGCCCTTTAACACTTGCACCTCCTACAAGCCAATATTCCTTATAAACATGGAAGTAAAGCTCCTAGGTAAAATTCTGGCAAACAGATTAGTCAAAATATCTGACCCACAGTACATAATGACCAAACGGCTATATGAACAGAGGCATGAGGCATTGCCTTCAACGGTTATATGTAGCCATGGCAAATGCAAGAGATCTACAGAAGAAGGCAGCACAGCTATCAATGGATTTTGAAATAATACAGTACACTAGTCTTTTATGTACAATGTACTTCAAAATATCACTTTTGGTTGGAGTCTCCTTGGTTATATTAAAGTGCTCTATGCATCTCCATGGGCACAGGTCAACGGAACTCTGTTTGCACACTTAACTTTACGTCGAGGCACACATCATGACGACCTGCTTCTTCCTCTCCTTTTTAGGTCTCGCCTACGCAGCGCGCATGTGCTGCATAGGAGGAGACCTCTTAGAATCGATTTGCTTTTTAGGCCAAAAACGTGCACGCATTGCATTGCTTTCAATGGCAACGCGTGCACGATTGGCGATTCCCTTGCGGGAGCGAGCTTTGGCGACATCTGTTTGTAATTAACTTCAAACAGATGGTTCCCCTGCTCGCTCCCGCAAGGAAATGCTTTCACTTTTGCCGCCACTTGTTTTATTAGCTTTCACTTTCGTAAAAGTTTGCAGCCTTGTTTTTATTCAAGCGCATCTTGCGCGCTGGGGCTTGCGTTTCATATTAAATCTTTATTGTATAGGCTCAGAAATCCCAGCATGCAAAGTAATGCAGGTGGAAAAGCCAGGACAGGTTGGAGGTGCCACGCTAAACATCTGGCCAGTGGGCAGCAAGGTTGGGCAGGCAAGCACGAGGCTCACGGTACTTTTCACCTATGGGGGCATTAGCTTAAATAGCAGTAAAGGTGAACCTGGGATATTAAAAGTCCAAACAACTCTCCAATGTGTCTTTTCCGTTAACAAAACTAATAATAACTCTAATAATGATGATAATAATAATACCAATGGTAATAGTTTGGTGTTTTTAGCGCCTGCCGTTTCTATGCGCTTGAATAGACCGAAAACAGTTTCCGAGTCACCATTTCTCTTTTACGAAATAAATACCAATTCGGAATAGCGGGTAGAACGGCAACGAGCCAGCGGCTCTACAAGGCACTTCCAGGGGGCGGGGGCAGCTTTCAGAATTGGGAAGCAGTTGTCCGTTCCATCCTGTGTCTTGAGGGTGAACTCAGAGGTTGCTGCAGAAGCGGGCACTCGGTCAGACGTTTTCTCTGGGTGGGTGGAAGTGGGGTGTGTGTGTGGGGGGCTCCTCATCTTGTCTTGTGCATTCATCTGCTCTCTGCTTCACGAGGACGTTAGGTAAACAATCCCTCCTCAGCGATGCCTGCTCGCCCCCCCCTCATGTTATGCAGACTGTTAGCGCTGTCGCCCTCTGTGTTTGAGTCCTAAAACGAGGCTTTTTTTCTCTACCTGAACAAGTGGTAACGAGGGGCTGGGACTAGCGCAGCCCCCTCCGAGGACAAAGGTAAACACTTCTCTCTGCTTGCCTTGTGCTTACTGTGGGGGACTTCTGGTTGGAGATATTGCGGTGTGACCTTCGGTGGTGGCTGGCCGCCTGACCGTGTAATGTGTCCATCCCTTGTAAGCTGGGGTGCCTGTCTACACGTGTTCACACCTTTGTCCCCACCCCTGGCCGATCCTCTTATGTGTACTGAGGCTCTTTACATATATGGTGGTGTGGGACATTTTAAAGGGCGGGGGCGCGTGGTCACTTCAAATTGTTTTCTCTGTACACCTGTGTATGTTTTTAGGGAGAGGAGAGGCTTTAACGTGCATACCCTAGGGCTGTCTGTGTTCACCTGTGTGTGTGTGTGTGCCTGTAGGTACTCCTCTGTGCCTTCTGTGTACACCTGTGTGTGGGTGAGTGTGTATGTGGTTAACTCACGTGCCTGCTGTGTGTACATTGCCTGTGTTCATGCACATGTGTGTTGTCAGTGGCTTCTATACACATCCGTTTGTGGTTACCTCACAATGCATTCAGTCCTGTGCGAGTACCGTATGATAAAGGGTGCAATCGCTAGGTCTGCTGACTTGACTGCCGTGCCACACTGACGGGTGAGATTTTAGAGAGAATGAGGTAATGTCACAGTGCCATCTGTTTACAACTATGCATGCGTGTTTGTGCGCGCGCGCGCGTGTTGTGCGCCTGTGCGTTCCCTGCTGTGCACCGGCAATGGCTAAGATTTCAGTGTGTGAGGGAGGCTCAGCTGGCATGGTGTCTTTAACCCTCTCAGTGCCACACTAGAAGGATGCTCGGTGCTCGTGCCTACCTCTCACGTTGTTCTCCCTGTTAAGGAAGCCTGTGTGCGTTGCAGTGTGGTGCCTGCCTGCCTGTTTAGTGCTATGCCATGTGATGTTCGCGACACGTGCCTCAGCTCTGCTTGTTTCATGAAAAGTTAAGTCCCGGCGCTGTCCCCAGTTAACCATCCGCAACTGGAGAACATCCAGTGTGCTACATGTGGGAGGGTTGGAGGGATTTTCAAGCAACATTGCCAAGAACCCTAGGCATTATTACCTGCTGTGACGTATGTCTTCACTCACACTGCATTGCTTGCTCCACTAGCCTTGGCACGCACTTAATGTGCCTTGTGCTATTCGACGTGTCTGTGTCTTGTAATTTAAAAATGCAGTCAATACATTTCTTTCTTCTTGGAGAGTGGCTAGATTTTGCTTTACTACTGAAATGTTTTTGATATCACGGAATGCGCAGCTTCTCTGGTTGCTGTTAATATATGTTAACAAAATTCACATAACCTGTCTTTGGCCAGTGTAGTGTCATCTGCTTACAGATGTTGGCAATTGAGCATACATCCCAGTGGCTACAAACGGCGCAGAATGCAAAGATGCGAATATATTTACTTTTCCCTATAACTTTTTAATATGATGAACACCACTCTGCACCCACCGATTTATGATGTTGTTGTGGAACAAGGCCCGCCATAACAATGAAAGAGATTATGGTTGTTGCAATTAATACATACTACATACTAAAATATTTAGCACTGGAAAGAAGACAAAATGTTTTCGTTTCAAAATGGATTGAGAATGCTAATAAAATGGATTGAGAATGCTAATAATTAACCTTTCACATAGATTGTTAAGGATACATTGATACATGTGGTGTCCAAAAAATGTCAGAAAGGAATGTAGAGAAAGATGAAAGTTAACATGAATGTTATTAAAAGAATGGAAAATTTCTACCAAAGAATAATTTTAAAACGACCCTTTTGCGGTGCAATGTTTAGACACACTTGCAGACCAGGGAATAATAAAGTAAAAATCTTAAACATGTTCCAGCTCGATCTGTGGAGTCAGAACAACCAGAACAAAGCAAACCATTTCATTCAGTAATGACAAAGGTTATGCGGGTGCATGATTTGGTTCCCCTAACCATGCTGTTTTTGTCGCCACTTCTTGCCTAAGGCCGGCATGAGCATGAGGAAGCAATGCGGGAGTCAGTGGTCAGCGGGGCAAGGCGACCTGGAGCAGTCCATCTCAGATCCAGAGCGGTGCGCGGTGCATGGGGTGGGGGCACTGGGGGAAGAGCAACGGCCGCAAAGTTCCTAGGGCAGCGGTACAGGACTGATGGCACCTAGCCCAGCACTTGGTGGTGGGGGCAATTAGTGGGCCACGGTGTAGAGTGGCTCACTAGGGTATTGGGCGTGGCACTGCATTAGAGGTCGCTGTCGAGGGTCGAGCCCAGATTAGGTGCAGAAGAGACCGGGGGCGGCCAGGTGCAGCTTCCAACTTTCTGAGATGTTCCCCTGCCCCTCCCCCCAGTTGCCCTTGCGGCCTGTCCAGCATCGCCATTAGCCCCCTCACCAGCTCTTTCCACACCGTCAGCATCGCTAGCACCCATAGACCCATCGTTTTCATATGCGCCAGCGGCTGCCGCACCAGCAACAACAAACATCCAACTTTTGGCCCCTACCTGGCTACACAGCGCTGCTACCTGGCCCCCATCTGGCAGGAGACATTGGCCGGTCAGCTGTGATAACTCTCAAAGTAGACTCGCTCCTACGTTTGATCACACCCGAGACCTACAACCCTCGGTTTTTTTGTCTCCATTTTCTAACTTTGATATTCACATTCATACCATCACTATGAGATCAGCGAAAACCAGTGGGGCAACGAAGCCAGCATAAAACAAGCATTGGCATAGCCAATAGGTCTCGCCTTTGGGATATTATAAGTGTTTAGCCATGCAACACTTGATGTTGTTTACCAAAGATATTGTGCTGCATAATTAAATACTTATAAGGTCCCAAAGGCGAGACCTATTGGCTATGCCAATGCTTGTTGCCCTTGTAATGGAACCCTTGGTGGAGTGTATGAGGCGGGATGTCTGGCTGTTGGGTTTAAATGGAGGGATGGGCTGGAGGACAAAGTCTAGCTTTATGCAGACAAGCAGCTCAACGCGACTGCTCGCTCCCTCGAATTTCTAAGATGCTACAGGCTTACGGCAATGCATCTGACCCTAAGGTGAATTGGGAGATGTCCATAATATGTCAATTATAGGCAAACTGCAGGCCAGGCCCTGCACTCAATCCCACCCCCTTTGGCCGTGCACCACAGAGGTTTACCACCTGCCAGGGGAGCGGGGCTTAGGACAGGGCCTGGCCTGAGGTTTGCCTATAATTGGTATACCAATAGGCCCTGTGCCAAACTCCATGCCATGCATGACCGAAGGCTGTGCATGGCGAGGGAGTTGGTCTCCCAGGAGGTTAGGTAATTGTAATAATATCTTACTTTATGTTAATAATAACCTTTGAAATGTACCGGAGAAACAAAGGTTAAAGTGACGTATGATAATAATATGTTAATTTACACTTAAAAAGCCTCAGAAATTCACTGAAACATTTATAGTTAAGTGAAAATGTTTGTTAAGCTGTAACATTTTAAACTCAAAAAAGCACTGAGCTAACTAGAACTTGTGTCCCCCCCATGCTCTGCTTATGACCTCACAGATTGCATCACTCATGACATGTTCAATTAAATCACTGGTAATATCTCAAATGACATCATTGATGGTGACATTGGGCATGGTGGGGCCCAAGTTCTAGTTATCTCAGTAAGCTATAACTGGTCATTTTCAGTGTTTTTATAGTTTAAAATATATTTTTTCAATTGAAAAACGATATATATATATAATATATGTAAATATTTATATACACACATATATATAGCTAAACTTATATATCTAGTATATATATTCATTGAAAAAACAAGGGTTACAATGACATTATAGTTATGCGAGGAAGTGAGATAAGTAGTAACATTTCAAAAGTAATTAACCACTGAAATTCTCCAGTTAAAATTTAGGGAACTAACTATAACTTGCGTGTCATGCACTGCTTATGACCACACATATTACATCACTCATGACATGGTAAATGACATGATTGATGACATCATGGACGACATCTAAAATGGCATCATCCTTGAAACTGCTATTCACAATACCACATACATTATTTAAAATAAAGGTGTTAGTAAAGGGCCTATATCATATTTACAGCATCGAAAAGCAATCTTTCCTATGAGAATTAACATGGGAAACTGCACCTTTGGGACCCCCCTTCTGTTCTTGAACCTGCTTGCGAGACTGACACAAAACCTTCCATAAAAGAGCAATAGTAGATCAAAGATGAGTTGTTTGTGGAAAAACAAAAAAGTAATTGTCCTTTTGCGCATGGATCTTCATGCGGGGGCCATTGTGTTTTTTCTCCTTTTCAGATCTGTTGAGCCACTTATGACAGATCCAGACAGGGAAAATATGCATCAGTAGGATAAGTTCTCAATAGTATGGAACTCGCGATCCATTAAAGGTGCCAAACCTGAGGAGGACATGTCACTGCCTTTCAACAAACTCTAACTGAGGCAGATGAAATGCAAGTATATTGGGGCAGGAGAAGCTTTACCTGGCCCGCCAAAGACACCAATCATCTCTGTATGCAATTTGCATTCCAGGAATCTCTTTGAACTGTGCAATATACCGGTGTGGGGAGAAGGGGCGGGTTTTATTCTGTTTTATTTGTTATGCCATTCCCATATTCAGTTTTATTGATCTGAAGAGAATAAGGAGATAAGGGCCAGATGTACTAAGGTTTTTTGCAGTTGCCAAGGGTCCGATAAGCAAAATTCGACCTTTGCGACTGCAAAATGGCCTTTTGGTATGTACTTAACACAATTTGGGATTCAGTAACATGCTACTAAATCGCAATTTGGGTTTGTGACTACAAACGAAATCAGTATTTGAAAGTCTCATGTTTAGGGCAACCCTTGCAAATAGCGATTTGGAATGGTATGTATTAATGTTTTGCAACCGAAATCCGGTTGCAAAACATTAATATTTTATAGACTACATAATGGTTTGCAAACAGGAAGTGGGTCCCCAAGGGACACCTTCACCTTTGTGAATGTTGACAAACAGATTTTTTAAGAGTTGGCAGTTGTCCACTGGTCAGGCCCACTGTAATTATGCAGCAGGAGAGGACCAAATTACATGACAGGGTTTACTAAATTATGCACCAAGAAATGGAAAATGTGGCAGCACAATGCAGCACATTTTGTGAGATTATTACCTCCTTATTTAGTCATTTTTACACATGTTGATATTTTCTGGGCATAGGTTTGATGTCAATAGGACTAGTGATACCAAAATACGACAATAAGCAACAGAAAGACGACCAGTCAGCCTTTGTGAAGGGCCATCCACTGAACAGCAGCATGTTGCCGCATTTTTACTAACTTTTAATCCGTTTGTGATAGAAACATTATTTTTTGCAGGTTATGCCGCAGATGATAGAATATGCAGAACATTTTGCAAATAAACGCCACAGCTCCAAATCACTTAATTCCAGTGGCTTCATCCATGGACGACTGCCTAGTCTTAAAAAAGTTTGGAAATCTTTTCTTTTTTTTTTTTTTTAAACGCATCTCGTTTTCCTTTAAATGGGTTGCATTTTAAAAAAAATGATTGCTGTTTTTAAAAGCCATCGCATTTATGTTGTTCAATTGACACCGGGAGACCACCATCCCTGTGATGGCAGCGAATCGTAGTGGGTTCCAATTTGCGATCTACCTCATTAATATTCAAGAGGTAAGTCGAATTGTGAGCCACTGTGATTTGGTAGTTTTCCAACACACCTTTTTGTACATAGGTAAGTTCGCAAATTACCACACTGGTCCTAAAAGTAAAGGTTGCATATTTTGCGACCAGTGTCTAGTACATCTGGCCTAAATGTACTCTTATCCTGATGCAATACCCGTGCAGAACATCCAAAATATTCAGGAACAAATAAGATTGTGGATTACTCAGTATTCAAACGCATTTTCAATTTAAGGAATTAGAATTAGAAAACATGATGTAAATTCACCATTTACCAGGCCCACTTGTAAACAAGTCAGTTAAGGAAATGCTCATGCAATGTGATAATTATTATGACTTGTGCAATAACAGAATATGCATCACACTATAAATAATTGGTCGATTATGGAAAATGTAGATTCAGAGGATCTTTTGAAGTGCATGTTTTGAAAATAATGGCTGTTAGGGCATGTGTTCAAATCAATCGCTTTAAAATATTAACGTGGGTCGCCAATGTGTCATTTCTGGTGGCCTGTGGACATCGGCGCGATTGCAAGGCTAATTCCTGCAATCCAAAATTGCCTTCCTTTTCTTTGCCTCTGCAGACCTGAAAAGAAGGTTGGCTTTTCCCGAAGAGTGCACTGGTCCTGTTGCCAGGGAAACGTTTGTCCAGATCCCCTGGCACCGTCACTACTACAATTATATTAATATTGACTCTTTCTGAAGGCAGTCGGATTTTCGCATTGCCTGCAGGCTGCAAGGGCTACCGAGATTCTGTCCTCGGTAAAATGCAGGTCATTTATATTTAATCAAAGCAATATGTGGCCCTTTAAAGCAATTGTTTACTAATGTTAACTTCTGCCACACCTGCTCGGCCCACGCTCCATCAAAGGCAGCGGGAGAAGCTCAGCACACCATTAATCCTTTCATAATTGGGTCATTTTCTGATTGTGTGTAAATATTTCAAATCTTCACTCTTCTGCTGTCACTTGGGACACCTTCTCGCAGTGAATAGAACATAGGGGCATTCCCGGGCATATTCACAACAAAAGTGGCGGAGCCGGGTTAGCTCCAAAATAGCTAACGTCTCGCTCCGCCACTTTAGAAATGCAGGGATGCACTGTATTTACAATAATACGGTGCTCCCCTGCGTTTCTCCCATCGCTGGCGCAAAATTCAGCTGCCTAGCGCCAACTCAGGCTCCCTTGCACCATAGTGCAAGGCTGCTTGCGTTGAGGAAATAATTGTTTATGTGCAGCAAGGTGTCCCTTCCTGCACATAAACGATCCAGAATGACAATTTTCAGCTTCTATGTGTGCATTGTGCAGCACACATAGAAGTTGAAAATTGTAATTTTTCAATGATTGTTTATGTGCAGGAAGGTGTCTCTTCCTGCACCTAAACAATCATTCATGGCGTTTTGCTGTTTCTATGTGTGCTGCAGAATGCAACACACATAGAAATAGCAAAAACGAGGAGAAATTAAACATTTCTCCTTGTTTCGCCATGTTAAGACCAGGTTTTTTCTGGTCTTATTTTTGGCGCTGCCCCATATTTACGCCACTTTTGTAAATATGGGGCAGCGTCAAAATCAATGGGTGTTGCGGTGGAACGCCCACTGCAACACCCATTGCCCACCCCTTTCACGCTAAGTATAGCGTGAAAGGGTGCCTTATTTACACGGCAACGTTAAGCCA
This sequence comes from Calotriton arnoldi, assembly GCA_963921515.1. NCBI lineage: Eukaryota > Metazoa > Chordata > Amphibia > Caudata > Salamandridae > Calotriton > Calotriton arnoldi. The sequence continues at coordinate 27,118 of CAWUFW010015429.1, read as the reverse complement.
CGATAAGTGGCTTAATGCCGCCTTGTACATAAGTCAAAGCCCCTATTGCCACAGGAACGTCTTTAAAAGTGACGATAGGGGCTTGTAAATATGCCTCAAAATGTGGCTTAGTGGACTAATGCGCCCACTGTAGGGACCCGTGTTCGACATCATGGTCACAGGCTCAAATCCCAGCAGGTCCACTCAGCCTTTCATCCTTCTGAGGTCGATAAAATGAGTACTGTTGGGCAACAATAAACATCTGTTATTCAGAGCAAGATACCCTTGGGTCAACGTGTGCTTTACAAATACACGTTTTATTATTAATCGTTTTTAACTGGGCAATTTTCTGATTGTGTATAAAAATGTTAAATCTGCACTCTTCTTCTGCTGTTACTTGGGACATCTTCTCGCAGTGACTAGAACATAATGTTTAAGTGAGGACTACAGGCTGCAAGCTGATGCAGACATTTTCACGGTTTTGTGTTGGTTGTCATACTTGGCAAGGCTTAATCAATAGCTGTATCGGTCTTACCCTGTTGTTGACTTATATTCTTTCAAACAGTCACCTATTTGAATGAAACACTGGATGTCCTGGTAGCTTCAGTAGAAAAGAAATCCATAGATCCTAAAAGCAAACGAAATCTAGAAATTGATTATACAGATACATTAGTGACATAAATGTTTTAGGTAATGGGTGGTGTACAGAATTGAAGGGACATGACCAAGCAGCAAATTAGTAAAGTTGTATCTTTAATGTGTCAGATGTGTCAATTTGCCCTAATTAAAGACAGAGAAGGGGTCAATCCCGACCTTGTGAATAAAGAGGTGAGTATAGAGTAGGTCACAGACTCTGCTTCTAGGATGAATGTCTGTGGTGAGTGTGCTATGTGTTAATACGTGTACAGTTTGCTGGCATGCACAGAGTGGCCAGGTAGATTGATGAAAAGCTTGAAGTTGGAGTGAGTTGACTAGAGTCGGTCGAGAGAGTTTGAGGATCAATCGGGCTCACTTGAATTTGAACGTATGGAATATAACATTTATATGCGCAATATGGCGGTCATCTTGAAAGTATAAGAATTCTATACTTTCAACATCGTTTCAAGATGGCCTCCACTTTCCGACTATGTGCAATTTGGCAACCATCTTGAAAGTATAGAAAATGTCATTTGTCTGTGCTTTGGCATTCAAAGATGGCTGGCTGAAGCTACTGGATTCAGCAATACTGCTCAATTTTACAAGCATACTGCATTTACAATATTGAAACAATGTGACTGTTTTAATGGAAAAGAATACTCATTCATTAACTTTGTATCTTACAGAAATATTTAATGTATTTTAACACACATTAGTAGTGTCTAAGTGACAGTTTCATTTCATTGGCACTGTGGGTACACTGTTGCTATCACTTATGTAATCTATTTATGGTGGCTCCCAGATTGCAGGATCGGGGACAGAGTTGACCTAAAGAATAGATGAGGTACTGTGTCCTTAAAAATAAGATTCAAACACCATTGCAAAATTACAGTCAATAAAAAGAAAGGGTTGATTCAAAAGAGAGTTTGAGATCAGGAATTTAGGAAAACACCATGCAGGTTTATTAAAAATATTAAGGCACAATACAGAAGGCAAATATAGCTCAGTTCAATAAATCAATCATAGGACTTAGAAAATCAATTTCTGTAAAGCCTCTCAACAATAAATAAATACTAATAAATGCAACAATGAGCAAAATAAGAAAAAAAGCCTGAGTCCAAAACATGCAGCAAAACAACACATTTGGGTAGCATCCCTCGTAGAGACCAAAACGATCTGGTTCACCCCCACAATCTGGGGTCATTTATAATGAATTTCACCATAGAAAACATTGAAAACTGCACTGTCAGCATCGGACGAGCAAATGAATTAATTCATTAGCAAATCACAATTAAGAAATATAAAACGTTATATAAACTCACTATGCTAATTCAAGTCCACTACATTAACATTGATTTGCCCCTTCCAACCTAATGTTATCGGAGGTGGTAAAGCAAATGTGTTACAATAAACAATGGAAAAACTCATAATAAATGTTCTGTCAACAGTGTGCAAGCAGGAAGAGCCTTGAATGTTGGAAAGACGTCCTTTGAAATTCTGTGAGAACAGCATTTCAGTACAAAACACACAGTGTACATTTTTCCCAATGCTGTGTCAAATAAGAGAATATGAACACATAATATTTTTTTATGAGATAGCAGCAGCCATCTTTTCCAAGATGTAGTAGAGGCCTAGTTAGGCATAGACAAGACAAATTTATTTCTAAACATCTCAGTGTTTCTGTGTCAATTGCAAAAGAAACGTGTTATTATGAACATATAATTATAATCAGAAAATAAGTCCCACAAAATCCCTCCTCTGATGATTACAATCCTCACCAAAATCCATTAATATATTCATAATACAGGCTGCATCACTTTTTGTCTTTTATGTCTTGATTCCTACCAACATTTTGATATCATCATAAACTTGTGCTTTGATGTCTTTTAACTTGATCAGGTCACACTTACTATTAGACACCATTGACACCTTCTTCCTACACCCACAATTTAGTCCCATTTTTAAAAAGATCACTTCAATGAATTTAAGCAAGAGAATAAGACCAATTGCCCAAACTAACACTATAATTATTGGGGTTTAATACAGAGTTTAAAACATCAAATTATCACCCAAATTAACAAACCACTTACCTACTTTTCTAAATCTCTTTCTAATGTCACCAAACCAAGAACCAACTGATACTCACAAGCCATTCTCCTCAAAAGCTTTTGCTTCCTGACAAATGTTAGTGACATTAGTTATATAAGCATTAACAAGCTTACTATTATCTGAGATATAGATACAGACCTGTTGCACCTTCAACACATTAAAAGACGGACCTCCTTCACAAGAAGGACATCTAATGCAAGGCAGTTTCACATAATCATAGCAAGGACAGCCATTAACTCTTCAATTAACTTAGTGTTCCAGCAGTGTAAGAAACAAGACAATCAACAAGTGTCGATAACCTTTTAATGTTCACATCATTTAAAGCAACACCTATAGACCGAATCATAGCTCCTAACACATCCAATACGATTTGTCCAAATCCACACATCACCCTGTTCAAAGCAACAGCCTCATTCATTTTACTTCCATGTTAACCTGAGGAAATACCACTGCCAGATACCAACTTTCTACCCAATTTCAGGGCAGGATAAAATAAGCAGTCACACCGCAAGCATAGTTAGTGCCCCCAAAAATTGGCTCCTCACCAATTGCAAACTCCTCAACAACAACATCACTCTCATTCTCTTCAACAAATTCCACTGAACTAATACCTAGAGACTTCCATTGCACCATACACACCACTCCTTTTCTCTCATGCTCCATTCTTATATTGGATGTACATTTAAATTCTTACATTTCTTTCCAACCTCAAACTGTGTCATAATTTCACTAGCACTTTCCCAGTTTCTCAGAATTTTCACCGTTCTTTCAAGATACTACCTAATAAACTCACACTCGTCTTCACTTAAACTACAATCAAGTCAATTTCTAGTCATGTTAACAGTGAAGTTAGGTTGTGCAACTGTTCTCAAATGATCAGAAAACGTTATGCAATTCCCAGAGTTTGTAGATGCAGGAAGATTTTCCATCGAATCGTTGATAAACGAACAAAATGCACTATCAAAGAATATGCTAACAAAAACATTACAAGAGGGAGTGTTGAAAAAAGGCAATTGCGCATAAGTCTCACCCTCTTGAACTGTTGAAGGCAGGTAAGTGCAAACAAAACAATTCTTAATTCTCATGAAATCTAAATATCTGTCTAATAAATTTGAGCATAATTTATCCTATAATTGCCTACAGAGCTATCCGTATGTGTCATGTGTTTTAAATCATTGTGTCTGGTAGTTAATACAACTTGAGGAGGTGAAATATATCCAACTGGAGATATCACACACAACAGGCCAACTAATATTATCAATATCAGTGAAATTATGCTAAAACTTCTGTTGCACCTGTGTCTGCTATTGGCAGCCATCCTCTACCAAGTAAAAACAAGATGAGACAGGAAACTCAGACTTTAAAAAAAGGTACAAAATCAGGAGCCTTTTCTTCAAATGCTCAGTTCATTAACTCAGACCATAGAAATCAAGACACCCTACTATCTTCGTCAAAATACCTAAGGTACAAAAATATCAAAATCAAATTCAGTTCTTCTCCTGTGTATATCAATAATTTACGCTAAAAATCATCATAATTCTTACTAATTTAAGGTGGTTCTTCTGATTTGTCATCAAAGATTAATTGGAAATAAGTTGTCAAATCCTAGACTTCCACATGACTCTTTATCTCCAGAAACTGATGCTAGATATGTGCAGGAAATGTATACTTTCTATTTGACACTACCTCTCTTGTCAGTTTTTTGCCCACAATTGATTCAACTTCACTACATTCAGAATTAACTTCAAATATTTCTTGTTCTTCCTCAATTGATATTGGTCTCCGAGTCTTCCAGTGCAATCTCTTGCTTCTTCTCACAGATTAAGGATAAGTGGGATTTCTCATAAATGCAGGCCACTTCTCTAGCGCATGTTCACTTTTATCTTCTGCTTCTTTATGACTACTGCTGTATCTTCTCCATTCACGACCAAACTTGTGCTTATCCCTGTACCAACAGCTTGATTCTAGCACACATCACAGTAGTGGTCCCTTTCACTGAGGTTACAGACAATTCTTGAGGATGTGCTTCTTCATTAGCACCCAGTTGCCAGTGTTCAGTGTGAGGCACTAAACTTTTTTCGCTGAGGGCAATGCCAAATTAAACCGGATCAGAGACAGAAGATGATGTTACATCACACAGGTACGATGCTTCAACAATTTCAGAAATAGGACAGAGTGTAAGCTGCTCTCACTGTTCCTTTGCTGTCTCTTAGACAAGAACCATCCACAAATTATATGTCTTTTCAAGAGTGATATCTTTGATATCTGGTCTTGGTTTGGTACACAACTCAATTAAATCAATGCAGTCATTATCTTCTTCATTCTTTGACATTGACAGCAGCATTGCAAGGCCTGCTAACACCTCTTGTAGAATGCCTGTTCTATCATGTTCTCTATGATGGCTTCATTCCTTCCTCTGCTTCTCATGAAAGTTTATATTGTCGAGTCCTGGGATAAACTGCATCTGGTTTCATCCTGTCGGGTGATGATATCCGGGTTGTACTGGCGCATCTGGTTTAACTGTGATTTTCAATGACTTGGCACTCTTTATCAGTCGAATCACTTTACCAGTAAAATCCCATACCTCTTCTTTCACTGTAGGTTGTATGACAGAATATCTAAAAACGGGCTAAAACAGGGGTGCGTGCTGGCCCCCTGTCTATTCAATATCTACACTGCCGACCTTGAGAAGCATCTCCAACAAGTTCAAACTGACCCCCCAAAACTAGGCAAAACACCAATCACCAGCTTCCAATATGCGGACGACATTGTTCTTCTAGCACAAACACCGATAGGTCTGCAACGATCGATGACCCAACTAGGAGCGTATACCACCTCTGCTCAACTAATAATAAACCTTAAGAAAACCAAGGTGATATGCTTTTCTAAACATCACAAAACAGGGTCAAAAGGCAAATTCACCTGGAAACTAGAGGATAAACCAATATCCCAGGTGGATTCGTACAAATACCTAGGGTTTGAACTCGACCACAACCTTAATTTTAAACAACACCTGGACCAAGGGAAAATGAAAGCAAAACAACTTCTCTACGCCTTCAAAATCTTACAGCGGAAGCTAAAAGGCTGCTCAACTGGTCACCTGCTTAAGGTAATCGCAGCAAAATTCATACCAACCATATCGTATGGGTCGGAAATCACGAACACAAAAGACGCTGCCGCCTTAAACCAAGCCCAATCGAGTTTCTTCAAGAGCCTGTTTTCAATTCCCCGGTATATCTCTCAGGCACAAATTCGATTGGAATAAGGCTCAAAAATCAGAAACTAGCCAGACAAGGGGCGGTGGTCAAATATTACTGGCGGATGAGGCAAGCAGAAGACAACACTTTAGCCCACTTTTGCTGGGAAGAAATCGAAAAGCAAGCGAGGCTAAATAATTCCATCGTCACAGTTTTAAAAGAATCACTTGTGGCCCTACACCTCGAAGAGGCCTGGCATACAACTACCTCCTACTCTGGGTTCAAAAACGCGGTGAATAGTGCAACTAAACGAATCTCGTTGTTAACAGAGAAAACTGCCTTCTCCAAGAAAAATCATGCATCGGCAGTGATTCAATCCTATCAGATGCTGAAACCGCAACCATATTTGTCTGAACACTTCTCTCATCACAAAAAAAGCACTATCTGACGCTGTTGCGGCTGGGGTCATTCCCCACGAAGGATTTGACCCCAAAATGGAAGTTTACTTGGCCGGCAAAAGAATGCCGCTTGTGCGGACAAGGAGAAGAGACCCTATTACACCTTTTATGCATCTGCCCCTCGCTGCTAGAAACTCGAAAAATTGTCCTTCGCAAGATCTTTAGGAAAAACCAATTAAGGTCATGCAGAGCAGCAGTCATACAATGCCTTGGAGGCCGGTCAATCCAACTGTCGAGCCATTACTTTTTTTTAAATGGCAGCCAAAGAATTGGACAAAAAAATGAATTAACTCGAGCGGCTATGATATGACTGTCCGGACACTCTTCATCTGCTCTGACACTACTTACTGATTTCTCCTCATTTTACTGCCTTGTATCTTTTACAAATTGCATTGATTATAAATTTAATGTTTCTTATTTTAACCATTGATGATGTTTGAGTATATGACCGCAAAGTGTTTTTATCTTTTGTACTTTACAGACCCCCATTTTAAATCTTTTTGTATTATGTGCGTTTTTCATTCTTTTATGATTTTTAACGAAATCAAATAAAAGTATTATTGACTGACTGACAGAATATCATAAGCATTACCCCGCCTGCCTTCACAACGCAGTCACCACCCTGACTGCGACGTTACCATGCATTACTTTACCACGCAAGTCATTACAACAACTTGCCTTATGGGGGCATTGGACTTTGGAATAGTATAAACTATTATTCCAACTTCAATCTATGCAACAGTAGGGAAGGTGTTGGACTTAAAATCCAGTACCAGTCTAACAACGCTCCCCTAAAGCAAGTGTTTGTAATGACTGGCGGGTTAAAGAAACACATGGTAATGTCACGATTGGGGTAGTGACTGCATTGTAAAGACAGGTCGTTGTTCTGACTGCGGAGTAAAGGATGTTTCCCTTCACTACCCTTAAATCAAGAGGAATCTCATCTTTTGTAAGAAGTGGGAACAATAGAATTTTAGATTCTTGTGATTTTACTTGAAAACTGAATCCTCATCTTGAGTCTGAATTACGACACCATCCAGTGTACAGTAAATCATGCAATTCATCATCAGAGCAAACCCCTGCTAAGTAAATAATCAGGACTCAAATCACACAATATGAATTGATGGTCATTTGCCATAGACCTGATTTTAACTGGGACATTTGCTGAAGCCTGATTAGTAATTTGCTTATTGTTAATTCCCACAGCTTGGATTTCTTTTCCAGAAAGGGGTAGGGTATGTTTCTCCATGAAACTAACTGTGGAGCTGGTAGCACCATCTACATGTGCACCTCTCTGGTCTACCTTTAAGACCGTACCAAGCATGCAGGGTCCATCACTGCACATTTGTCACATTTGGTGGGGAACATCACTATCAAAACCAACTTAGACGTTAGTCGCTGCGCCACATAACGCACGCAGCAGCTCTCTCTTTTTTAGTGTACCACCTAAGATGATAGTCCACGTGAGTCACTGCGCCACCTGACTCACGCAGCAACTCGCATTGTAGTAATGGTCACTAATATGTTCTACAACCTGAAGCATGCTTGTATACAAAAATGATACATGCATGTCTTAGTGCTTATTAAAAGTTGGTTGCATGGAACTGGTATGAATGCTGACACATGAGTACGTGACACTGAGTGCCTTGAACCACCGCACAAAATGAACAAATGATGAACTTCCCTGAGAAATTGAACAGCATGAACTATGACCAAATGTATCTGTTGTTTGTCTTTATTACTTGTCATTTCTCCTTACAGGTAATTTCACTTTTTTATCACCCTCTCACTTTAATGTGGTCCTGAAGAAAGCCTTATAATTTTTTAACAAGTCTGAAACATGTTGACCAACAGGATAATAAAGACCAATTACCAGTCTTCATAGATTATCCACATCTCTGTTTTTAGTATACCCTGGGTCGCTGGGAATAAATAATCAATCAGTACGAATTCCCAGAGGTATTTTTAATTCTCACCACACACCAAAAATCCCGCTTCGCTGTAATCAGGCATCGCAGCACAGCTGGGTAGCATTCGGCTACTCAGCTGGGAACCCGATGATGAAGCATGCCACCAACTAGGTTAGTGGGTGAAGGTTCTTCTAACAAACCCTAGTGGTGCCTGGCACTACAAGCATTACATAGTCATCAGTTTTGGGTCCGTCTAAGTTGGTTTTGATATATATACCTAGGGACAGGGACGGTCCCACTTAACAGTCCTTGCTCTCCTTTTGGTTTTTCCCGGGGAACATCACTACTCAAGATCAAAGAAATATCTTGAAAACCTAGAGTAAGTGGCATTTTATTTCTCATGTTTTGCTGCAACACTGAAACTACAGGCATATTCATGTGGAATTGTCTCTGATTCTGCATACTCTGCATTGGAATCTGTTAGGCTAGGACAGCAAACGTTCTCATGCCATTTACATTCTGCTGTGTCTGAGGAACAAAATCATTTTGAAATTGATCTGGTTCTGTCTACATTCACACAGTTAATGACCAATTTTCCTGTAGCAATGACAAGTAATTCTCCTATTAAGCATATTAACATTAGCATTCGCTCCAGAATTATTGACAATCCCTCTACTTCTGCTTTAGGGGATCATATTCCCAACCTGTGTAGACAGCATATTATTTCCTTGTACACCATCTCCTTGCATTACTCACTTCCCAAATTTCAAATTCACATTCACACCAAAATTTACTGACAGTGCTAAATCAGCATCCAAATTCATCATCTGATTCTTACCACTTCCCTGAAGTTGCTTTCTTTGTGCAACCATCAATTTTTCCCTGCGTGTCATCAAAGCAATCACTGAATGTTTGGTATACTCAAGTATCTCATTGATACTCTTAGTCTGCCAGCACATCACATTTTTCTGACTATGCGAGCTAGGCTTCAGATGCAAACCTGTAACTAACGCTGATACGCTTTCATTAGATTTTCAATTCTTCAATACTTTCAATAGATCTGCATAAGCCTCTCATATGTATGTACTGATTCTTTCTGGTCTTGTGTGGCTCTCATGACATTTGCTCCATTAATCTCCTTCTCTGGCACTTTCTGTTTCAAATGCTCAATCACTGACTTGTATGTCGCCATTACCTGAGCATTTTGACCATTATTAGGCTGTACCCTTTGGGATTCATCTGATGGCCACCATCAGCAGCTTTGTACTCAGCCCACTGATGGAGTGAGGTTTGTAAAAATACACCCTCATGAAATTAAGTAACCCCATAATAATGTATTGACTGCATGGACTAACCAACCCTGAATGCACACATTCACACAGGGGGCAAACGCGTTTTCATAATATATTAAACCGTGTTGGCATGAGTACGTATTAACTGTTTGCGCTTTGAAAAATCGTACTAATGCGTGTTTATGCTATGTTGTACATTGCACATTTTGCATGTTGTGCACAAATAACGAAAAGGTTGCTTTAAATTAATAGCTTGTGCTAGGAATAAATTAACACAGGATATTAGTATGGTGGGAGGTAACCATAATGGGTTTTATTTCATGAATTAATATTCTTTTGTGTTTATTTACTTTAGTACGCGATTGGGCCTGCATCAAAATGGCCTCTTGCCTGAACCAGCATGTGGTTGTCTTGGTCAGTACGAAGAACGCATGCGCAAAATTGCTTTGCCTGATTACGAGCTGCAGAGTGTACCAGCTGATGTAATTCGTGTGAAGGCCATGTTGACCTGTGTCCTATTGTTTATGTGCCAAGACGCAACAGCAACTGTGGGAACAGCCATCACTACGTGCAATTTGAATGTGAAACGGATGTTATAATGTACAAATGTTGCAAAATGTGTAACTGTCAATAGTAGTGGTATACGAATGTATTGGTCTTTAATACCTTCTTTGTTAAAATCGGTATGGGATGGATTTGTGTGAGGAGAACTGGATGAGGCGACCTTAGCATGATTTATGACAACCAATCACAGACCAAGTTTCTACTGATACTGCAACATTGTAAGATAGTAAGTTAGGCATGAAGGTGTAATTGATATCCCAATTGGGGTGTGGCAAGTAAGTCAGTAAGTCAGTCAGTCAGTCGGTGCAGTCCGGTGTGGCAGATCAGAGGGAGGAGACGATCAGAACGCAGACGATTTGAACGCACAGAACATAGAGTGAAAAGCGCACCAAGACAGAGAGAGCAGACCAGCACTAAGCCTGAGAACACTTTAGGTACGAGAACGTTGCGGGAGTGCTTGGGAGGAGACTGCGTCCGAGGAGAACTAGATCAAGGTAGACTGAATTGGGAGATTAATCTTGTTAGCCGGTCTATGGCAAACCTTAGCTGCATCTGTCCTGTTAACTTTGTCCTCTGAGCCTATCTCTGAGGACCTATTGCCACAACCTCGGCCAAGGAAGTGGTTTTCCTTATTCTTTGGTGGGTATCACCTTCCTTTAAATGCTTTAATTTTGCAATACTTTCCTGCAAGTGTTTATGCTGTACCTTCTCTTCCCCAATCCTATGCACGCTTTGATGTCTATACAATTGATTCATTTTGATTACATTGCTTGATAATTTGTTCTCTTATATGTGATCTTGTGTGTGCACTGATAATCTGAATTATGAGCATTTAATTTTAATAATATAAAATCATTAACTGAACAAATGACTGTGGTTATTTAGTTAAAGTATTAAACTGTTTAGTTAATCATAGTCACCATCAACTCTTCAACTAATGGTCCATCGACCAAAGGAAGAGGGAAGTTGGAATTACGAATAGTTAAATATATATATAAATGTTATTAATGTGAAGTGTAGTATTGTATATAATAAAACTGACAAATTAAACCCTCCAAATCCAGCGCCCGTCTTCAGGGATCATTTATGGGTAATGTGTGATGGGCCCGTTGTTTTGTAAGCAATTTATGTGTGATGAGATTTCCCTGGTCCCTGATTCATGAATTAGGGGTTGCGCTGGATCAGTCTTTCTGGTAGCAGAATGATGGTTTTTATTGATTAGTTTGGGGATTTATTGATTATTGATTACTGATTATATGTTTAACATTCCATGTAAAGTGAGTTAGTGTTGCGTTTCTATGTAGTCTTTGGAACACAGGTACAGAAGGGTATCTGGGAAGCCGGCAGAGTAAAAGTTAGCCTGAAATAAGGCAGAAGAAAAGTGTGAGAAGTGAAATCACACGGGAATAGGTACATTGTCTGTTTAGGTTATTTTAGGGACTATTTAGTGTATATGTGATAGCGAAGGGTCCACCTGTGAAACTTTGGCCTTTTCCCTGGAAGAGTAGCGAGACCTCCTTTCCAACAAAAGGTCCTCTTGTGAAATTTTGGCCTTATCCCTAAAGAAGTAATAGGTCCTCCCCTAGCCTGGATGAAGGGAAGAATAGCGGAATTGTTATACTTGCCTGTATTGAAAGAAATATTCTTAAAAGTGAAAAAACTATCTCTTTATTTAGTAAACAGACAGTGTGGTATTGTTTTATGTTGTGACTAATAAGTTATTGTTAAGGGTGGGCGTAGTTGGCGGAGTACTACTACGCGGAATTCCACGAAGTTGAAAGAAAACTCCGTGAATTCCGCAACTTTGCTCCGCGTCCCACTTAATAAAACAGAGACCTCATATACTTTTGGTAAAATAACAAGTATCTCTGTTTTTACATGCTAAAATGCATATAGTCATTTCACAACAGTGAAAATGAAAATTTAGCAAGCAGTGAGAGAGGTGATGATTTTGAGATCCTCCCTAACCTAGGGAGAAAACCAAGCAGATACCTTGAAAACAAAGCAAAAGACACACAATTGATGGACGGAATGCAGAACAAATCAAAACATTCTCCCCCAGTCAAGAGATCTGGGTTAAATCCATCATTCTTTTGCTCACCATGCCACCCCAGTTTAGACCTGGCCATATGCAAATCAGTCTTGACCCTGTGCCTCATGGGAACAGTCCAGCCCGAACTGCCAAGCCAGGTCCTCCCTGGACCGGAAACAAGCATCCTAGGACCGGTTTCGGGGTTTCACCCCTCTTCAGCCAGGATAGCTTGATTCCAGTGGCACAGTGAGCCCAGGACCCACGTCTGGGCATACCTGGCGTACTTAGGACGAGAAAGCAAAAGACACACAATTGATGGACGGAATGCAGAACAAATCAAAACATTCTCCCACAGTCAAGAGATCTGGGTTAAATCCATCATTCTTTTGCTCACCATGCCACCCCAGTTTAGACCTAGCCATATGCAAATCAGTCTTGACCCTGTGCCTCATGGGAACAGTCCAGCCCGAACTGCCAAGCAAGGTCCTCCCTGGACCGGAAACAAGCATCCTAGGAACGGTTCCGGGGTTTCACCCCTCTTCAGCCAGGATAGCTTGATTCCAGTGGCACAGTGAGCCCAGGACCCACGTCTGGGCATACCTGGCGCACTTAGAGCGAGAAAGCAAAAGACACACAATTGATGGATGGAATGCAGAACAAATCAAAACATTCTCCCCCAGTCAAGAGATCTGGGTTAAATCCATCATTCTTTTGCTCACCATGCCACCCCAGTTTAGACCTGGCCATATGCAAATCAGTCTTGACCCTGTGCCTCATGGGAACAGTCCAGCCCGAACTGCCAAGCCAGGTCCTCCCTGGACCGGAAACAAGCATCCTAGGACCGGTTTCGGGGTTTCACCCCTCTTCAGCCAGGATAGCTTGATTCCAGTGGCACAGTGAGCCCAGGACCCACGTCTGGGCATACCTGGCGCACTTAGGGCAAGAAAGCAAAAGACACACAATTGATGGACGGAATGCAGAACAAATCAAAACATTCTCCCCCAGTCAAGAGATCTGGGTTAAATCCATCATTCTTTTGCTCACCATGCCACCCCAGTTTAGACCTGGCCATATGCAAATCAGTCTTGACCCTGTGCCTCATGGGAACAGTCCAGCCCGAACTGCCAAGCCAGGTCCTCCCTGGACCGGAAACAAGCATCCTAGGACCGGTTTCGGGGTTTCACCCCTCTTCAGCCGGGATATCTTGATTCCAGTGGCACAGTGAGCCCAGGACCCACGTCTGGGCATACCTGGCGCACTTAGGGCGAGAAGGCAAAAGACACACAATTGATGGACGGAATGCAGAACAAATCAAAACATTCTCCCCCAGTCAAGAGATCTGGGTTAAATCCATCATTCTTTTGCTCACCATGCCACCCCAGTTTAGACCTGGCCATATGTAAATCAGTCTTGACCCTGTGCCTCATGGGAACAGTCCATCCCGAACTGCCAAGCCAGGTTATCCCTGGACCGGAAACAAGCATCCTCGGACCGGTTTCGGGGTTTCACCCCTCTTCAGCCAGGATAGCTTGATTCCAGTGGCACAGTGAGCCCAGGACCCACGTCTGGGCATACCTGGCACACTTAGGGCGAGAAAGTAAAAGACACACAATTAATGGACGGAATGCAGAACAAATCAAAACATTTTCCCCCAGTCAAGAGATCTGGGTTAAATCGATCATTCTTTTGCTCACCATGCCACCCCAGTTTAGACCTGGCCATATGCAAATCAGTCTTGACCCTGTGCCTCATGGGAACAGTCCAGCCCGAACTGCCAAGCCAGGTCCTCCCTGGACCGGAAACAAGCATCCTAGGACCGGTTTCGGGGTTTCACCCCTCTTCAGCCAGGATAGCTTGATTCTAGTGGCACAGTGAGCCCAGAACCCACGTCTGGGCATACCTGGCGCACTTAGGGCGAGAAAGCAAAAGACACACAATTGATGGGCGGAATGCAGAACAAATCAAAACATTCTCCCCCAGTCAAGAGATCTGGGTTAAATCCATCATTCTTTTGCTCACCATGCCACCCCAGTTTAGACCTGGCCATATGCAAATCAGTCTTGACCCTGTGCCTCATGGGAACAGTCCAGCCCGAACTGCCAAGCCAGGTCCTCCCTCAACCGGAAACAAGCATCCTAGGACCGGTTTCGGGGTTTCACCCCTCTTCAGCCAGGATAGCTTGATTCCAGTGGCACAGTTAGCCCAGGACCCACGTCTGGGCATACCTGGCGTACTTAGGGCGAGAAAGCAAAAGACACACAATTGATGGACGGAATGCAGAACAAATCAAAACATTCTCCCGCAGTCAAGAGATCTGGGTTAAATCCATCATTCTTTTGCTCACCATGCCACCCCAGTTTAGACCTGGCCATATGCAAATCAGTCTTGACCCTGTGCCTCATGGGAACAGTCCAGTCCGAACTGCCAAGCATGGTCCTCCCTGGACCGGAAACAAGCATCCTAGGAACGGTTCCGGGGTTTCACCCCTCTTCAGCCAGGATAGCTTGATTCCAGTGGCACAGTGAGCCCAGGACCCACGTCTGGGCATACCTGGCGCACTTAGGGCGAGAAAGCAAAAGACACACAATTGATGGACGGAATGCAGAACAAATCAAAACATTCTCCCCCAGTCAAGAGATCTGGGTTAAATCCATCATTCTTTTGCTCACTATGCCACCCCAGTTTAGACCTGGCCATATGCAAATCAGTCTTGACCCTGTGCCTCAAGGGAACAGTCCAGCCCGAACTGCCAAGCTAGGTCCTCCCTGGACCGGAAACAAGCATCCTAGGACCGGTTTCGGGGTTTCACCCCTCTTCAGCCAGGATAGCTTGATTCCAGTGGCACAGTGAGCCCAGGACCCACGTCTGGGCATACCTGGCGCACTTAGAGCGAGAAAGCAAAAGACACACAATTGATGGATGGAATGCAGAACAAATCAAAACATTCTCCCCCAGTCAAGAGATCTGGGTTAAATCCATCATTCTTTTGCTCACCATGCCACCCCAGTTTAGACCTGGCCATATGCAAATCAGTCTTGACCCTGTGCCTCATGGGAACAGTCCAGCCCGAACTGCCAAGCCAGGTCCTCCCTGGACCGGAAACAAGCATCCTAGGACCGGTTTCGGGGTTTCACCCCTCTTCAGCCAGGATAGCTTGATTCCAGTGGCACAGTGAGCCCAGGACCCACGTCTGGGCATACCTGGCGCACTTAGGGCAAGAAAGCAAAAGACACACAATTGATGGACGGAATGCAGAACAAATCAAAACATTCTCCCCCAGTCAAGAGATCTGGGTTAAATCCATCATTCTTTTGCTCACCATGCCACCCCAGTTTAGACCTGGCCATATGCAAATCAGTCTTGACCCTGTGCCTCATGGGAACAGTCCAGCCCGAACTGCCAAGCCAGGTCCTCCCTGGACCGGAAACAAGCATCCTAGGACCGGTTTCGGGGTTTCACCCCTCTTCAGCCGGGATATCTTGATTCCAGTGGCACAGTGAGCCCAGGACCCACGTCTGGGCATACCTGGCGCACTTAGGGCGAGAAGGCAAAAGACACACAATTGATGGACGGAATGCAGAACAAATCAAAACATTCTCCCCCAGTCAAGAGATCTGGGTTAAATCCATCATTCTTTTGCTCACCATGCCACCCCAGTTTAGACCTGGCCATATGTAAATCAGTCTTGACCCTGTGCCTCATGGGAACAGTCCATCCCGAACTGCCAAGCCAGGTTATCCCTGGACCGGAAACAAGCATCCTCGGACCGGTTTCGGGGTTTCACCCTCTTCAGCCAGGATAGCTTGATTCCAGTGGCACAGTGAGCCCAGGACCCACGTCTGGGCATACCTGGCACACTTAGGGCGAGAAAGTAAAAGACACACAATTAATGGACGGAATGCAGAACAAATCAAAACATTTTCCCCCAGTCAAGAGATCTGGGTTAAATCGATCATTCTTTTGCTCACCATGCCACCCCAGTTTAGACCTGGCCATATGCAAATCAGTCTTGACCCTGTGCCTCATGGGAACAGTCCAGCCCGAACTGCCAAGCCAGGTCCTCCCTGGACCGGAAACAAGCATCCTAGGACCGGTTTCGGGGTTTCACCCCTCTTCAGCCAGGATAGCTTGATTCTAGTGGCACAGTGAGCCCAGAACCCACGTCTGGGCATACCTGGCGCACTTAGGGCGAGAAAGCAAAAGACACACAATTGATGGGCGGAATGCAGAACAAATCAAAACATTCTCCCCCAGTCAAGAGATCTGGGTTAAATCCATCATTCTTTTGCTCACCATGCCACCCCAGTTTAGACCTGGCCATATGCAAATCAGTCTTGACCCTGTGCCTCATGGGAACAGTCCAGCCCGAACTGCCAAGCCAGGTCCTCCCTCAACCGGAAACAAGCATCCTAGGACCGGTTTCGGGGTTTCACCCCTCTTCAGCCAGGATAGCTTGATTCCAGTGGCACAGTTAGCCCAGGACCCACGTCTGGGCATACCTGGCGTACTTAGGGCGAGAAAGCAAAAGACACACAATTGATGGACGGAATGCAGAACAAATCAAAACATTCTCCCGCAGTCAAGAGATCTGGGTTAAATCCATCATTCTTTTGCTCACCATGCCACCCCAGTTTAGACCTGGCCATATGCAAATCAGTCTTGACCCTGTGCCTCATGGGAACAGTCCAGTCCGAACTGCCAAGCATGGTCCTCCCTGGACCGGAAACAAGCATCCTAGGAACGGTTCCGGGGTTTCACCCCTCTTCAGCCAGGATAGCTTGATTCCAGTGGCACAGTGAGCCCAGGACCCACGTCTGGGCATACCTGGCGCACTTAGGGCGAGAAAGCAAAAGACACACAATTGATGGACGGAATGCAGAACAAATCAAAACATTCTCCCCCAGTCAAGAGATCTGGGTTAAATCCATCATTCTTTTGCTCACTATGCCACCCCAGTTTAGACCTGGCCATATGCAAATCAGTCTTGACCCTGTGCCTCAAGGGAACAGTCCAGCCCAAACTGCCAAGCTAGGTCCTCCCTGGACCGGAAACAAGCATCCTAGGACCGGTTTCGGGGTTTCACCCCTCTTCAGCCAGGATAGCTTGATTCCAGTGGCACAGTGAGCCCAGGACCCACGTCTGGGCATACCTGGCGCACTTAGGGCGAGAAAGCAAAAGACACACAATTGATGGACGGAATGCAGAACAAATCAAAACATTCTCCCCCAGTCAAGAGATCTGGGTTAAATCCATCATTCTTTTGCTCACCATGCCACCCCAGTTTAGACCTGGCCATATGCAAATCAGTCTTGACCCTGTGCCTCATGGGAACAGTCCAGCCCGAACTGCCAAGCCAGGTCCTCCCTGGACCGGAAACAAGCATCCTAGGACCGGTTTCGGGGTTTCACCCCTCTTCAGCCAGGATAGCTTGATTCCAGTGGCACAGTGAGCCCAGGACCCACGTCTGGGCATACCTGGCGCACTTAGAGCGAGAAAGCAAAAGACACACAATTGATGGACGGAATGCAGAACAAATCAAAACATTCTCCCCAGTCAAGAGATCTGGGTTAAATCCATCATTCTTTTGCTCACCATGCCACCCCAGTTTAGACCTGGCCATATGCAAATCAGTCTTGACCCTGTGCCTCATGGGAACAGTCCAGCCCGAACTGCCAAGCCAGGTCCTCCCTGGACCGGAAACAAGCATCCTAGGACCGGTTTCGGGGTTTCACCCTCTTCAGCCAGGATAGCTTGATTCCAGTGGCACAGTGAGCCCAGGACCCACGTCTGAGCATACCTGGCGCACTTAGGGCGAGAAAGCAAAAGACACACAATTGATGGACGGAATGCAGAACAAATCAAAACATTCTCCCCCAGTCAAGAGATCTGGGTTAAATCCATCATTCTTTTGCTCACCATGCCACCCCAGTTTAGACCTGGCCATATGCAAATCAGTCTTGACCCTGTGCCTCATGGGAACCAGTCCAGCCCGAACTGCCAAGCCAGGTCCTCCCTGGACCGGAAACAAGCATCCTAGGACCGGTTTCGGGGTTTCACCCCTCTTCAGCCAGGATAGCTTGATTCCAGTGGCACAGTGAGCCCAGGACCCACGTCTGGGCATACCTGGCGCACTTAGAGCGAGAAAGCAAAAGACACACAATTGATGGACAGAATGCAGAACAAATCAAATCATTCTCCCCCAGTCAAGAGATCTGGGTTAAATCCATCATTCTTTTGCTCACCATGCCACCCCAGTTTAGACCTGGCCATATGCAAATCAGTCTTGACCCTGTGCCTCATGGGAACAGTCCAGTCCGAACTGCCAAGCATGGTCCTCCCTGGACCGGAAACAAGCATCCTAGGAACGGTTCCGGGGTTTCACCCCTCTTCAGCCAGGATAGCTTGATTCCAGTGGCACAGTGAGCCCAGGATCCACGTCTGGGCATACCTGGCGCACTTAGGGCGAGAAAGCAAAAGACACACAATTGATGGACGGAATGCAGAACAAATCAAAACATTCTCCCCCAGTCAAGAGATCTGGGTTAAATCCATCATTCTTTTGCTCACTATGCCACCCCAGTTTAGACCTGGCCATATGCAAATCAGTCTTGACCCTGTGCCTCATGGGAACAGTCCAGCCCGAACTGCCAAGCCAGGTCCTCCCTGGACCGGAAACAAGCATCCTAGGACCGGTTTCGGGGTTTCACCCCTCTTCAGCCAGGATAGCTTGATTCCAGTGGCACAGTGAGCCCAGGACCCACGTCTGGGCATACCTGGCGCACTTAGGGCGAGAAAGCAAAAGACACACAATTGATGGACGGAATGCAGAACAAATCAAAACATTCTCCCCCAGTCAAGAGATCTGGGTTAAATCCATCATTCTTTTGCTCACCATGCCACCCCAGTTTAGACCTGGCCATATGCAAATCAGTCTTGACACTGTGCCTCATGGGAACAGTCCAGCCCGAACTGCCAAGCCAGGTCCTCCCTGGACCGGAAACAAGCATCCTAGGACCGGTTTCGGGGTTTCACCCCTTTTCAGCCAGGATAGCTTGATTCCAGTGGCACAGTGAGCCCAGGACCCACGTCTGGGCATACCTGGCGCACTTAGAGCGAGAAAGCAAAAGACACACAATTGATGACCAGAATGCAGAACAAATCAAATCATACACCCCCAATCAAGAGATCTGGGTTAAATCCATCATTCTTTTGCTCACCATGCTACCCCAGTTTAGACCTGGCCATATGCAAATCAGTCTTGACCCTGTGCCTCATGGGAACAGTCCAGCCCGAACTGCCAAGCCAGGTCCTCCCTGGACCGGAAACAAGCATCCTAGGACCGGTTTCGGGGTTTCACCCCTCTTCAGCCAGGATAGCTTTATTCCAGTGGCACAGTGAGCCCAGGACCCACGTCTGGGCATACCTGGCGCACTTAGAGCGAGAAAGCAAAAGACACACAATTGATGGACGGAATGCAGAACAAATCAAAACATTCTCCCCCAGTCAAGAGATCTGGGTTAAATCCATCATTCTTTTGCTCACCATGCCACCCCAGTTTAGACCTGGCCATATGCAAATCAGTCTTGACCCTGTGCCTCATGGGAACAGTCCAGCCCGAACTGCCAAGCCAGGTCCTCCCTGGACCGGAAACAAGCATCCTAGGACCGGTTTCGGGGTTTCACCCCTCTTCAGCCAGGATAGCTTGATTCCAGTGGCACAGTGAGCCCAGGACCCACGTCTGAGCATACCTGGCGCACTTAGGGCGAGAAAGCAAAAGACACACAATTGATGGACGGAATGCAGAACAAATCAAAACATTCTCCCCCAGTCAAGAGATCTGGGTTAAATCCATCATTCTTTTGCTCACCATGCCACCCCAGTTTAGACCTGGCCATATGCAAATCAGTCTTGACCCTGTGCCTCATGGGAACCGTCCAGCCCGAACTGCCAAGCCAGGTCCTCCCTGGACCGGAAACAAGCATCCTAGGACCGGTTTCGGGGTTTCACCCTCTTCAGCCAGGATAGCTTGATTCCAGTGGCACAGTGAGCCCAGGACCCACGTCTGGGCATACCTGGCGCACTTAGAGCGAGAAAGCAAAAGACACACAATTGATGGACAGAATGCAGAACAAATCAAATCATTCTCCCCCAGTCAAGAGATCTGGGTTAAATCCATCATTCTTTTGCTCACCATGCCACCCCAGTTTAGACCTGGCCATATGCAAATCAGTCTTGACCCTGTGCCTCATGGGAACAGTCCAGCCCGAACTGCCAAGCCAGGTCCTCCCTGGACCGGAAACAAGCATCCTAGGACCGGTTTCGGGGTTTCACCCCTCTTCAGCCGGGATAGCTTGATTCCAGTGGCACAGTGAGCCCAGGACCCACGTCTGGGCATACCTGGCGCACTTAGGGCGAGAAGGCAAAAGACACACAATTGATGGACGGAATGCAGAACAAATCAAAACATTCTCCCCCAGTCAAGAGATCTGGGTTAAATCCATCATTCTTTTGCTCACCATGCCACCCCAGTTTAGACCTGGCCATATGTAAATCAGTCTTGACCCTGTGCCTCATGGGAAAAGTCCATCCCGAACTGCCAAGCCAGGTTATCCCTGGACCGGAAACAAGCATCCTAGGACCGGTTTCAGGGTTTCACCCCTCTTCAGCCGGGATAGCTTGATTCCAGTGGCACAGTGAGCCCAGGACCCACGTCTGGGCATACCTGGCGCACTTAGGGCGAGAAAGTAAAAGACACACAATTAATGGACAGAATGCAGAACAAATCAAAACATTTTCCCCCAGTCAAGAGATCTGGGTTAAATCCATCATTCTTTTGCTCACCATGCCACCCCAGTTTAGACCTGGCCATATGCAAATCAGTCTTGACCCTGTGCCTCATGGGAACAGTCCAGCCTGAACTGCCAAGCCAGGTCCTCCCTGGACCGGAAACAAGCATCCTAGGACTTGTTTCGGGGTTTCACCCCTCTTCAGCCAGGATAGCTTGATTCTAGTGGCACAGTGAGCCCAGAACCCACGTCTGGGCATACCTGGCGCACTTAGGGCGAGAAAGCAAAAGACACACAATTGATGGGCGGAATGCAGAACAAATCAAAACATTCTCCCCCAGTCAAGAGATCTGGGTTAAATCCATCATTCTTTTGCTCACCATGCCACCCCAGTTTAGACCTGGCCATATGCAAATCAGTCTTGACCCTGTGCCTCATGGGAACAGTCCAGCCCGAACTGCCAAGCCAGGTCCTCCCTCGACCGGAAACAAGCATCCTAGGACCGGTTTCGGGGTTTCACCCCTCTTCAGCCAGGGTAGCTTGATTCCAGTGGCACAGTTAGCCCAGGACCCACGTCTGGGCATACCTGGCGTACTTAGGGCGAGAAAGCAAAAGACACACAATTGATGGACGGAATGCAGAACAAATCAAAACATTCTCCCGCAGTCAAGAGATCTGGGTTAAATCCATCATTCTTTTGCTCACCATGCCACCCCAGTTTAGACCTGGCCATATGCAAATCAGTCTTGACCCTGTGCCTCATGGGAACAGTCCAGCCCGAACTGCCAAGCATGGTCCTCCCTGGACCGAAAACAAGCATCCTAGGAACGGTTCCGGGGTTTCACCCCTCTTCAGCCAGGATAGCTTGATTCCAGTGGCACAGTGAGCCCAGGACCCACGTCTGGGCATACCTGGCGCACTTAGGGCGAGAAAGCAAAAGACACACAATTGATGGACGGAATGCAGAACAAATCAAAACATTCTCCCCCAGTCAAGAGATCTGGGTTAAATCCATCATTCTTTTGCTCACCATGCTACCCTAGTTTAGACCTGGCCATATGCAAATCAGTCTTGACCCTGTGCCTCAAGGGAACAGTCCAGCCCGAACTGCCAAGCCAGGTCCTCCCTGGACCGGAAACAAGCATCCTAGGACCGGTTTCGGGGTTTCACCCTCTTCAGCCAGGATAGCTTGATTCCAGTGGCACAGTGAGCCCAGGACCCACGTCTGGGCATACCTGGCGCACTTAGGGCGAGAAAGCAAAAGACACACAATTGATGGACGGAATGCAGAACAAATCAAAACATTCTCCCCCAGTCAAGAGATCTGGGTTAAATCCATCATTCTTTTGCTCACCATGCCACCCCAGTTTAGACCTGGCCATATGCAAATCAGTCTTGACCCTGTGCCTCATGGGAACAGTCCAGCCCGAACTGCCAAGCCAGGTCCTCCCTGGACCGGAAACAAGCATCCTAGGACCGGTTTCGGGGTTTCACCCCTCTTCAGCCAGGATAGCTTGATTCCAGTGGCACAGTGAGCCCAGGACCCACGTCTGGGCATACCTGGCGCACTTAGAGCGAGAAAGCAAAAGACACACAATTGATGGACCAGAATGCAGAACAAATCAAATCATACACCCCCAATCAAGAGATCTGGGTTAAATCCATCATTCTTTTGCTCACCATGCTACCCCAGTTTAGACCTGGCCATATGCAAATCAGTCTTGACCCTGTGCCTCATGGGAACAGTCGAGCCCGAACTGCCAAGCCAGGTCCTCCCTGGACCGGAAACAAGCATCCTAGGACCGGTTCGGGGTTTCACCCCTCTTCAGCCAGGATAGCTTGATTCCAGTGGCACAGTGAGCCCAGGACCCACGTCTGGGCATACCTGGCGCACTTAGGGCGAGAGGGCAAAAGACACACAATTGATGGACGGAATGCAGAACAAATCAAAACATTCTCCCCCAGTCAAGAGATCTGGGTTAAATCCATCATTCTTTTGCTCACCATGCCACCCCAGTTTAGACCTGGCCATATGTAAATCAGTCTTGACCCTGTGCCTCA
This sequence comes from Calotriton arnoldi, assembly GCA_963921515.1. Classification (NCBI taxonomy): domain Eukaryota; kingdom Metazoa; phylum Chordata; class Amphibia; order Caudata; family Salamandridae; genus Calotriton; species Calotriton arnoldi. The sequence continues at coordinate 4,094 of CAWUFW010015429.1, read as the reverse complement.
TGGGAACAGTCCATCCCGAACTGCCAAGCCAGGTTATCCCTGGACCGGAAACAAGCATCCTAGAACCGGTTTCGGGGTTTCACCCCTCTTCAGCCAGGATAGCTTGATTCCAGTGGCACAGTGAGCCCAGGACCCACGTCTGGGCATACCTGGCGCACTTAGGGCGAGAAAGGAAAAGACACACAATTAATGGACGGAATGCAGAACAAATCAAAACATTTTCCCCCAGTCAAGAGATCTGGGTTAAATCCATCATTCTTTTGCTCACCATGCCACCCCAGTTTAGACCTGGCCATATGCAAATCAGTCTTGACCCTGTGCTTCATGGGAACAGTCCAGCCCAAACTGCCAAGCCAGGTCCTCCCTGGACCGGAAACAAGCATTCTAGGCCCGGTTTCAGGGTTTCACCCCTCTTCAGCCAGGATAGCTTGATTCCAGTGGCACAGTGAGCCCAGGACCCACGTCTGGGCATACCTGGCGCACTTAGGGCGAGAAAGCAAAAGACACACAATTGATGGACGGAATGCAGAACAAATCAAAACATTCTCCCCCAGTCAAGAGATCTGGGTTAAATCCATCATTCTTTTGCTCACCATGCCACCCCAGTTTAGACCTGGCCATATGCAAATCAGTCTTGACCCTGTGCCTCATGGGAACAGTCCAGCCCGAACTGCCAAGCCAGGTCCTCCCTGGACCGGAAACAAGCATCCTAGGACCGGTTTCGGGGTTTCACCCCTCTTCAGCCAGGATAGCTTGATTCCAGTGGCACAGTGAGCCCAGGACCCACGTCTGGGCATACCTGGCGCACTTAGGGCGAGATAGCAAAAGACACACAATTGATGGACGGAATGCAAAACAAATCAAAACATTCTCCCCCAGTCAAGAGATCTGGGTTAAATCCATTATTCTTTTGCTCACCATGCCACCCCAGTTTAGACCTGGCCATATGCAAATCAGTCTTGACCCTGTGCCTCATGGGAACAGTCCAGCCCGAACTGTCAAGCCAGGTCCTCCCTGGACCGGAAACAAGCATCCTAGGACCGGTTTCAGGGTTTCACCCCTCTTCAGCCAGGATAGCTTGATTCCAGTGGCACAGTGAGCCCAGGACCCACATCTGGGCATAGCTGGCGCACTTAGGGCGAGAAAGCAAAAGACACACAATTGATGAACGGAATGCAGAACAAATCAAAACATTCTCCCCCAGTCAAGAGATCTGGGTTAAATCCATCATTCTTTTGCTCACCATGCCACCCCAGTTTAGACCTGGCCATATGCAAATCAGTCTTGACCCTGTGCCTCATGGGAACAGTCCAGCACGAACTGCCAAGCCAGGTCCTCCCTGGATCAGAAACAAGCATCCTAGGACCGGTTTCGGGGTTTCACCCTCTTCAGCCAGGATAGCTTGATTCCAGTGGCACAGTGAGCCCAGGACCCACGTCTGGGCATACCTGGCGCACTTAGGGCGAGAAAGCAAAAGACACACAATTGATGGACGGAATGCAGAACAAATCAAAACATTCTCCCCCAGTCAAGAGATCTGGGTTAAATCCATCATTCTTTTGCTCACCATGCCACCCCAGTTTAGACCTGGCCATATGCAAATCAGTCTTGACCCTGTGCCTCATGGGAACAGTCCAGCCCGAACTGCCAAGCCAGGTCCTCCCTGGACCGGAAACAAGCATCCTAGGACCGGTTTCGGGGTTTCACCCCTCTTCAGCCAGGATAGCTTGATTCCAGTGGCACAGTGAGCCCAGGACCCACGTCTGGGCATACCTGGCGCACTTAGGGCGAGAAAGCAAAAGACACACAATTGATGGACGGAATGCAGAACAAATCAAAACATTCTCCCCAGTCAAGAGATCTGGGTTAAATCCATCATTCTTTTGCTCACCATGCTACCCTAGTTTAGACCTGGCCATATGCAAATCAGTCTTGACCCTGTGCCTCATGGGAACAGTCCAGCCCGAACTGCCAAGCCAGGTCCTCCCTGGACCGGAAACAAGCATCCTAGGACCGGTTTCGGGGTTTCACCCCTCTTCAGCCAGGATAGCTTGATTCCAGTGGCACAGTGAGCCCAGGACCCACGTCTGGGCATACCTGGCGCACTTGGGCGAGAAAGCAAAAGACACACAATTGATGGACGGAATGCAGAACAAATCAAAACATTCTCCCCCAGTCAAGAGATCTGGGTTAAATCCATCATTCTTTTGCTCACCATGCTACCGCAGTTTAGACCTGGCCATATGCAAATCAGTCTTGACCTTGTGCCTCATGGGAACAGTCCAGCCCGAACTGCCAAGACAGGTCCTCCCTGGACTGGAAACAAGCATCCTAGGACCGGTTTCGGGGTTTCACCCCTCTTCAGCCAGGATAGCTTGATTCCAGTGGCACAGTGAGCCCAGGACCCACGTCTGGGCATACCTGGCGCACTTAGGGCGAGAAAGCAAAAGACACACAATTGATGGACAGAATGCAGAACAAATCAAATCATTCTCCCCCAGTCAAGAGATCTGGGTTAAATCCATCATTCTTTTGCTCACCATGCCACCCCAGTTTAGACCTGGCCATATGCAAATCAGTCTTGACCCTGTGCCTCATGGGAACAGTCCAGCCCGAACTGCCAAGCCAGGTCCTCCCTGGACCGGAAACAAGCATCCTAGGACCGGTTTCGGGGTTTCACCCCTCTTCAGCCAGGATAGCTTGATTCCAGTGGCACAGTGAGCCCAGGACCCACGTCTGGGCATACATGGCGCACTTAGGGCGAGGAGGCAAAAGACACACAATTGATGGACGGAATGCAGAACAAATCAAAACATTCTCCCCCAGTCAAGAGATCTGGGTTAAATCCATCATTCTTTTGCTCACCATGCCACCCCAGTTTAGACCTGGCCATATTCAAATCAGTCTTGTCCCTGTGCCTCATGGGAACAGTCCGGCCCGAACCTGCCAAGCCAGGTTCTCCCTGGACCGGAAACAAGCATCCTAGGACCGGTTTCGGGGTTTCACCCCTCTTCATCCAGGATAGCTTGATTCCAGTGGCACAGTGAGCCCAGGACCCACGTCTGAGCATACCTGGCGCACTTAGGGCGAGAAAGCAAAAGACACACAATTAATGGACGGAATGCAGAACAAATCAAAACATTTTCCCCCAGTCAAGAGATCTGGGTTAAATCCATCATTCTTTTGCTCACCATGCCACCCCAGTTTAGACCTGGCCATATGCAAATCAGTCTTGACCCTGTGCCTCATGGGAACAGTCCAGCCCGAACTGCCAAGCCAGGTCCTCCCTGGACCGGAAACAAGCATCCTAGGACCGGTTTCGGGGTTTCACCCCTCTTCAGCCAGGATAGCTTGATTCCAGTGGCACAGTGAGCCCAGGACCCACGTCTGGGCATACCTGGCGCACTTAGGGCGAGGAGGCAAAAGACACACAATTGATGGACGGAATGCAGAACAAATCAAAGCATTCTCCCCCAGTCAAGAGATCTGGGTTAAATCCATCATTCTTTTGCTCACCATGCCACCCCAGTTTAGACCTGGCCATATGCAAATCAGTCTTGTCCCTGTGCCTCATGGGAACAGTCCAGCCCGAACTGCCAAGCCAAGTTCTCCCTGGACCGGAAACAAGCATCCTAGGACCGGTTTCGGGGTTTCACCCCTCTTCAGCCAGGATAGCTTGATTCCAGTGGCACAGTGAGCCCAGGACCCACGTCTGCGCATACCTGGCGCACTTAGGGCGAGAAAGCAAAAGACACACAATTAATGGACGGAATGCAGAACAAATCAAAACATTTTCCCCCAGTCAAGAGATCTGGGTTAAATTCATCATTCTTTTGCTCACCATGCCACCCCAGTTTAGACCTGGCCATATGCAAATCAGTCTTGACCCTGTGCTTCATGGGAACAGTCCAGCCCAAACTGCCAAGCCAGGTCCTCCCTGGACCGGAAACAAGCATCCTAGGACCGGTTTCGGGGTTTCACCCCTCTTCAGCCAGGATAGCTTGATTCCAGTGGCACAGTGAGCCCAGGACCCACGTCTGGGCATACCTGGCGCACTTAGGGCGAGAAAGGAAAAGACACACAATTAATGGACG